>JAQOWZ010000003.1:29759940-30373190 GCA_035578165.1 Stenolophus ochropezus | reverse complement strand
TATTTTGCAATTAAATAATGAAACCGAGTGTATGGGTGAAGTTGAGGGTTTGGAACAAAAGATATCGCCCCCGGGTGGGCTCGAACCACCAACCTTTCGGTTAACAGCCGAACGCGCTAGCCAATTGCGCCACGGAGGCTTTTTATATTTCCTGATAATATATCGCACACTCAAGCATAAAACTGGAAAATACAATCATTTTATTTCTCAACTATAATATTCCTAGGACATGGCTAACTATGCAATAATTTGAAGACATTTATCGAAAATAAATTGCTGTATATTTTTTAAGCTACTTTTTATTAAAAAATAAAAAATATCAATTACAATAACTGCAAATTGGTTGTCACACAACATTCCTAAATAGAACCTTTTCATGTATCGATAGTATGTAATTGTAAATATAATAATTAAAATATGTATGTTTTCTTGACTGGAGAATTGGTTGATGGAGGATGACATTTTTAGATGACAGTCAGTAACGTAACTATGGTAATGAAATTGTTCTATGTTTACTGGTAAAATAAATTCCGATATCTATATACCCATTATTGAGTATTTTTATAATGTCATTTTCTAAAATATTTATGCGTTTTTGCTAAATTTACAGGATTAGAAAAGAGTATAATATTATTGTAGTGGGGATTATGGTCATTATTCACTTGAATGATTTGCATCCCACACCTAAGGCCTAGGGCTTATAAGGTAAATTTTATTTTCATGTATAAAGACTATCATTATCTCTTAAAATAACAATATGCTATTAATAATTAAAATCTACAGAAAATTACAATTCTTAGGATAAACCAGTATTAAATTAGCAAAACGATTCAGGTCATTTAATTTTCGTACAGCCTTTTACAACAAACGTAATTTAAAATCACTTTTTTGTAATAACAAAATTGATAAACTAGATAAAATAAAAAATAGCGGCGTTTACCAAATAAACTGTAATAATTTTGATTATATTTACAAAGGAAAAACTACAAGAAATTTTGAATTGAGATTCAAAGAACACATTAGCTGTTGTAAAATTAATAAAATAGATTCATCAAATTTAGCGAAACATATAATTCAGAAAAATCATACAAAATTTTAAAATTTACACTAAAGGTTTAAAGGTTTAAAATTAGATTTACTGAAAGCGCTGGAAATCCAAGAAACCGAAAAGAATGGGATAAACCTATGAATGAACAATTAGACCTTCTAAGATTTCCGCTTTTGAATTTCCTATAATCCTTTAATCTCTTTGTTAGGTATATATACTAGAATAGGAACACTCTTGTTTTCATTTTGATGATGGTGTAAAAACCAAAATGTATACATAAATATTTTAATAAATTCATTGAAGCATCACCGAGTGTTATTAATTCAATTTTATTTTTAATATGCTATTATTTCAACACCGACCAGTTCTTGCTTCTCTTTGGCCTTCTCAACATTGCACTCCTCAGGGAGTAAAAGTCAAAATTGGAAATAAGTGTTGTTATAATGATTTTTAATAAAAACAGAAAATCGAGTATGTACATAGGTAAATACTTATCAAGTTAAATATAAAATTTAAAAAAAAATCGTTAAAATTATAAATTTAAAGAACCACCAACGGTCAAGACCTAACTCACTTAGTTCCAGTACTTTATCTGTCCCATTCATCAACCAGTCGAAAAAATCCTTTGCTCACAGCTATATCATACCTACATACGACTATAGAAGTACGTGCAGAGCTTTATACAGACATAGCCGCCTTGTCTCCACCTGGCGTGGTGGTGATTGCGCCAATCGTTTAATTAAGATTCCGCCCCTGCAGCAGCTGCGCGGGGAATTATCAACCCCTACCCCCCCCTTCCCCCCACCCCTCCCGGAGCGGCTAACCGACCGGCATTTACATAAACGCCCAGCCAGCCTCTACGCTTGTTTACATTGCAATTAAAATTAAAATTACCATCGGCTGAATTAAGACCACGCCAGGGACGCAAATGTGTCATCTTGGAGAGTGTGAAGGCTTCTACAGATAGACGTATTGGGAAAGTGTACTAAATATGGCTTCATATTTGAACGATAATGAATAAATGTCAAACAATTCAATAAATTTTTATTTTGATTAAGTAAGAATTTTGCATTCACAGAACTTTTAAAATGTCTATCCGCATACAAATCTTTTCATTATGATCTTAATACATAAATAACTATTATCAAATCTCTTCAAAGTTTTCCTTTATTTTAAAGTGACTTTAGCAGGGGTGCATTGATTTAAATCAGTGAATTGAATATGATTTAAATTACATTGATTCTTTTAATAATCATTCATTTAAATCACTTGTTCTGCAGTTGTTATTTAACATTCCATATTTACGTATATAGAGGAAAAAAGCGTGTGGATAATGTTACCATGTGACAATACTTTCAAGAATTACTAAATTTGTTTCATTTCATTGATAAAACTACTTTACTGGTATATTATGTTGAATTTATAACCCAGAAAATGTTTACACTAATGTGTGATTTTTTGTTAAATTACTACGAAATGTGTTACAGTAAAATCCGGTTACGACGACATAGAAAGGGAACACATAAATTTCGTCGCTATTACTGAAAGTCGCTATAACTGATAAAAGCAAAATAACATTAGCGTATTTTGACGTTGTAACCAGTTTGTCTCTATAAGCGGTATTATTATAAACGGATTATAATATTGTTTTTTTTTTTGTTTCTTTAAATTTTTACTTATTCTTCACAATATTTTTTTTCCATAATAAATGGTATTTTGGGAATTACGTTTTTCATTTTATTTTAAAAATCTGATTTTTATGCAACCCTGGACTCTAGTGAGTTGAAGTTTTTTGATGTTTACATGGTAAATTTTGATCAAATGGTTCAGTTTTAGAAGTTCAAATTATAAAAACTGTATGTTGTCACTGAATTAGGAGTACAAGTTTTTTTTATTTTCTATCATAAACTTTTTTCGATAATGTATAGTATAAGTTTAGAAGGTACCTAATTCTAATTTTTATAGTTCTTATTTTTTATTATTATGAATTGTGATATTTTCCAGACATATTTTGAAAATATAGATCCCACAATTATCCAAAATTTAATTATTGTCGTTGTCATATTTCATTAAATACTTCGGCAAAAAATTGCTGCAGCTTTTAAAGCTATAAAAGAACACTTTTTCTGCATTTATTAGTAATATAGACATGTGTGTAAGTACTGGATTAATAATTTACAAATAGATATATAGTGCGCATTAATTTGCAATATTTAATGCAGGTTATAGAAGGCAGGTAATTTATTTAACTTTGATCTGTAACATCAAAGCAAATGGTAACAAATTATAACATTAAATCTCTTTTATTATTCATATTTACAAATAACCTTTATGCTGTTCGATGGAATTTTCAATAAAGCTTTACAAATTAGCTAACTGTTGCGCAAACAATCAAACAAAATAAATCTGGGGATTACAACAATGCGTACTAAATTCTTTGTTCATATTTCCCGCCTTTCAATCCTACTCTCTTTTGTACAGCCACAGTGCTGCTATCTAGGTGGAAGTTGGCTTATCACGCCATTACTGGGACCGTTTTCTCAACGATTTCCACTACAGGTGATCCACTCACTCTGGGAAAGAAAGGAACTCTGTGCTCTCTGCTCTCGCACAACTAGAATGAAGTAGTTGTAGATAATGGAGGTAATTGTCAAGGGTTAAGGTCAGAGAACAACGCAAAAGAAAACAACATCGAGTTGATTTCTTTCTCTATTCTCATGTATTTTTCTTTAGTACATTCTTATATATTTTTTACTTTTATTATGGGGTTTTCTATATTTTTTTATTATAACGGTTTCAGGATATTGATCCTTTGTTTACATAGACAAAAATAAACTGGGTAACTAAGTAATAATTGTTTCTGTACCGTAATATACTTACCGAACTGACTTGTTAAAATACTATGAGACAATTACAATATACAACTGTAACCATGGCGTCATATCAACCCTTAGAAACTTAAACATGAAAACGTTATTGACGCTATTTTGTTTATTAATAACGTCTTCATTTTCTGAAACCGGTAAACTATTGAATAAATCACGGATGTTACGAATTGAATCATCATACCAGACCTTAGATGTTTTAAAATCTCTGCGTGATCCGAATTAAATTGTCATTTGGGACTGTAATGATATTCATAACAATCGTAGGTATATAGGTATGTTAGTAGTTATTATCACCCAGATTCATAAAAAAGATTAGCGACTAACCTGGATTAGTTATAGCCTTTTTTGGTATTTAGAATTATGCCATTAAATATCACTATTTCTATTTTTATTCAATCTTTCACTTTAATTTCGTTAAAATTTTTTATCTACATTTGTACGAATCTTAAACTGTAATTGCGTCCTAGTGTAAAACACTTGCTTTATTTACAAATTAATTCTTCGTAGTAAAGTTAAATTACGTAGAAGATGGCAGAATTGGAAACAACAAAACATTCGATAAATACAATAATGACCGATTTTGATGCGTTTCGGAAACAGCTATTTATAAACTGGGAATCAGTTAGGCCGTGACATAGCTACTCATTTGTTTTTAGTGTTATGTGTTGATGTTGACTATTCCGGGCGTTCATTCCCTGCTTTATTCCCGGTCATGACATTAATTATTTGCCAGTTGCGATCTCAAAGACCATTTTAATTTTGCGCCTGAAGTGAACCATTCTTTGCTGCGTATTGAAGTGTGAGGATACGATTTCTTCCCGGCATTTTTATTACGTTCATAGAACTCTATCCTTCTTCACAGGATTAAGATTACATTAATAAAACTTTATTTGGTTTTAAGGAATAAGTTACTGTCACGAGTTCTTAGATTCGTGAAGTTTCAGCCGTTATTTCAAAGGACATAAAAAGGAACATTAGGTAAAATGTAATTAAGGATTACAGATTTGAATACCTAATATTTTTTTTAACGTTTGTGTGGTTGTGGCGAATGTTTGATCATGTAGATAAAAAACTTAGACCGTCCTGACCAATGGGATCATCCCACTTTTTCCGTTTTCTTTTTTCCTGAAAGTGTAGGGGCTACAATATATGAAAATAATATTTTCAGGCCATTTGTCTACATTGTTATATATATATATATATATATATATATAGAAGTTTTTGAAAATAGGTTTCGATTTCAAATCTCATTAGAACGTCATTTACCCAAATAGATAATGTAGCCAAAACTAGGGATGCGATGTACGATGAGATCGATTTGATCGAAACGATTTCAGTAAAAAAACATCGATCTAATTGATAGATCTGATCATTAAATCGATCTGTTTGTTGATTGATGGATTAATTTGATTTTTTGACCGATCGCATTGATCCCGGTTAATCAAATCGATTGACCAAATTGATTTTAAATTATCAGATCGATCTTCATTGTGCAGGATACACTTTTATTAGTGAAGATCGATCTGTAGTTGAAATCGATCAGATCAATCAAGATCGATGTGATCAAACATTGCAGTTTTATTACTGAAGATCGAAGAGATCAATCAATATCGAACTGATGCAATAGGATTATTTTTTTCTGATTGATTATGATAATAATAATAATAATCAAACAAGAAATTACCTTTATAAAAAAGGGGGCGAGCATTTCAGAATAAATACACACCTCTCCGCAACGAAGACCACCAATCACGATTTCAGATTGTACAAAAATAAATTATTTGGTAATGCCGAATATTCGGTTAAAATTTGGTCGAATATTCGTTATTCGGTTACATCACTATTTAATATATTAGGTACTATAGACAAGTTCATTGAATTTTATCTAGAACGTACGGTTGTTTATTAACTGACAACAGATTACAAAATATCGCTTCTTAGCTTAAATTTACATTACACCACATCACGAATTTCGATGGCTGTTATTTATAATGCTGATCTAACTGATCATAAGTTTTAGATAAAGGGTATATCATTTTCTTCTCTAGATTCATAAAACATTACTATAAGATGATAGGCCACAAGTGTTCCCTTATTATTAAAAATATATGCTGTCTTAAGTTCATAAAAATGTTCTGTTTCGTTGAGTCAAAATCCCTTTAACAGAATCTTATCCGGTAAGACCTGCGTATATCCGTTTACGTAATAAATCTCTGCCGCCGCATTTGTGCGAAAATTAAAATCAAATTTTAATAAAGCACTTAAAAAGACAGCACGTGAAACCAACCCAAGTACAAGAACTGCACATATTTCTTAGCGCACCATTACCATAATTATTCCCCGCCTTAGCGCAAACTTTATTTAAAATTTCCATAAAAATAACATTACCCACGTTAATTACCAACGGCCAGTAGAGCAGGGAATTTTTCTCCCAGTTGGTACACCTGGAATTTCGTCAGCCTTGACGTATACCTCGATTCATCTCCCCTAATTTTTTTTGTTTAACAGACTATTTTTATGGTAATATTTTAAAGAAATTAGTTTACACAAGGTGAGGTTTTAGTTTGTTCGTTTAATTAATTAAAGCTGAAAAATTGGATCTAGTCTTCTGAGAGAGATGTTAAATAATGAAAAAATTAATTAATTACCATTTCCAATTCTGGATATTATTAGACGAGCAGCGGTGGCTCAGTTGGTTAACTGGTCGGAGTGTAAGATCTGGGATTCAATTCCCAATGTCGCTTACTATCTAAATAAAAATATAGCTGTCAACTTACACCACTATAATAAAACTTCTAAAGAAATAAGTATTTCAGGTATTTGAGACCCTGTCTCATCTAGAAATGTTGTACCACATATGATGGTATAGTGTATTGTACAATAAGAGTGGATATACTTTTTCTACGAATAACAAGAAAAGAAAAATAAGATTTAAGTATTCACACAGTTAAGGTTATAATCACGTAAACGAACATTTCAAACATTTGTGTATCGCGTACAGAATTGTGGGAAATTTGGAGCTGACAAGTGTCAAACAATTTAACATTTTGTAAATAATTATATAAAATAAATATTGTGATGTGTGCTACGAGTTTTTCCAATTTTGAAAGAATAATAGTATATTTTGCAAAAAGTCGCCTATTTGTGTAAAAGGTGATTCTACACGGGTGGCACACTAAATTTTTTCTATGACCACAATACTAAAATTATAGAACAAAAAAACATGCACTAAAGCTATTTGACATAAAAAACAATATAGCGGAGGTAAACTAACAATGATATTTACCATACTGCACATGCCCGGTGTTAGCAAATAGTATGAGAAGTGATTTCTCACACTTTATTTTATTTAAAACAGATTAGTTCATTTATTCCAAAAAAAAAAAATCCGCCTCGTGTTTTTATAACTCTACACGCAAAATGATTGATGTTAATTATAAGGTTAGAGCAATGACCTACGGAATCGAAGGTTTTCAGTTCGATTGTGAAAAATTGTTTTTTAATGAATTGACACCTGTTATTTTGCGTATAGACCAATACAAACATCAGTCCAAAAAATCTAATTAATTCTTTTGGAAATTTCGTTGCATAAATTATAGAAACACATTTAGTTATTAATTAACACTTTTCTGGAACACACGGTATCATTATGAATTTATAAAACGGCATTTGTCAAATTACAAATCAATAATCATTTGTTTTGTATTTCATTACTACAATATAATGCACATACATAGAAGAAATGAAGCTTCAAGTAGTATTTTGCTAATAATTTTACTTGCATTCTACTGATGCTCGTTGACGCGTTATAAATTTAATTTATTATTAACGTCGTATCATAACAAAGGTGGTTAGTTACAAAACGAGCAATTTCCCAAGTTCCCCTTCTTGTATACACAGGTAACCTGATTTTAAATTCTTATATGATCAAAAAATTTCCGAGCGAAATTTCTTAAGTGAGTTTATGCTTGACTTGATAAACTTTGTTTATAAATATTTGAAAGCGTAACCAAAAGAGAGTAAAAATTTGAGTACGTTATTGCACAAAGAATCCTGCAAGATAAAGTTTTGATTTTGGTGTCGGCAGCAAATTACGAGAGAGTGTAAAAATAGATTTCGTACGCTTATAACTAGTTTGGATGTTCGCCGTTGAGCGCAGCACAAACAAAAAAGGGTAATCCAATTATTAGATGGCGAAAAGCTGCATCCGTAGGTGATGTTCCAATTCTGCCCTTACCAAAAACTAACCTTTAGTATTCGTATGGACAGTCACTTCTTCTGTTTATGAGTCATTTTATATTCGTTTCTTTTTTCTTTTCTTACCTTTAAATTACAACTCTGAATTATATATTGTAAAGAGCGAGATTCATCACAGATGAGTCATCACGGCTGACTTGTCTAATCAGGCAATCGCGTTAAAGGACAATTGGGATAGAAGCGACGTCGCTATTGTTCGGGAATCTTAAAGAGAAAGGAAGGCTCTGGAATGTTCGAGATATTAATTGGCGGCAGGTATATAAGGGTCGCATCGGTCGACTGAAGAGTGTGCAGAGAGTCACTGAAGTCAGTCAGTGTCGGTCAATGCATGTCAGCGACATGAGATATAGAAATAAATAAATTGTTGGTGTATATTTTTTTTTAAAATAAACTTCTTGTTCTTCAGTTTTTCTTTCTTACTAGTAATTGCTCTTCCTGTTTCCATTATTTTCTATTTGGAGAATCTTCCTGGCACAGTCACTTTTCTTTCAAGTCTTCTGTGATACATTCTGTCCATTTCCTCTGTCTTCTTGTCGCTGTTCTTTATTCCACCTGTCTTTTGTGTATCTTTCATCATCGTTTCCATTCCTTAACACATGTCCACACATTCTTGAAGAAAACATTTTATAGAAATTTACAAATTAATTTTAGAATAAATAATATTAAAATTATTAATGTTCAATATTTATAAAAAAAATGAAATAAATGTATGATGTCGTATTCCCGGCTAAAGAGCGGTTTCCCTTACGTTTATGTTAAAAAAAATATCTACTTCTGCTTCTCTTTCATCTATTGTTGTGCTATCTACATTATATTTTTTCTTCGTTTACTTCGAGCCGAAATTTATCGGAATTGAAGTAAAATTTGAATTAATTTCACAAATTTATTCGCTACTCTTTTCAGTATTGACTTCATATTTTCTTTGAGCTGAAACTGACTAAAGTAAAAGAGAAACTGTTCACTATCTGTCAAGAGTTTGTTCGTTGTTCTTTCCATTACTCATGGAATTGTAAGGAAGAAATAAAATGTGGTGGGAAGATTCGTATTGTTTAATTTTGAACTTGTCTTCGTGTTTTCTCTGAGTCGAAACAGATTGGAGTAAAAGGAAAACTACCATCTATTGTCTGTCAGGAGTTTGCTTCTTGTCCTTTCTATTATATGTGGAATTGTAAGGAAGGGATAAAAAATAGATAGAAGATTCTTATTGTCGTATTTTTAATCTTTGCTCGCTGTTTTATTTGAGTCAAAACTGGTCTGAGTTAAGGGAAAACTTTCGTCCACTGTCTTTCAGAAGATCGTTCATTATCCTTTACATTATTTTGATTCCAAAAATAGAAATGGAAGGAAAGGACAAAAAGTGTATGGAAAATTCTTATTATCTCATTGACTCTCGACTTTTCTCTGGGTCGAAAGGAGAATCGTCCACAGTCTGTAAAGAGTTTGTCCGTTTTCTTTTCTTTTATTCATGGAATTGCAAGGAAGGGACAAATTACGAAGGGAGGATTTGGGAAGGATCTAAATGAAAGTTAGGAAGTTTCTATTTATAGCCCCACCTCGTCGAATGACTTTATCTTCCAGGTCACGAAATATTTATATGCGTTCGTATTTCGATTGGGCCATTATACGCTGCATTTCCTTTCAATCTAGCCAGCTTTGGAAATGCAGCTTCGTCATTTTTTCCCGTCGTGAGCAGCGCGGAATGCCAGCGTACCTGCTAGATTGGAAATGATTTTGCGATAGTTTTGCTGCTTGTTTATGTTATTGCATCTTTTGTCATTCCTGTTTACGGATTCCTTGCGTTTGCCACAAACCGACTTTGTCTTCTTCATCATCCCATTTAACAATAAAATATCTGATGTGGATACCACATTACTTTCTTAAACGCTTATTAAATTATTTACATTTTTGCTGCACTTCTTTCAAACTTATTTAATTTGAGAATGAGATAATTATAAGGCCAATCGTTTTTGAGTTATCTAAAAAATTCAAAAAACCCTTCGAGTAAAATGTTACTGCAGTTCCATATACAAAGTTTCAACGTACAGCGCAACGGTTGTACATTTTTTATCTCTCGTCACTCAGTAAGAGGTATTGGATTCATGCTAAAAATCGGATAGTGAGTTTTCAATGGATAAGCACGTTTTCAAGTCATTAGAACACGATGTTAATATTTTTACGATGATGCTTGTCCTTTTGTGTGGATGGATGGATGGATGTTGTAACGATTACTCAAATACTAGTGAATAAAAAAGCTTAAATTTTGGATATAACATTCTATCATCCTAGATTACATCTGAATAGATTTTGGTGTTAATCGTATAACCGGAAAAGGAATTGTTTTATGAAATATCTTAACTAATTATGAATATATGAGAATTTTTATAAATAATAATATAATATTATTACATTAGATAAAATTTTATAGTTCAAATTTGTTCCAACCTAGCCTCATTTAACTATTACAAGTACATAATGATAGGGTAAATTTGTCACAATTACAATTACCTACTAAAATAAATGTTTTATATTTGACATTGACAATTATTATAATTGTCAGGATTGAAAATAAAAATATTAATAATTATTGAATACTTTAAAAGGAATTGTAGTAATACTGTAGTACTAATTATTGTAATAATTCATTTTACTGTAACCGCTGTCAAAGGACGTAAAATAGAAATATTAATAAAAAAATGTAAAGAAAATATGTTGGCCACATCAGATTTTTTCAATCAAGTCAATGCTTATAAAATAGATTCCGGGATGGTCAAAATGGATATTTATGTTGAAGTACTTCTTTTACTTCATACAAGGAAGTGAAAACACATTTATTTTACAGTTAGCAAGACTTTACTGCCTAGACCTTAGACAAATGAACAAAATGAGAAAAAATGTAATTTTACTGCCGAAAACTAAAAATACATAAAAATATATATTTTATTGGAGTTTCACATTTAAAAATGTCATAAATATCTATTACATGTTTTAATAAATGATATTATTTAAATGTAGTACAATACAGCAAATAAATGATTTATTTAATTCATATTTGCCGGTTGCATTTTTAGCAGATACGTAATCTAATTCGTGATAAAAATCGCTGGCAATTCACAGCGTTTTAAAATTACATTTTTAATTAAACGTGATATCTGCCTGTGTGCGAAATAAAAATATTATCCTCACTTGCAACATAGGTGGCTCTGGCCTGGCTGCATATAATAATCCAGAGGCCTAGAGTTTTGTTTGTTCGCGCTGTTTTGCGAAACGCAGACTAATGAAATATTGAAACTCAGTCTCAACTCAAATCCAAATAACGAACTATAAATATCATTGCGAAATTTATGACTCTATTCAATTAAAATTGATGAAAGCTAAATGAAAATGCTGGTTCTATATATCAAATCACATTTTTAAATTTACAAAATTTAATTATTTCTATAGCGAGGTCTCTTCCAATGATTCGACTAAACACGAAATAAAAGAATCATAGTTCACAGAAGAAATGCAGTCTACAAAAAAGATGGAAACCAGGGCAGTATTTTCCATCTTGTTACACATGTTTGATGGATTGATTAAATAGGCCTTGGTCTGTCAACTAACTCTCTCTACTAGTTTGTTGTTTTTTACTTCGGAAGATATTTGTAGCGTGAAAATTATAAGTGTCCATTGACTTAAATCATGTCACTTATAAATTATTACCTTGAAGAAGACTTATTTGAAGTCGAAACGTTGGTGTGAATTGTATTTTAATAAACTGACTGAATTTTCCAAGAACTAAGTCAGCAAATATTAGTTTTATTTTTACCCAATACTACATATTTATGAATTACATCAATTTACCTATTATAGTAGAAGTAGATGTATATTAAACTGACTTAGCGGATTTTACAACTTTTTATGGAGGGGTGGGAAGCTTTATGGTCAAGAGTTATAAATTATTCCAACTCAAAGGTATCACTTCAAAAGTAAGAACAGGGCCGTATCACATTCTTTTCGTTAAAAAATAGATACTTGCGGCTTCGTTTTTTCGACGTCGTCGGTTGATCTTTTGCTAGATGTTGAACTATTTTTTCCGAATGTTGTTTTCAGCATGACTCACGTCCACAAACTTATATTCCCAGGATCTCCACATATTCTTATTTACAATTTTGTCCTTTTCCAGAACTGACCTCTAAATAAATTTTTAATAACTAATAATGGAGTTCTCAGAATAATTGGAAATACAAATGAAAAGAAAAATCTAAAGAATGAACAACTTGACTTAGTCATACCTCTGTTGATCACTCTGTTTTAATCCCTTTTATATTTTCCTATCATTGTAAAGCTAGTTAATACTTAGTTTCTGCCTTTGTTCGTCTATGTATAAATACTAAAATTTTTCTGTAAAGTATATATATTACTATTTCCTGATAATGGCCTTATAAGACGAAATATAAATATTTTTTTACAACCAAATATTTCTTATATTTATGTCAATAACTGTTTTGTTTAAAATTTACTCTAATCTTTTTTCAATTTACAAATTGAAATTAGAAGACGTGCCTTTAACAGCAGACGACAGAAGAAAGTACCTGCCTACATGAACCATTACCGCAAGTTCCAAAAAACTTTATAGGGGCTAATCGGCTTATCAGAAATTGAATTTCATATATCTATGCCTCTACTATAATATACTTTCTTGGGGTCACTAGAATGTGCTGACTTAGACTTGTTACACTTATCATTCACCCAGTCGAGCATTGATGTCCCTTACTTATAACTTGCGTAGAAGATGTTTTCGTGACTGGTTGTGTTTGTGTTGCAGAGGTAGCATGGTGGGCGGCGTGGGTTGTGGGCCCTGGTGGGCGTTGGCGTGGGCGGCGGGGGCGGTGCTGCTGGTGGCCGTGCTCACGCCGGGGGTGGCGCCCGTGCCCGCGTGCCGCATCAGCGAGTTCCCGTGCCGCAACAACCACTGCGTGCGCCTCGACCGCTACTGCGACGGCCACGACGACTGCGGCGATGCCTCGGATGAACCGCCTTACTGCACCGGTGAGTCTATCTAACCAACATCCATTATAGAAATAACTGTCCTACTAGCAGGGTAATTATAAAAACAGTTCAAATTACTATGACAATTCCACTCAAAATTTGTCATCCAATTAATGGACCAATTCTGAATAATAGGCCAATTCTGAAAAAATCTGTTAGACTTACAGATCTGTAAATCTGTAAATAATGAACAAAATCGCAACGAAAGTAGTCGCTCTTATGTATAATTTTATATTAATCAACAAAAATAGATGCGTTTTTGTCAGTTTTTTACAGATTTACAGATCTGTAAGACTTACAGTTTTGTTCAGAATTGGCCTATAAATCTGTAAGTCTTACAGATCTGTAAATCTGTAAAAGACTGACAAAAACGTATCAATTTTTGTTGATTAATGTAAATTATGCATAAGAGCGAATGGCTTCGTTGCGATTTTGTTCATTATTTACAGATTTACAGATCTGTAAGACTTACAGATTTGTTCAGAATTGGCCTATAAATCACAGTATTTTGGTGAAATGAACCAATCTGATTCAAATCTTACTGACAATAATTGGCAGATACTGACAATTGTCGCGGAATTTACACGACTAAATAGGTGTTGCTTTGATACAATGTCTCTCAAAATTGTGACAAGTAATTAATTGAAAGAAATACATATATTTCGAGGAATTGTCATGCCGAATACCATTCGTAACTAGAATTTTACTTGTAATTTTTGCCTCTCACTCCTTCTTCCTTTAGAAAATCAAACGAGTCCGCAGGACGAGTGACGATTTTTTCGAAACAATCAGTCGTGACCATAACGACAAAAATTTCAAGTAAAATTCTAGTTACTAGTGGTATTACATATGAAAAGTAAATAAGTTTGAACTGTTAAGTAAAATATCCCATTTTAAAAACACTTTAACATTATTTAAACGTAATTGCTGGTCGGAATTTGTAAGTACCCAATACAACTACACTCGCAGGGGAACATGAACTTCGGTTCCGTAGGCTACACCTCAGTTCAAACCTTCTCGAAAGTTATAATGTACTTATAATCCTTGTACCTTAAATAACTATAATATAGTCAACGGAGTATTACAAAAAATATGAAAACATCTGTAAATTTAAAGTAAAATTTTCGACGAGGATGGGATTCGAACCCACGCGTGCAGAGCACATTGGATTAGCAGTCCAACGCCTTAACCACTCGGCCACCTCGTCTAGTACTTTACACGTACTACGTACACTTACTTGCAATTGATAAATATTGTCTGTTATTGTCTTGCTAAATTTGAGAGATACTATTTCGCGCCAACGTTTATAAAAGTATATCTTACTCCTTAGCAACATAAATCGTAAGTTACTGATAACCTTTGTTATTTGATTACCATTTTTAACTGAATGTTATAGAAAATAACTGTACTATTAGTGGGGTCGTTAGAAAAATCATACGAATTTCATATACATTTGGTCGTCTAACAACGAACACAATTAACTATATAAAATCGCAAATAAATAAATCTGACTATAAAGTGGCCTATATTTTATAAATATTTATTCCTACGATCACTGTTAAAAATAGTCATTTTAACGGTTGCTTAGCAAGTTAAAAATAACAGTTTATAACACAGTGAATACTTTTAAATCGTTGTCATTGACAACGAATTAAAAGTAAAAAACAAATTTACTTTTAACACTTGTGTTAAAAAAGAACTAAATCTAGTTACCTGTCATAAATGTCATTCTATAATGCTTAGTTTTTATTTACTAATACATAACTAGGGTCGTAGGAAAAATAATGTATAATATTTGTGTTAAAAGTGATTTTATTTCGTTCGTGGGATATGTTTCACTCGGCTTCGCCTCGTTTCAAATTTCCCCACTCACTCATAAAATGTCACTTTTAACACTTATATCATAAATAACTATTTTAAGATAGAAAATACAGATACTATTAAAAGTATTTAAATAAAATATACATTTTACATAAAATAGAACGTATCTAAGATACTTTATCTTAGATACTTTTTGTATCTTAGATACTATGGGGTATATTTTGTTATAAGATACTCCCAGCTCTGTATGCGACTCGGAATGTAAGTACTTAATACTTTTTTTTACAATTAAATCTGCAGGTCCGCCTTAGTTCAAACCTCCTCGAAAATTATAATATACTTACACTCCTTGCAGCTTAAATACATATGACATAAACAAAAATGGAAAACATGTTCAGAGTATCTGAATAGGGTGTGAAAAAAGTGAAAAGTTGTTTGAAACGTATCCATTAACACTTGATCAGCGCGGAACGAAATTTCAATCAGGGAGATAAATAATGAAGCACTTTTCATTGTCACAAATGTATGCACACGCACGTAGTGAAATAAAACATAATGAGAACACGGCGTCACAATTAAACTGGTGAAGCAGCATACCAATACCGGGACACGAACACTCGTCCCGCTCAAACAAACTCCAACAAATTATGTTCGTGGTCGCGGCTACCGCTTCATTCCACACTGCAAAACATTTTGTTTTCGATCCCGCAAACCCAAATTTGCGCTATCGTTTCAACAAGTATAAAATACTTTACCAAATTATTACTGGATTTATCATCTTTTGTGACACATATCGGTAATAACATGTATTAAATGTTTTCGGAATAAAATTAAAGTTAAAATTTTTATATACTTTTTTTTTCATATTTCAACTATTCTATTTTTAATTAATAATATATTGTGCAACAAGTGCAGAAAGTCTCCCATTTCTGGACTCCTGTCATTATTCTAAAGTCCTTTTTACTGAGAGCACATCGTTGCTGTCTATTGTATTGTATTGTAAACGAGGATTTAAGAGTTTTATCACTTTTGACACCGCAACCTAGAAGATCTATTGTGATACAGACCTTACTTAATTTTCCGGAAACAGTTCCACTTTTCTAATGATGCCAATTATAGCTACAGGAGTCAAGTTCTTGATCTCATATGGCGTAAGATACCTCTTACCTAGCTGATTAAGTCTTTTTGTAGTTACGGCTGGGCATTTACATAGTATGTGTTCGAACGATTCTTCGTCTTCTTCGCAGAGTCGATAGATGTTATTTTCATACTGACATGTCATTCATGTTATTTGTTAAGATACAATTTGTGCTTCATTGAGTGTTGGTAATTTCATTAGTTTAATCCACAACTGTTTTTGTATATTTCATCCATTATTATATTTGTATATAATACTGTCAGTTTCGACATTTATTTACTTTACAATTTATCATCAGTCCCCCTTCCTCCTTGGCGACTTGAATCACATATGGATCAACTCAAAGGAAGCGACTTTATAAATTTTAACTTTTTACCAAAAGCTTTTGAGATCACTTTAAATTGAAAAACCTCTTGATGACTGTGCATGGAGTATTATTATTTACGATGATGAGCTAATAACAACTTAATCAGCAATTCGCTAATCGAATGAATTTTTAATGGGGTAGCAATCTGGAACTATGCAGCAACAACCATAGTTTTGTCTTAATTAAATGCTTAATTGCAGTTCGCTCCAGTGCCTCGCTTCGCCATACCGCAAATTAATATTCGCGGGTAGGACGCGTGCCCCCTCAAATTCCAGTTAATAATTCTATAGCTCAGATGCGCCGAGCACCCGTACGAATGCAACGCATCTCAAGTAGGCTTAGTCCAACTAAAAGCTTCAAGCGGATCACGCTATAAGGAAAGGTCACGGCATTAAACTTACATATGCACCTTCACTTTGAACCTTCTCCTACGTCCCTTAGAAAGAAAATCCTTCAGTCTCGATCAAGGTGATCAGAATTACGAGGGTAGCACGGAAAGTTTCTGCAAAAGATTAATAAAAATCATAATTAAAAAAAATAATACTGTTTTTCAAAATACTCTCGTTTTAACTGAACACATTTACTATTAGCATTTATTATTTATGTAATTATTTTCAATTCCCGCCATGAAAAGAAATCCATTTGGTTTTTTCACAATCGGTACTGAGTAGGCGTAAAACAAAAAAAACAATAGAGTTGTAACTTGTAATAAGAAACTAATGTATGTCAAAAAATCAAATAAAGTAAATCATCATACTATCTAATTCTTTACACCCGAAAGTTCTTTTATTCCGAACATTTATATATTTGATAAAACCAATTGTTATAGCAAGTAAAACCATTCTTCTTGAAACACCTGAGAGACCAAATTTCTGTAGGATGCAACCGGATCATTTGCACTTATATATCGGAAACCACACATTTTATCCTTTAATTTAGGAAATAGGAAGAAATCACAAGGTGCTAGGTCAGGACTGTAAGGCAGGTGCTCCAGTAATTCCACTTTTGACTCTGTTAAATAGGCTTTAGTTTGCGTAGCAGTATGTGGGGATGCATTGTCCTGTTGTAAGACTAGCTTGTTTCGAAGCCGATTTTCAAGCACTTTTTTAAATACTTGTGGCAAACAAATTATAGTATACCAATTAGCAGTTACTGTTTTCCTATCTTCTAATGTAATATTGACAATAGGATCAGATTTTGAGAAAAAGGAGGCAATCATTTTTTTAACAACACTTCGATACTTCGAACTCGTTTTACTTTGACAGGATTAGGGTCTGTTGGAAAAACCTATTGTGCTGATTGTCGTTTTATTTCAGGGTCAAATGCATAAATCTATGTTTCATCACCTGTTACAATATAATACACTGCTTTGGATTTACCTTCATTGTACTTTTTTAATGTTTTCTTGCACTATTCCACACGACGTTGTTTTTGATCAACATTTAATTTATTAGGAATCCAGCGGCAATAAATTTTCCTGATTTTTTGATGATCATGCAAAATTTTATTCATAGCGGTCATTCCAATGCCCAAAGTATACCGTATAATTTTGTAGGTCACTCAGTTGTCTTCTTTAAACATTCTACAAACAACAGCTATGTTTTCATCTGTAATAGCAGAAATTGACCGACCCTTCACGTTAATCATTACTGAGAGAAACTCGATCAAATTTAAATTCATTGTACCAGCTCTAAACAGATCTGATACTAGGTGCTTTATTTCCAAAAGCAGCCCTAAGTCTTTTAAAACATTGTTTTTGGAGAGAGCGAATTTTTAAATTCTTAATATTTCATAGCTTGAAAATTTCGGTACGAATTGTGTACTTTAAAATTTCTTGGAAAATTACTGACAACACGTGACGAATTGCAACAGCAACTGTCAAACTACCTAAGGAAGTACTTTTGTTTTGTGATGATTGTATTTTTCAAAGCTACCTCGATTATACCTATAGTTTGCACAAACTTTCGGTGCTACTCTCGTAACAAATGGAACACAAGATAATAATCCTTTTTGTCTTTAATTTTCTCGACTGTAGAAAATATCGTTGCGTTGATTTTATTTTTTCAAACAGAATTCAATAACTTATGTTCGTTGCAGATATATCTGCCTTTAAAGTTATACCTGCTTATTCATCAACATTTTGATATATAATTCTTATTATGATTCTGAATCACGCTTAATTAAAACAGAGAGAGGTAAAAATAAATGCATTTCAACAATTTTGCGTTAGAATCATATGAATAGTTATTACCAACATATTCAGCGTAATATTATTTACAATTAAACAACGTTCGCATTTCACTGTTTGTATTTTCCAGGGAATAATGTAATATAAAAGAAATATGTGTTTATAAATATGACGCGAGTTAAATATGTTACGCTTAAATATTAATTCAATGTGGAAATTCCACACATTCTACCGGGACGATATGAAAACTTAATATTCATTGCAACACAGACATGGCGAAATTGTTTCATTTAAAAAATACTTTTCTTGAATGAAGGAAAAATTATACAATTTAACAAAACATGGAAAAAGTTATAATGTATTTTTTAAACATGTTTTGCTTTTATTTTTTAATCCTGCTTTTTATATTTTTCCATTTTAAAGGTGATATATTTTTCGAATATATTTCAGGGAAAGTCTACATTTAATTAAAAAGTTATAATTGGAAAATGGAAAATTGTTGATATACAATAATATACGAAATATTTACGTTTTAAATAATGTTTTTTTATATGAACAATAGTATTGTTAAAAGCAAGTTAATATTGATGTGTTTCGAGGCATAATATTTTTTTTTCGATTGAGCGAAAACTGGCATGTTTTTTATATATTTTCGAATTGGAAAATGCAGAATTTTAGTGTAGTTACTAGGTTACGAGAAATAATTATAGTCAATACATTTTGGATGATCAACATTTTTTAAGTACAGTCAGTTAAGAAATAATAGAATAAATGTATAAAAATTCAGCATTTTTTTTATACGAATTTGAATTTGAGGAAGTTTAACTTTAAATTACTAATGATCATGTACTATTATTTTCAAATTTTAGGATATTGTAAATACATCTTCTTAGAAAAAGAATGTAATAAAACGCTTAAACCCTCGTTTATATATAATATGATACTTATTAAATATAAATCAATCGAAAAAATAGTATATATTTTTTTTAAATTAAAACAAAATTCTCTAATTTCTTACTTTATTTTCATTTTAATGTACATATCTTTTATATCGTTAGAAAGAAAATAAACATTTCTATTTAACAGTACCAAAGATAATTTTGAGCCCCATATGAAAATTGAAAGTTAGTATGAATTTCTCGAAAAGTGTAAGAGCTGTAAAAATTTTGAAAACCACTGTCAATTCTTCGTAAAATAGTGCCTGTAGAATGTGCAAACTAGAAACTTGTATGAAGTGAGACAAGAAAGCTATAAGACAAAAAGTAAATTTGCCACATCTAGTGAGATATGCACTTTTTCGGGAAAACAAATACATTTATGAAATGGCCAACTAATACAGCAACATTGCCCCAATTTAACCGATTTCGTATTTCTTACGGTTCTCGAGATCCCAATGGTTAGCCTCCTAAAACGGACACCCTGTAAAACGTTATATAACGAATTAGATTCTCATTCCTGCTTTAGACAATTTGTGGTATTGAGTTTGAGATCCCTGATGTACAGTACAAGGAGGAATTTGATGATTTGTAAAAAGAAAGAGAATTATAAAAATTCATAATGTGAAAGAAGAAAGTTCGGTAAATTTCTCATTTCATGTACGGCGAAACTACAATTCAGCGTAATAAAAGAAAAAAGTGAAAGAAAATTTATATTAAATCACTTCTGAAGTATTTTCTTTGGCGAACAAAATTGCTTTCGAACTTGAAGCTTTATTTTTTCAACATCACAAAATAAAATCTATAAACACCGTTCCATAAAAGCAAAATAACATCCAACAGAGCGATTTCTAAAGGCTGTAATCCAATAAGATTCCATCTTGCAACGCAAAAAATCATGAGAGAACAAAACATGATTTAATTTGCGAGATGTACGCATGCGCGAGATAATTCGATAACGGGCCTCAATTATGATCAACCTGGCCACATCAAAGGTGGCTAGTACAGCAGCCTGAAGGGCTCCTATCGTCGATTGTTACGTCGTGTTGCGTTTCATTGTTATTGCATTAGTCGATTGGACGCACGCACGATCAAGTAGCAGCTGGAAACAGAATGTTTGATGCTCAATTGTCTGTTCAACATATCTTCCACAAAGTGTGTCTGGCTGTGTGTGTCATTGTTAACGATGATTACCCAATTTCTAACACATGCAATATCCTTAATAAACCACATTCCTTGTGCACAGATTACGCATCGAATTTTCAATCAAATCAAAGAAATTCCGTTTAAAGAAAAGGAAAGCACAATTTCTTATTTTGATGCTCAGTAATTCTACCCCCCAACGATTTTACCTAGTAGAAGAGCCAAAAGATTCAGTTGACCATTTATATTTTTAAAACAATAATGTCAGTTAATGTATTCTTGTAAGCAGTACACTAATTCGTTCTAAAAATAATGATCATTTATAACATTTGTGTAATAATTTAACTTGAATAGACTCAATATTCTGTATACTTATTAACTTGCTTAGTGCCATTCGACTATGTAAGAAGTACTCTAATTTATCCAGTTATTGCTCTAATTATTTGTTTAGAATTTTCCGCACTTTATATAATTTCTGATTTAAATATTGTCCCACTTTATTGCTCCAGTATTTATTCCAATTTCCAGTATTTGTTCTTCTTATTTTCCTTGAAATGTTTTCTAATATCTGTGTTTCTTGCATCTTGCTCATTTGCCACAAAATTTGCACTAATTTATGTAATTCTGTCTCTATTTAATGCCTCACATTTCTGTGCAGGAAGTACTTTAGTTTTTTGTTCCAGTGTTTGTTCCGGTTCACTCTATCAGAACAGATTCTAATTTTTGTAGATATTGCTCTAGAACTCTAGATACTTTGCCCTAGAATTTAATCTATACTCCATTTGAAAATGATAGTAATAAGTCAGGCTATCAAAGAAATTTCAGTGACCACCCTGTATATTTCAATCCTGTACATTATGGGAAAAAAAACTTTTTAATATATAAATTGTCTGTTAAATTATGAACATATACATGTATGTATTTATATCGTTGGAAATAGAAAAAAAAACTATTTAAAGGTCTCACTGCAGAGAATTCGTCGTTAAAAATTGTCTCAATAATGTGCAAGTTATAATATTTTTTGTAAAAAAAAAAGTTGTGAACAAAAGAACGAAAATTGAAAAATTTATATTTTTGTTTATATCTAGTCATCTCTGCATTTTTTGGGAAAACAGAAACACGTGAAGGTAAAGCAACTTTTTGAACAACTTTGTATCTCTTATAGTTTTCGAGATCCTCATGCTTAATCAGTTTCATTGATCATCCAGTATATGTACTCGTATATAAGTAGATGTACGGTAGATGGTAAATCTATGGATTATAAACATCTGCAATATAATAAACACAACACAAGTAATAATTTCACTCATCAGTTTAATTCCACACAACACCAATCCACCACAAATCCCACAGCCACCCATTTGGCATCTCCTTCATTTACGCTTAGTATCAATCACTGGGCTAGCGGCTGCAGAATGACACAGTTCGATGTTCGATGATAGCGGCAATCTGTGCAGCGTGCAGCGTGACACAGTGCAACATCAGCCGTCCACATCTAGCAAGATGACAAATCACGATTAGCGCCAAACGGTGCGACACGCACGCAAAGCAACTGCCACACGACACACGTCATGCGTGACCGCCTGCAAATGTAATTACAGTGGACGGATCACGAAGATCTTTGGGTTTTAAATCTCTAAAATGTGCAAGACATATTTGTGTCCCTAATTTGTTAAAAACTGGAAATCAAAAAACTATAAAAATAATGAAAATAAAATAATGAGCAGTGAATAGCACAGAATAGTTACAAACAGAAGCGACACTCCGTGTCGGTACCTTTCATGTTCCCCTATTCAGTTCTATGACCTTGAAACATTGTGTAGACCTTTAAATTTGTGCTCTTCCCCTATCTCTCTCTAAGATGTGAGGAAACTTTTCGATTTTAAACAATGGGCACTTTAAATTTGTTCGCTTCTGTATAAACCTATTCTGTGGTGAATAGATTAGAGTTCTGGTCAGTGGCGTAACAAGGGGAGCACACGCCTGTAACGCGGATGGGCCTCTCAGGTTAGGGGGCCTTACTTCGGTTCTACGTTATTAAACCATAATAAATCAATAAATAAACAGTAAAAAAATATATCGGCACCACTGACTTTTCATGACTTCTTCAACGCATTTTGAGCGCGTTTGAAATCTGCTGCTGCCAAAAATCAGAAGATTGTCGCTTCTGGGATACTACTTTTATAAACTGAAGACAACCATGTAAAATTATTTTTTTCTAACGGATTTATTTGCCGTATAGCTCTAACTACTCTAAGAGTTGTTTTTACCTCTGACATGGTTTACATGTTGAGTAATCTTAATTACTCTCTTTAATTCTTTACAGGTGTCTTCTGATGATGAGAACTTAGTTCTCGAAATGTGTATCTAGTTTTTAAATTTATTATAAGGTTAGGAGTATACATATTTTTATTTTATTCTATTTAACCTTAGACTGCATTTAATTGTTTATTAATTACCTTACCTATGTATATCTGAAACTACACTCTACTAGTAGTTAACTCCAGTGGCGTACGAAGTTTTTAAATTATAAAAAGAACAAGTATGTTTATTCAAGCAATAGATGTGCGACCATTCTAATTAAATTACTAAATCAGAGCGTGGAAGAATGTGGTATAATTTAGCAAGATTTATGTTAGGGCAGAATGTGCAAAACGGTTGAAAACAGAGAAAGTAGGTTAGAATATGCGGAGCAGGTGCCGTATGAATATAAATTTAATTTAAAAATTCGATTTAATCTCTCAGAAGTTCATAAATCCTGCGAATAAGAAAACCTCTGATAAAATAAATAATCCCATAAAACTTCATATCTAGATTAAAAAATACAATTTTAAAATTGGCGCCATAAATAACGGGATGGTTTCTGTTTTACCGACACGGACGAGCGATCAGTGCGGCAACGTGGCCAGGAAACACGTATTCAATTGTAAACTGTATTTTGATGAATGGCCAATTTCGGAGTTATTAATGGCGGCGGGCTTCATAAAAACGTTACATCTAGATAGCGGCGCTGCGACAGTGCTGCCGCCTGGCGGCCGCTGCGGACAATGTGCGCGGATGTTTGTGAAGTGGGGATTATGTTCGCTACAACACCTCTCATCAGCTTTTGTTTCTTTCGCTCAGTGTCAGCCGCATCGCGGCAAATTTATGCAAACTATTCTCATGTTAACATTATGAAATTCTACGGGAAATAATTATATGCAAAAATACACATCATATTTATTTTTCTCTTCCTAATAGCTTCATACAAAGTCCCGTTTCTGTAATTTTAAAACCATATTTTCTGTCTTGCAAATAAATCCATCTATATCTACCTCATTAAAATACAAACAAAATATTGTAACGTTTATATATGTATTTAGGTGAAATATAAAAATAAGTGAAATACGAATATTTATATAACTAAGTTTAATAAACGAAATATAAATAAGTAACACTATGAATAAACAAATATAAACACTACTTTAAGAATAACAATTATTAATAAATTAACACTACGCACTATTTATTTACACGATATCACCAACTATTTATTTTCACCACGCGTACTAATATCAGATGTCCTCGCGATCTTCTGTTCGGGGTTTATGTAGAAGAACAATTAAGTTCGAGAATGTTCTTGTATCCTCTGGATAACAGAACAACAGAAGCGCGCGAACCAGTCGTAACAGTTTCGCTAGTGACCGTAAATTTCAAATTCGTTCCCTTAAATGAGACAAGCATTAAATACACAGTGCTGGCAATCAATTATCAAGTCGTCATCGTGGATATGATAATTCCCATGTTTCACGTTAAAAAATACTCACGTTATGCAGTATTATAGACAGAAGAAAATACCTGTTTAAAAGAACATTTACCGCAGGTCTAATAAAATTTTATAAAGGGCATATTTTTTAATGAGTTTCAAATATGTCTTCATACAACTATAAATTCAAATTACGACCCAGATCCCACCTAATACTTTATTGGTTCATCCCAATAGCGTCACACAAAAACAATAACAATAAAAATATAAGACAAAGTGATACACGCGTGCCTATGAGGAAGAATTCCGGGTCTCATTGGTCCCATCAAAGTCAAGCAGACAAATTAGCGAGGTGTGTGGAACAACTGTTTACTATTCATATTCCCGGACGGAGCGATCATTGGCGTGAGGCTGATAGCCAGCACGTAACACACACTGGCGACTGACAGCCGATGATGTATGCTGGGGACCGGCCTAATACACGGCCTTGTAAACAAAATGCCCGGCTACGGCTGGGGGACGCCGTCCGTAAACGGGGAGAAATATATTGTGACATATTTCCACAAAGTCTTGGGCCTTGAAAGTGAAGTTGAAGAGAAATTGTTAATCATTTCTTTCGTGTAGATAGCACCGGGTATTTTGGTTGTGGTGCTCAATTGTTGGTATAGTATAGGACAAGATATTTGGTTAATCCCTTAAGCTTGGTAATGGCTGCGGCTAACCCTCACAACGGGTGATGAGTCGAAAATATGTAGGGGCGGTATTAATAAAAATTTCATATTCTTATAACTGTGATGAGGATCAAAAATTGAAAGAAAATTAACCATTCCTTATTAGGCTGGATTAGTTTTTACATAAATAAAATAAAAATTTGTTTGTTTTAGTATGTATAAACCAAACATTTTTACCTGTATTATATATACTTATTTAAAAATTTTAAATCAGTCCCTGCATTTCTGTACCATAAATTTGGGGATAATCCCATGTTTACGGTATGCTAGTAGGGGGTGATGTAATCCAATTCTCAATTATGTTGTCCAGCACTATATACTTACAATCGATTCCTTTAAGTGGAATACGTGTTAATTGGGCCTAATTTCAAAGAACTGAAAACAAATTAAATATCAATACAACCTCTTTTGTGGTTTTTTCGAATGATGGTATTGATGTAATTACATTAGGGAAGAGGGAAAAGTACTTCATAATTAAGTCTCTCAGGTACTAGACATTACGATTGCCGGTTCTTACGGAGGGTGGTTAAAAATTATACCTAAAACTAGAGCACAATCCAGAGCAACTAAATCTGCTATCGGATGAGATCTGATTTCAGCAGACCTAGAATTAGAACAAACACTTGTAAGTGCTTTAATTCCAAGTTCACTAAAAACTAAAACCAACGCACAATGTAGAGCAGTTCATTTATGCTCCATAATGTGCTTTGGTTTCTGCAGACCTATAATTAGAGAAAACACTTCTAAGTGCACTAATTCCAGACCCACTGAAATCAGAGCATAATGCAGAACAGCTAAATCTATTCCAAAATGTGCTCTAGTTTCAGCAGGGTTAGAATCAGAGCAAATACTGAAACCAGAGTAGCTAAATCTGTTTCGAAATGTGCTCCCATTTTAGCAGGTCAAGAATTACTGCACACACTAAAGCGTGCTCTAATTCTTAACCCACTGAAACCAGAACACAATCCAGAGCAGGTAAATCTGCTCTAGAATGTGCTCTGGTTTCAGCAAGACAACAATTAGAGAAACTACTTCTAAGTGCCCTAATTCCTGACCCACTGAAATCAGAGCACAATCCAGAGCAGCCAAATCTGCTCCAGAATGTGCTCTGGTTTCAGCAGGCCAAGAATTAGAGAAACTACTTCTAAGTGCCCTAATTCCTGACCCACTGAAATCAGAGTACAATCCAGAGCTGCCAAATCTGCTCTAGAATGTGCTCTGGTTTCAGCAGGCCAAGAATTAGAGAAACTACTTCTAAGTGCCCTAATTCCTGACCTACTGAAACCAGAGTACAATCCAGAGCAGCTAAATCTGCTCCAGAATGTGCTCCGATTTCAGCAAGCCAAAAATTAGAGCACACGCTGAAACGTACTCCAATTCCCGGCCGGCTGAACTAGATCACCTTCAGGGCATCAGATGCCCTGGAAGGCGGTCTAGACAGACCACCAAGCGGGGTGGAGGCCCGAAGGCCTACTACCGCCCCAGCGTCCCGCAGAGGGACTGAGTGCTAACGTCTCAGGATCCCAGGTATATCCTCACACGCGCATTATGAACGGTCATATGGATTCCTATTGGCTGATATAAAATCTGTAATTGTGACTGTACTAGTGGGAATTTTAAAATAATTTGTATACATAAGTACTTTGATACGATTTTTAAAGGTGTAACTCACACCCATTTTTGGGTAGCTATCACATACTAGAAAATGGATGGATTTTTCGACACAAATATGGAAGGATTTTTGATTTTTTTTAAATCGGATATTTGTGCATCTTTGTCTGTAATACTGGGCTTATTTTTTACAAATACATGTCTATATTCTAGTTTCTACGAATTTTTACACAATAATATAACATCCAGTGGCATACTTTTAAGTTCCTTGGCGACCTTTCTTATAATAAAAACAGTGAAGAAGCAAAGATTAATAAACGTAACACCGTAAGTAAGTGTAAGTTAGCTTGAAGCTTATGTGTTATTGACTTTTGGCCGTCGCCCATCAGTCCGAATTTGGCCGTTGTCGGGAGTTGTGCCCGCCCCGTTCGTTCGACGGTGCTGTTTATTTGCAGTGATTCAGAGAAATGACGGAAACACAAATCTTCCTTATCTTGTTAACTTTGTTTTCCCTCCGCGTTTTATTTGTTTATTTGGTCGCGAGTTCTCCGCCTGCCTTCCACTCTCTTGGATAAATATTTTTCTAATTTTAAGCGAAATTAATTACGCTGTTTATATTTATGAAGTTTATGGTATTGTTATTAATTTATATACCTTCATTTTATATTCACTCGAGTAAAAAATACTTATAAATTATTTACTGTTTATTTTAACAAAGTATCATATTGCATGGTTACATCTATAAAACAAAGCTTCTAAAATAAATACAATATAAATAAAATTTTGGGTAATGTAATATAATGACCACAAAGCCATATTACAGCCTAGGCTAGTGGTTCACAAACTTTTTGATGTGAAGACACCCCTAAATTGATAATATTAAATTTCCGGCACTCCCAACATTATGTGCATGAAATTTTATCAGTTTTAGGAAATCGTGTGATACATGATTTAGATTTACCTTATTTCTTTATATTTGGGTGTATTTTGGACAAACATACTCATCTATATTTACTTAAGACCAGAAAATAAAAAAATTGGAGACAAAAAGTTTCCGAGCGAAATATTAAGATTTTTTTCGTTTTTCTCATTTTTCATAAAATCGTTCCAAGAACTTATATGCTGATAAGACATCTCTTTAAGTAGAACTGGTATAATCGTTAAGATTATATCTTTACCCAGTTTAGTGTAATAATATAAAAAACCCTTTTTGAGGTGCAAATTTGAAAGCAAAAATCTCATGAACTTTGAAATCAGTGCATCGTCATTTCTCAGAAATTTTCGACCCAAATATGAGTATTTTTGGATTATTTCTTTTGTAAATAAAAAATTTTGGATTGAAAAACTAAAATTGTAAATTGTCATCTTTAACTATGATTGGAAATAACTTGGTTAAGTAAAAAGGTTTTAATTTTTAATTGAAAATGTGAATTTTTAATTTTTACTCATCTATCACATAAACAGACATTCACAGATAAAAAATGTGAGCGAGCGAAGCGAGACTCCGCAAAATTACACATTTAAATACTATTTTTTTTCTGTTTTCTATTATATGACAATTAAAGTAATAAAATATCATTTAATTTTAAGATGTTATTATACATAAAACATATTTTGGTTATTATTAATAGTTTTATATAGCAAATAATTAAATTTTTATTTTAATTTCTATATTTTTTATCTTTGATAAAAAACAATGGCCCGTATTACGAGTTCACTTTTATAATAAAATCGCTATTTTAACGCTCGCTTTTACATCAAAATCTTATGTAAAAACGAGCGTTAAAATTGTGATTTTATTATAAAAGCGAACTAGCTCACTTTTATAATGATTTTAACGCTCGCTTTTACATAAGATTATGATGTAAAAGTGGGCGTTAAAATCGCGATTTTATTATAAAAGTGAGCTCGTAATACGGGCCAATGATTTTTATTAAAAAGTCAGTTGATTAAATCAGGCCAACCCTGACAATTTTATTTATTGCAAATTTTATTTTGGAAGTTCGTTATTACAACAAAAACCTTTTGTTTAAAGTTGTTATCATTTCTTTAATTTCATACAACTTCATAATCCCTACCCGCGTTCTGTACAAGATATTACAATACAAAGCCTGGGCCAACCGGGCAGCATATAAAATTAATACCATGTCCGGCCTACCCTACAAGCCGTTATGATTGTAATACGCGTGTTCTGGAAGCGACCAATTTGCCGTACCGAAGACAAGTCGTTTATTTTATGTCTTTGTTCTAATTAAAGTAATGTACATGAGTACATGTTTGTTTATTTGCACGGGTAAAGCCAATATGCTTTGTAGAGTACAAAGTGAGCAAAGCAAATCAGGTTAGTTTGTTGTTAATTCTTGTGACTAGTAAACAATTCAGAGAAATCTGTAATTGTAAACAATAATAATACAAGGTTTGTTTAGGTTATCAGGTTACGTAGACTGGATTAACTTACATCATTACAATTAATTCAAGTATTTATTTTATTAATTTATTTTTTGCATCACTGTTGACGTAAGCATAACTTCTGTAGTAACATAACTCTAAGTGTCTGGTAATATTTATTATTTAATTACTATTGACAACGGAGTGTTAAGAAGTTAAGATAATAACTGCTCTACTAGTAACTAGTAAGGTAATTAAGAAAATCATTCTAATTTTATATATACATTTGATCCTCTACCAACGCCAAAGTTAACTATAAAAGTAGCAAATAAATAAATCTGAACTGTCAAGTGGTTCACATTTTACAAACACTTTTCTATTATTTAGAGTAAAATGCTACTGGTGGTGTGAAAAATATAATAAGCGACTCGGAATGTAAGTATCTAGTTCATCTATAAGTCCCATTATTTTCTTCAGATGTCGTGTTTAAATACATGATCAATTTTAGTTTATCTTCGTATTTTGTAATTTTTACTGGTTTTAGTATTACTCTTAATATTTTCTTTTTTGTTTTTTCTTTCTTTTTTTTTACACTCAGTAAGTGGAGGCAGGTGAGGCAATGCCTTACAAAATGAGGAGAGGAGAATTTTGCATTGTATATTTAAATTTCAATCTTCTAGAAATTTAAAATTTTCTACGCAATATGCCCACATGATCTAGTTTTCAAATTCCCAATGTTTTCCAATTCTATATACAGGTGGTATCCAAAGTTGGGCACATGGTTTTACTCGGAAGTTATTATACAGATACAAAAATATAGTAAATAACAAAGTTTTAGAAGGCCAAGAAGGCCGTTTGATTATAGAATAAAATATTTTTTAAACCAATGATTCTGAAGTTACAGCACAAAGTTATTTTTTGCTTATTCGATAGCGTATTTTTTACTGAATTCAACGATGTAATAGTTTTATATCCTTATATAATAAAAATATTGAAAAAAAATAAAAAACCAAATAAAAACTCATGTGTCTGAGTGGTACGAAATTCACTATAAGCTGTAGGTCCGTTGCAGAGACTTTAGGGTGACCTATATCACTAAAATACAAGTAAAATAGTTATGGAACCTCAGGTTTACTTTAAGCAAAACAGAAATATTTCTTATTTTGTAACTTTTATTTGATTTGTACTTTTATAGTATAACATATTTTATTTACGATATACTTTACGAAGAAATATAAATATTTGATTGTGATATTTATATTTTTATCTCCAAGTTTAAATGCAGAAATAAAACGTGAGATAAAAATTTATTCTGTTTGGAACGACACGTAATAACGGTTGTTTGAGACGCCTTAGACCCTGTAGGGATGCATGCTGTTTTATTGTGCGCAGTGCTTATCCTTAGGGCTATAATATTTAACACGACAGCTGCAGTATAAAGCCACGATTATCTATAAAACGCTCTCTTGTGCGACATCAGGACACTCAAATATTATACGCCTCGTAAACAAAACATGTTAAGGAATTTATAATTTTCCAAATTGGTTTACTCACGACCTGCACATAAAAACAGGCGCGGTGTTATGAAAACCAAACATAAATCATATCAATGCACCAATCTAAGTAGAAATATGTAATATGTATGTACCCTAAATATGGAACTGTAACAAAGAATTTGGGTATTTTATTTCGGTTACTGTGTGATTCAATCACTCAATGAAGTATTTATTACAATAAAAAAATATACTTTTTTGGCAGCCACTACAGAAAATTATTAATTTCCATTTAATAGATCAAAAGGAGCAATTGGCTACGACCAATTAGGCGACGAAAATAAATATTTCCATCTAGACCAAAACCAAATAAAGTTATTTCCCCCGTTCAAAGCCTTGAGCCATGTTGCTATGGATACCACTATTGGTTGTTTGATAACAAACCTTTTGTTTCTGTGAAAATTATGGAAATAAGGGCCGGTTATATGTAATCATAAAAAGCTGAAATTTTTAGTTTTTCACACTGAAGCAAATGTCGAATATATTTTGATTTTTTTTCTGAGTGAAAAAAAAAAGTTGGCACCGGACAGATTGTCTGAAAAAATCAAGAATAATAAACCTGTTGAAAAAAAAAATTACAACAGACTAAGAACTAACCTTTAAAAATATAACTGTTACGTAAAAATTGTTCATACAGCCGAAATAATCTAAAAATACCCAACAGTTATTTGTAAAGTATAATACCTGTATTAATTGGAATTAAATGTTTTTTTAGTCAAAAAATGTTTGTTTCTGAGAATAGTCCAAAACTCTACAAACAGAATTTAATTGTCTCTGTTTGTTCTTGAGATTTTTGTTCTCAAAGTTGCACTTCAAAAGAGTATTTGTTTTTGGGTATATCTCCAAATAAACGGGTGAAGCGGCTCCAAATTTAAAGGGCTCATATTTTTATTTTCTATTAAAGATTTTTTTAACTAATAACAAAATAAAAAGCTCTAAGGGCCGGTTTTTCAATCATCGGTTAGTGGTTCGGTTAGAGATAATCATGGTTAAAATGCGCAAATGCGTTTTTCATTTGCTAATCGTGGTTAAATATTACTGTTAACCGGTGATTTCCTAACCGGTCAAAATTGACGGGTTAGCGACTTAACCGGAATGGATGATATTAAATGAAGTTTTTGAATTAATTAAACATATGATTAATGAAAAACACTATTCAGTAAGATAAGGACCAGATAATTTTAACGAATGAGATGATGCGGAATATTATCGAAGGTTTCGTTTATCTAAACGTTCAGTGCTATATTTACTAGAATTTCTTAATGAGGTTATAAGTCATCCATCAAAAAGGTATATATGTATAACAATTATAAATTTGTTTATATATTTCTCTAATTATATTTTGTAATAATATTTCTTCTAGAAATAAATTTTCATATTTCACCCTTAATTCTTTACATGTTCTTCTCCGAACGCCGCTTTTTGCATTGAATATATCGGTAATTTTGTTCCAACAATTTTCTTTATCTTTTATTGTAATTAAATCTGTTTTCTTACACTATATAATTTTATCATATTTTTTAATTAAATTCACCATAATAATACACTCTTCATCGGAAAAATTTGCTCCTCTGTTACGTTTTTCTGTCATTTTATATATATTCTGTCACAATAACCTTCAAATATAAATAAACAAATACAAATGAAGTGACAGATCTAGTAATATGAAGAGAGCAATCGTTTATTTTTCTTGCCAACCTAAATTAGAAACTTTATAACCAGGGTTAATTTAACCAAGAATGTCTACATGATTGAAAAACACTCTTTGCACTAACCATGATTAACTATGCTGGTTAAATCTAATCGTGATTAAGTTAACCGTAACTTAACCAGTTATTGAAAAACCGGCCCTAAATAGGGCAACTGATATAATATAGTTGGGTGGTACAATTTTTCTTTGAAATCGATAAAACCCCTAAAACTAGTAGCTGTATTACTTGGAATTTTTTAGAAACTTGTATGATTAAAACCAGAAAGTTATTAGTCAAAAAATAAATTGGCCAAAATTTTTTTTTTGCTTATATGTAGTGTCCTATGCATTTTTTTTGTGAAAACAAAAACATCATTGAAATGGCCAACTAATACAACAACTTTGCCCACACCCTGTAGAGCTTATAATAATTTTGAAATCATAAAAAAAAACAGTTTCAAACGACACTAATGCTTAAAAGAGCTTAAAAAGTGTTATCTTGAAACTTGAGCTTTCATAAAGCAGATAGTGGAAGCACACTATCAATTACCTAATGCGGAAACATATTTAGATAGTTTATGCAAGTTTAAAAAGCTTGGAAATGGGTCATGCATCGATTTCCCCTTAAATCAGTGCAGGGGGGAGGGGCATTATCTCCTCTTGAATGCAAGTTTCATGACAACGAATCCCCTATCGGCCATAAAGAACACTACACCGCACCAGATGTTAATAAACATTTGACGGTCGGCGACATCGCCACCGCGATAGTGCCGAGTACAAGATTTATAAGTCGACGCGAAGGCAAGATTAAAATTATTAAAAAATGAATAGTCGCGGGATAATAACGCCCTCACTTGTTTTATGACGCCGGAATTTATTACTCGCTCGTTTCTTTGTTTAATAAGTATTTTAATATTAAATGCACTTTGTAAAACAATCACTACACAAGATTTACTGCCAATTTAAGACTTGTCATCTACTTCACACAATGAGAACTTGAGAACCACTACCATCCAATATCGAAATTTGATAAATGTTCCATGCAATAAATTTGCTACAAACTTCTTTTATTTTCGCGTTATTAAATTTAACTTATTTTAGATTTTATCAGAACATATTAATCTTTCAGCATCTATTTTTAAAATGAGATCAATAACATAAATGATTACATATTTTTTCTTGTTTAACAACCCCTGAACTTCTAATCTAAGGTATATGCAAACAAATGAGAGTGAATACGAGGAAATAAAAGACACGCATGTATACTTAAAGTCGGTTTCCCTGAGTTGATCTTCACGTCATCAATTTCTGCAGCAAGAATTATTTATCTAGCATCTTTAATCTATACACATGGCATAAATGAGTCTTTTATTCGCTATTTACACAGGTACCGTGAGTATTTTTTAACGTAAAACATGGGATTTATCATATCCATGGTTATGACTTGATATTTGGTTGACAGCAATGTATACATGCTTGTCTCATTTAATATTAAACATAGGGAACGAATTTGACATTTGCTTCTTGGGTTATAAAATTTTTTGACAGGCCTACCCCAAGTGCAACAACAATTTTTTAAGAATCATTAATAACTTTAGAGGAAATGGCTGAATCTCAAAACCTATTTTCAAAAACCAAAACTTTTAACCCACATTATGATTTGTGATTTATTCTAACTGAAAAAATGTAGGCCAACAATAGCACATGGAAAACTGAAGAAACGCCAAATTTCAGTTGATATCCCTAAATAAGAATCATACAAATATGTTATTAATTTTAATAATTTGGAACGTAAAAATAAATGTGATTGTTTCTTTTTCAGTGTGCAACCGAACGTACTACGGAGATTTGGGGAAAACCTACGAACTGAATCTTAGCAAACCAATAGAAGGTCGTCTGCCATTTTTGTGTCATCTAACATTTACTGCCAATGGACATAGTCATGGGGACATAGTACAGGTGAGTTCTTTTTCAAATTATTTAAACTTTAAACGATACCTATTCTTTATTTCACTTCTACTGAAGCCCTGTTTTTTGAAGTTTTGTTCTTATGTAAAAATGAAACCGTTTAGTTGTATTTATATCAATAAGCGTCTAGATCCTTTAGAGGTCTTTTAGAATGTGTTGTGTTACAATATTTTCATCTTCATTTAAAATTATTTAAATTTTAAACGGTATTTTTTATACCAACCACCATACATATAACAAGGGAAGTATTCTAATTATACTTATTTTTAATAATTCGAGTTTTTAACGGATGTCCACAAATGAAGGTCTTTATAATACATTTTGTCTATTGTATATATTTTTGTGGAGTAAATTCAACTTATGCTCGGTCCTATAAAAGCCAGTTAACCTACCCATCCTGTTAAATTAATTTAACTGGCCGATTTATGTACTATAAACGTTAGTTAAAATAAGCTAGTGATTAAATCTACAGATTGAATTACTTGGAGAAAACCGAGGTATTAAATTTTAGTTGAGAATCTACTTGACAGTGACAGTCACACTTCAAAATTCAATATATCTAAGTAGTGTTTCATTGTAATTCTGGATAGCAGATTAATTATAAAATGCATTTCTTGTTTGAGTATAAATCTTGAATCAATTTTTAAAGTGCAAATATACAAATCTATTTCATGATCTTTGTTATCCTGAGTAGAAACCATTTCATTAGTTTTTTTCACAGACGACAAAATTGCAGGGCAAATTGTAACACCAAAATAGTCTGTAGAATTACTCTCAGAGTAACCGATTTCTTGGCTTCGCCGGAAGAGATTATATTCAAATGTCAGACACAATTCTACAACAAAATAAAATTTGTATTTCCTCATAAATACAGCCTCTATCACATTCTTTACTTATTTAGCTACATTTTATCGTACATGTAAATTTTAAAAATTGTTCTCTGGGAAACCAAAACTAACATTGTTTTGTGCCTTGTACAATTAGCTTTCGCACATACGCACTCGGTGCACTAACGCAATTACAACCCCCGCCCTGTGGCACAAAGGCATGCCAGGAGTGGCAGGACGAGACTGTCCTGCTCCTGCCGGAGTGCATGTAACACCGCAGGACTACCGACTACATCATGGACTATTTGTTGTGGCGAACACACACCAAAAAAACTCAATAACGTTTTTGTAAGTAAGTCATTTGCAAAGTCCTTTGAAAGTCATTTACAAGTTATCTCGTATTCTGTTTGAGGAAATAAAAATAACTTTATAATTTGCACTATGCAAAGGACTAGTTTTTTGTTTGTTATTTGAATTTTTTGTGAACCATTTTTTACATTGTTGTTTCGGAAAAATAATTTTTATAAGTAATATACTAAGAGCCATGAATTTATTAGAAAAATTTACGATAATTGTGATTTAAGAGTCATTTTTGACCCGAGTTGTCATTATTTCGCAAGAATTATAACTAAATTTTACCTATTTAATTCATAGCTCGAATTATATTTGCTTTATTATTTCACGAATGACAACTGTTCAAACATAAAATTTTTGTTATCAACAAAATGTAACTATGACTATGATACTGTCGTTTTATCAAATTTCTTCACTGAAAAACTACCTACGGCCATCAAGTATATTATTCTCATTGGGTGCAAATGATGTGTGTAGAATAATCAAATAAAATATTATCTGAGTAATAACTTATTAAAAATTTCCGGATAATCATTAGCCAGTGATTTTGTAGTTATCTAGATACCAATATGCAATATAAATTCTATAAAAAGTTATGTTCCCATACCTATGTGTAACATACTATTTTATGTTAGCTCTTTCTACAGTATGTATATCGGTATATAGTATCTTGTTACTAACTACTCAGCCTAAAGCAAATCATTTGTCTTTTATCACTGAAGTTCACGATAGTTCCTGCTTATTTCAGTCATGCGGCGTCCCATAAGGCTCCATATTAGGTCCAGATCTATAAAACATTTATTACCATAAACTTTTGCATTCTCCTGTACCATACGGCATTAATGTGGTATCATTCACAGAAGACGTCGCTATTAAATCTTGCGCAATGTTTTGAGGTCATTGTGAAAAGTGATAATCCTATTAATATTTCTACTCTTCAGACAAATACAGTATTTCAAAGGGTGTCTTTGCTATGATAACATACATTTTTGTACTGTTGGTTTCTAGATAAGTACAAAAGCATTGCCATCTGCACTTTTTTTAATTAATTACTCATATATTGCAAATTTAAATTTCTGTCTGAAACTTTATCTATGAATGGTTATTTAATGTCGGCGCCGTGGCTTAGTTGGTTAAAGCGCCTGTCTAGTAAACAGGAGATCGGGGGTTCGAATCCCCCCGGGGCCTGCTGCGTTGTTTTAGCTCAGCAGCAACTCGCGCAGGAACAAAACCCTCGCCCAACGTGGGGCTCGAACCCACGACCCTGAGATTAAGAGTCTCATGCTCTACCGACTGAGCTAGCCGGGCATACGCATACTCACACCGCGCGACCAGAAGTTAATTATAGATAATTTTTTTCGTGACGTATCCATCAGCACAATAGATGAGAAACAAAAGAAGTGATGTCCTTTAGTGGACACAAGCGTATGATAAACCGCCCTCTAACCGGAATTGTAACATCATAGGAACCTACGTGTTTCTTTTTTTTACTGAGGTAATTTCATTATTTGTTTATAAATATTCAATATGTTATATTATTAGATTCTGTTTAATCCTAACTCTAATTATACATGTAAATTTTAAAATCCACTAATATATCAATCTTATTCTTAATCTTCCTCTTTACCCTTTGTCATCGGTGGCACAAAATTCCCAGGTAGAATAAGTTCTCAAGTACCTACGTACACTTTAATGACAAGTTTTACGTAATTTGTCAGCCTCAATGAATTCTGCAAATGAAAAATGTTTCGGTTCTATATTCTATAAATCTGATCAGCCTAAATGTATTTGTATATATGTTTCACAAATGTATAATAATATTTAGTTATTTATTTAGCATAAATTGAATAGTGAGTCCATTATTCGGCGATTAGCACGCGGAGTTGGCAAAGAAAAGAGAAATATAGGTAATCCCATACGTTGCCTTAATTACCGTTGCCAACAAAAACCTTATCTTAATCCTCGGGGCGCGGGAAACACATATCTCTTGCAAATCCGCGGCTTACATCGCGCACATTGTTCATCATAACATACATTATTTATGCGCCGTATCAATATGCAAGCAGTCGACTAACATTCTTGAATAATTAACAATCAGCACGGTGGATTCGCAGCTAAAACACCGCGCAATTAGGACAATCAAGCTCACGACGAGGTTAACAAGACTAACACGATCGCGGGGGGTTCGTCCACTGGGAGTTCTACCCAAACAACTTCTCTCACTACCCGGGATTCGCAGCTCTTCTATATTTCAACACCTTCGACATATTCACGTAGCCCTAAAGTTAATGGAAATAATGAAACAAATATATAGAAACAGAAAAATTATGAACAATCTATAAATTTGCAAAAATACAACTTCTCAGTATGTTCTCTACAAGGTGCGCTCAGTAATGATACAATAAATACTTTACATCACGGTAAACATATAAATATACTATCGATTCTGATCTGTAAGCAAACCTGAAAGACCTTACGATCCAAATGGCAATTCAGATCACATCTGTAATTTACAGAAAATCTGTAAATCCGGATCCACTTCATAAATTTTTGTTGCAGTATTTTGAAGTGAGGTCTTGCAAAAAAATTAAGTGAACCTTTTTTGTTTAAATCGAACCTAAAATTCTAATTTGTTGCTCCATATGTTGTAAATTATTTGAGTGGATTTTTGTGCGGCGCACAGTCCACACTAACAAAAATTTCGGCAAACCTGAGCAAATTTGTGTCAAATACAGAGCACAACGCAAAATTTTATTGACGTAGATTCGGCTTTACAGATCCTGTAACTTCTTATAGTGACCAAAACCTAACCGTAACTTACAGATATGATTTTTTGTCAAAGATGAATCTGCAAAAAACTTAAGTATTGGAATTTTATTGCGAGTATGGTTCATGAAACCATCACCGTAAAAACATTTTTATTTCGTTCGAAAATCTGGAACGGCATATTTTCCTTCGAGAGAAGATACCGCATCTCGAAGCTAGCGGTATATGGAATGAGACAAACGACAACGCATTCTACACCTGGGAACTTGTCCTTAAAATAGTGTTACCAACTTTGTTAGAAAAATTCCCCTTTGAGCGTTAGAGGCTGAGTACTCTTACTTTCTTGACGTGACTCATACTTTTGTTTCTATATTATGCTGATGGATACGTCACGAGAAAAAAGATCTATAATTAACTTTACGTCGTATCGTGTGTGAGAATGTGAGCGCCCGGCTAGCTCAGTCGGTAGAGCATGAGACTCTTAATCTCAGGGTCGTGGGTTCGAGCCCCACGTTGGGCGAGGGTTTTGTTCCTGCGCGAGTTGCTGCTGAGCTAAAACAACGCAGCAGGCCCCGGGGGGATTCGAACCCCCGATCTCCTGTTTACTAGACAGGCGCTTTAACCAACTAAGCCACGGCGCCGACATTAAATAAACTTTTCACAAATAAGATTTTCAAAAGAAATATAAACAAGTGTGCTTGTCCATCTGCCGTCGAATTCCCGATTAGAGAGAGGTTTTTCGTATATTTATGTTCATGGAGGAAAAGGACATGACTATTTCTGTTTCCCTTCTACCTATAGTGTTAATAGTTACATCTCGAATATTTGATAATTCAGAACTCATTTACTATTTGCTTACAAAGTAAGATAATCTAATTTGGACATGATTTCCTTGTGCGCCTAATAAATTATACCTATTTTATGCTGCACTTCATTAAAACTTTTTTCATATTATAACAGTAACAGTTCTACATCAAAATTTTAACATTGTATGTTTAATCGTTTTTCTGTTACACAAAAAATTCAAAAAACCCTTCCGCCGATTGTAATAAAAAATGGAGGTGCACAACTAGATGGTATAGCAATCCTACATACAAAATTTCAACATTCTGCGGCTAATAATTTTTGAGTTATGCAAGATTGTTTCGTAGATAGGTACAGACGTCAGGCCGAAACAGGCCCGGATTTAAGGGTGGGCAGACTGGAATGTCAAAAATTTTGTTAACAATTTACATTACTGGAAAATAAGACAAAGCCAGTCTGGTAAACACCAAAATTTATGTACTTATAACTTTACTAATGTACAACGGAATTATTTAATTTTTAATAGAAGAAGAAAATAATAGTGTATTTAGACGGGAACTATTTATATATAATTTAATAATAGTTCTCAAATCATCATTCTCAAAATTAACAATAGTAAAAGATAGGTTTACTTCTGCGCATCAACAATTTAAATGGTATTATCATATGAACATATTGTAGAATATTTTACAAAGAAAAAAGCAAAGAAAAGTGACAAAACTGGATTATTAGTATTTTTTTATTTTTAGCTTTAATCAATAGAATAATGAAGAATATTAGGCCTGAATTTTTTTATTTTCCCCCAAATTGTCTTTTAATAATGAAAAAACTGCTATTGAAAATGATATACTTCAAAACGCCTTGTCCAGTGACGTATGAAGGTTTTTACCCAACTTCACTTCGTTACAAGCGTCAAATATAATGTTTTAACTTCCAAACTGATAAATCGAATAAACTTTTGCAAATAAAGTGGCACACAAAAGCCTTACAATACTGTAAATCACAAACAGTGTACTTTACCAACTTTCAAATGCATTAAACCACAAAATTTGGAATCTGGTATCTAGTACATATCAGAAACGTCACAATTTTTGCGACTTTTTTTTAAATATGATACGTTAAAACGATATTGTATAACATTAAATGTGAATATAATAATTTCATCATCTAGAGCAATAAATTAGAAATTGTAGGTTTGATTTAAATTAAAAAAAGATCTCGCTAGGAAAAAAAAACTTTTTGTGTAGCATCATTTAATAAAATCCATTAATACACAAACGTTTTGACTGTAAATCAGTTTTCATCAGGGTGATAAATAGTATTAAATATTATTCAACTTCACCAAACTGTTGACCGTAGGTCTCCATCAACATAAATCCAATCCTGCGCCGAAACTAACTGCTAGACATTTTTCACGATTACAATACTTCCTTTACTTCGGAAGTAAAAATACATGTGTATACATAACATGAAAATGAAATCCAAACATGGAAGACCACATTGTGGGATGTAGTTTAATTAGCGCTGGAGCGAGTATGTTATTCCTGTCGCCCCTTCATCACCACCCAGGCACACCTTGTCCTTCAGCGGCCCCCCGGGACGCGCAAGGACGAAGGACGACGCCTATGGCATACGAGATACGGCGCGTCGGGCGTGACATCCAAAACGTCACATTTGCCACGGGAATTACCCTGATTAAGGGATGATGAGAACTATGACTACCTAACGTCTATCACAGCCGTAACTTCCAATTATTAACCTAACAATACTAACACAATATCTGTATAATGTGTAGTATTTGTGGTTATAACTGTACATTCATTTACTGGTTGTGGTTCAAATTCTTTAACTATTACCTATATCTGCATCATGATCTAGACTAGAGTAAAATGGAAAATTTACTCGTGTCTAATTTATTTAAATGAATCCTACAGAACATAAAGATCCAATTATAGGATGATTATAAAAGAATATATACGAATATATCGTAATAGGGAGTTAGTTATAGTTAGTATCGAAACTAGGATAGGATAGCGATTAAACTTCTTATAGTGACAAAATTTTACAAACCGTTTTTGTACAGGCTCAAGTTGAAGTACTTATTTGTTATATATGGGATTCTATATTTGTAAACAATATTCCAGTTTCCACGTTACTAAACAAAAATACAATCTTTGAAAATCTAACAAATTCTGAAATGACTTACATGAGCGAATAATAAATCCCAAAATTTTGAAAGATGAATTTATAATATAATCAATCTATGAATAATAGTATATTGTGTATCTAGTACGAAAAGTGATTTCCACTCGAATTTTCAGACATACTTCTTCTACGACCAGCACGAAGATAAAACAATAAGATTTAGGTATTCATACAGTTAAGGTTATAATTACGTAAACAAGCATTTGGAACATTTCCGTAGTGCGTAGAGAATTGTGGAAAATTCAGTTTAACATTTTATGAAATAATTATTAGATTTGATTAGGTATTTTAGATTTTTTTCCATTTTCGAAAGAATAAAATATATTGTGAAATTGACAACTAATCAAATGTTTTTCATATCCACTGTAGGATGTGTATAAGCTATGTATACATTCTGTTATTTATGCAACTAGTGTGTATAGTAAGTGTTTTTTAGTCAAGTGCTGTTTAACGGAAATTATAGCACGAGATAAAAAACAATATGTTACACATGTGTTGCATGCAACATTTTCCTACAATCGAAATATTAATAAAAAATTAATTTCAAAAGTAAATGAAACCATTGATAAATGAATTTACATAGCCTAGCAACGTAATTTTTTGCAAACTCAAAAGAGGATGTTAAGTATGTACTTTATGACGTTGTAGGAAAAATATTTTTTTACAAAAATAACAAGATCTTTAAATTACGAATCTCGATCAAGATATGAGTTATCTGGCATAAAAGTATGTATAAACATTTTTTCTAGATAGCTCATCATATTACATTTGCTAAAAATAAATAATAATTTTAAGTTTTAACATCAAATTAAAATACTACCTTTATCATTTTGATGAATAATAGAGGACCTAGATTAGAGCCCTAGAGTACACCGGAAGTGACAATAAATGGAGTCGAATTGTAGTTGCCTATATATGATATAGAGAGTGCACTGGAACATTTGACTCAACTTGAATTCTCAAACCCATAGATCGTTCTAACTTCCAACCTAAATTGAATTTTAGTGTTTTAGTATTTGAACTGTTATGCATTGGGGGAAATCACCTCCAGTAACGAGTCCCGCTGTCGTTTGATGTTCATAACTGCACAGTATTTTAATTCGCTTTCGTTCCACTCTCAAACTTTTAATGACTAAGGAAAATTCAGTCTCAGAGCAGTGTCGGTGTCTGTCGACGAATTCATCTGTTCTGCTGCATGTGAGAATGCGTTTAGACCATGGCGAAAACAAGAAAACTAATCTGCACGCGAGTTAGTTTGCTGTTGTGATATCTGCTCGCTCGAGATGAATTTATGTACGAGATAACTTCAGTTGTTGCTCTCTTGCTAATTAAATAAATGTTTATGTTCTCAACTACCCACACGGTTATTTCTCTTTGTCAATGGTTAACACTGCAATGTCATAAATATATTTAAAACAAAAAGTTTGTGTGCTATTGAAAATGACTTACGAGTTACGAATAATAATGTTTACCGCTCAAACTACGAGAAAATGTAAAAATCTATTGTGGATATCATATGACTTCCTTGTACTAAATTGTACACATGTTGTGAAGCACTTCATTTAAACTTATTGAAAATGAGATCATTCTACTGTTAATTATTCTTTAACAATCCTTCGAAATGGATCATCTTTTGAAACATTTATTAACACTATTCCTTTTTGAGTTCAATCAAAATTTAAATAATATTACCGGACAGGAAAGATAAAATACTTTTATCTACAACTATTGAAATATGGGTACTTTATACGTGTGATACTACATATAATATACTACTCATATTACACAAGTGTAATATGAAACGTTATATTACACGCTACACTTTTCTGTAATAAATAGAGCATATAATTTAACACATAATATTTTAATAAACTGTTAATTTATTAATAATATATTTTTTATTATAAATATCAATATAAATGATTATAAAAGTATAATAAATACAATTTGAATAGTTATTTTGACATTTAAGTGCTACTGTGGCGCCATCTGTTAAGCTATATATGAACTACTCACAGTTAACTGAATATTTAACAAATAACATCAGATTTTTTATATGCCTGATAGTTGTAGATAAAGTATAGTATTTGACTCGCATAATATGGCTACATTACACTCGGATGATTAAATATACTCGCTCCCGCTCGTATTTTTAATTACATCCTCGTGTAATATAGCCTACATATTATGCTTGTTAAATAATATACTATTATTATACAGGGTGGGGCAAAGCAACCTCCCTAGTTTTGAAGGTGAATTTAAAAAATGGTAGATATAAAAGTTTTATTTTACTTACTTCTATAGCACAGGAATTTTTAAATCACCTAATTTCAAAAATAATTTCTTTCAAGTGACGACCGTTATTGTCAATATACTGCTGCAAGCGGATTCTAAGATTTTGCATAACTGTATGAAGCATATTTTTTCATATGATGGCTATTTCAAAGCAAATTGCATCGTCGAGGATTTATAAGGTTTAGGGACGATGCTTAAACACTTCAGTCTTTAGATATCCCCATAAGAAATAATCACAGGGTGTTAAATCTCTGTCAAAATATACAATAAAGTTTGAGCTGTGTGGGCTGTGGTTCAATAGACATCACTTACATTAAATTTTTCAAGAGCTGGCGCAAAAACTCTTGGCTCATGGTGACATACCGAACAGAATCACGGTAACATGCACTTTTCTTCATAAAAAAGTAAGAACCAATTCTTTGGTGTTCTTTTCGTAGCCACTCTTTCTGTTTCTTTGAAGTTGTGAACTCTCAACAGAACATATTTTCGGTCGTCAACTAAACCCGAGTGGATATTTTTCTAGCACGCTGCACCGTTGCGATTCAGTAGTTTTTCGAAAAGTTAGTTTCGACGGCAATAGTACGCTGCTTTTTGGACCACACCATATTTACAATTGAAGGGAATTATAAACATAACTTCTCGGCTATGTGCTCTTTCACAACATACCCTCTTTTCACAATGGGCTATATGACCACTGTCGAATTGAAGGAGAAAAAGTATAAAATCTAAAAATAAACTGTTGTGACTATCAATAATAATGACAAAAACTATATATTATCTCATAATTTCTCTGAAATTAGCATTTGAAATTTAAATTTCTGTAACGGTGCCGTATCTCTGACACCATATAGGAGAATGAGAGAGCAGTTTACAATACTGAAAGTGGGAATTTAATGAACTTATTTTTTACTTCATGATATCTAAACTATTTAATTTAAAATTTTGTCAATCAATAAAAATACGCAAAGTTCAATTGTATGGCTGAATTTTTTACACTGTCAGATTATTTCCCGAAATCCATCACATATTACAGTTATGTCCTCACATGACGTTTAAAAATTTAAATATTTTGACACAACATGAGTCCTCATAATCCTTTTTCGAACGGATAGCACATAGCACAATCGGCATTATACATTGAACAAGCTAGTATCTTTTGATCTCACAACAAACATCTAGTTTCGATTTTAAACTAGCCATACAGAAACATTTTCAATAGATAAACGGATTTTTTCACATGAAGCCAAAAATTGCATTGTCCATCGACAAAAACTCGTCACACTGGGTGATTTTTCAGTGCGCGAAGTTTGCGTGGGCGGGCCGCTAAGTTTCAGGTTTCAGGGATGCTATTGAGGCGATGTCAGCGGAGTCTGGCGTTTGATTTATTTCATAATCGCTGAGTTTTACTTTGTTTTGTTTTGTGACGTTCGCCGGAATGTTTAAGTTTGCTGAATTTATGTCAGCCCGTTGTATTTCTTAATCTGACGGTTTTAGATTTGCCGAAATAAAGCTGCAAGGTTTCAGTAATAAATATTGATGAGACCAAGTTTTATTTGTTCGTTAAGTTTGTAAGTTGAATAAATATGAGAGTGAAAGCACAATACTTAAAGCTTTTATATTTTTACGAATTACTCAATAATAATAAAGTTTGTAGCTTTAGCAACATTTTTACTTCCGTGTTCGAAGTTAAGAAAGTATTGTAATTGCAAAAATGAGGTTTTCAGATTTCGACGAAGTATTCATTTTAATCATTCCTGAATCCATTTTGACTAGTTTTGGCTTGTATTTACCATGTGTCCCTAAAAGGTCACTATAATGACCAGGACAATACTTAATGTATTCATACATATTATCTAATACCGATTATTTCATTTAAATAGCATAATTCAACGACATTTACATAAAAGATTTTTTTCTTCGCCTGATTTCTTTTATTAATTGAAAAGTGAGTTATTTTAATATTTTAAAAAAGAATTTGGAAAAATTTGTTGAAAAAAGAGTAATATATTGATCCCAAATACACTACACGTAAACTGCTAGAATAGTTATTGTACAATTATAGACAACAATTAAAAACGCCTCCACAGTCTCCAGATATGAATCCCATTGAACATCTTGTGATTTATTTAAAAAAAAAAATGTGTAAAACAAGACGCCCATAGAATATAAAAGAACTACTACATTTATAATAGAAGAATGGGGTAAAATTGACTCCCAAACCCTAAGAAAATTAGTGGGAAGTATGACAAATGGTTTAAGAGAAATAATTCTAATGAATGGCGTTCCAAAGAATCGTAGATTCTATGTAATTTACAGGTGTACGGAGACTAAATTGGCGTACTTAGTTGTTATAATAAATATAAATTATTTTCTCGACTTCATTACGAAAAATTTAGGAAGTCAATACATTATTTTATTTATTGATATAGTAATTTATAATATAAAATTTATTTCGTGTATACATATTAAATAAAAAGTTTTTAAATGACTATAAAACATTTTTTCCGTAACGAGTGTACGGAGACTAATTGGTTTGAGTGTATATGTAGGTATATCTCTCATAACTCAAAAATTATTTACCATAGAATGTTGAAATTTTGTATATGGGACTGTTATTACATCTAGTTGTGCACCTCCCTTTTTTATTGCAATCGACAGTGCCAAAAGAGCTTTGGCCGAAGGGTTTTTTGTTTCTCAAACCGCTATACATTTCAATTTCACGAAATTTTATTTTAGTAAATAGAAAATATTATAAACTAGATGTTAATAACAAATTATATCGTATACCACTAATGAATCTTATATTATTCGTTGCTATTTATTTCCAAATACTGTAGTGTGTAAAATTATACTAATTTTATTCCCAAAGAAATAATTTTTGTGCAATTATTGAAACAAGTGTCCAATTAAAATCCGACCGGCCAAGTCGGTACATCAAATATTTGGGTAGGAATCCTACATTTTTCATTCTCATCTTCAAACAAACGAGAGTAGTAAGTGTTTACGTTTAATTTAACATCAGTAATTAAAAAGTCTGCAAATATCATTTAATATCTCGCTTAATTTTATTCCACGCTTATTTTAACTTACTCTGGAGAAAAATAAATTAAATTGGGATATAAACCTAGTACCTTGTCAGTATAAAGCCTCTACAACTTTAAAGTGAGTTCCAAACCACTCAGACATACGGTATGTTTTTTAATTTTGTTCCTTACACGATATAAGTGAATATTAATTTAAATGTGTTTTGATTGTTGTAAATATAACATTAGGGTAAGTGGGGGAGAGATGGACCGGTAGGAGAGATTGACTTTTGGTCTTAAAAGAACATTAGAATGACATATATCATAGGGAATGTTAATTTTGTTGTTTAGAGACAGTGTAAGTAGTCGCTTGAAAATTAATGCATTCAGCAATGAATAACCTAAGATTTACTTAAAAAATTCCCAAAAATAATTGTACCTTACATACACAATTAGATAATTATTACTTCGGTAGATTTAAACTAATTTAAGTTCACACTTTATAAACTTGTACATTAGACGTAGCCTAAAAATGTGGTTCTGTTTGTACACAGTCATAAGTAATACCTATGCTGAGGAAAGATGAACCAGGGAATATTTATTGCTAAATAGGTCAATTCAACCGGTAAACAAAGAAAAAATCATTCGTACTTAGAAAGGTAGACGATCTACTATTCCATGAATTCTGAAGAACTGTTGTTAAATGGTTAGTCAGAGAATGACGATAATAAAGAAGCGGAAGATTATGAAAACGAATTAAAAAAATATTAAAAAAAAAACGATAAAGAAGGATGGTTGGATAAAATGTGTAATTTGTGGTCGCTGTTTGCACGAAGAGTGCACCATATGTGATAAATGACAACAATCTTGTCAACCAGTTCATCTCCTTATAGCCTTGATCCGTTTCACCTATATAGTCCAAGAGAGTTGGACTTTTTTGAACTCTACCCCAAAGGAAAAAGTTAAAATAAACTTAAAAATTAGAAAATTATTGATTTAATTAATTTCGGTCAAGCGTGTTTTGAGAAAAAATTGAAAATCTATTGTTTCAAACAAATTTTTAACATTTCAATTCAATATTTTTCTAAATTTCTCCAAAACAAAAGTAAATACGTCGGGTGCGGTTGTAGTCTTTCTGCATAACACTGAAAATATGTTTCTAAAGTAATCTGCTTATTTCGATGAGCAGCGTATCAAACTCCTAATTAATTGAATTGATTAGTTAAAATTTTGTTGAAACAAAAGATTTTCGATTTTGTTTCCAAAGTACACTTGATCGAAATGAATAAAATCAATAATTTTCTTATTTCTTAATTTACTTTCACTTTTATTTACATATGTGTGTCATATCATTGGAAAGAGAAAAAAAATCTATAATGGTACTAAAGGAAACTTTGAGCCCCATATGAAAATTGAAAGTTAGTATGAATTTCTCGAAAAATATTGGAGCTTCAATAATTAAACTAGATATTTTTATGAATTGAAACAAGAAAGTTATAAATCAAAATGTAAATAGGTTAAAATTAGTTTTTTGTTCATGTCTAGTGACCTATGCATTTTTTCGCGAAAACAGAAACATAATTGAAATGGCCAACTAATGCGGCAATTTTGCTCCAATTTAACTGACTTTGTATCTCTTCCGGTCCTCGAGATCCCAATGGTTAGCCTCTTAAATAAATTGATAATTTTCATTCGATATTTTTGATACCCAAATATCGATATTTTCTCCCTATCACATATCCTTAGTGATTCCATCGCTGTCCCATTTCGAAAAGTTTAAATATTCCCTTTCTCCCGCCATCAATTAAGAGTGAGAATGAAGGGATAAGATACCCGGCGTTTAGATTTGAATCCGCCTCATTGACACAACAGTTCGTCGGAAACTTCCAACATAACAAGGCAATTCTACCCGAGATCCGTTCATCAGAGCATATTCTCTCCCTCGCTCTACTTTCCATTTCTGTTTTTTATATGAAATCCCACTTAAAATGCGATTGGGATAAATCTCCAGCAGGAATGAAATCATCAATCAAATCTGTCGGGAGTTATTCAAGTGCTTTGCCGCTTTCTGCTGCGGCTGAGGCTGGAGACGCAGTCCACGTCGATTTGCGAAGATTTTCTGATGAATTATTTCGCAGATGAAACATCCAGCCGAATTATTTTCACCCAACAACACATGGGGTGAAATAAGAGACAATATTTTTTTTATATTTTCAAGATTGAACAATCTCAATAGTTGCTATTTATGTAATAAGTAAGGAAATAAAGGTATTTAACGTATGCGAAAATTACAAAACGAGACGAAAGCGAGGTTTGTAAGAGCAGAAGTTAGAAATATTCTGCAGGAAGGAAATCTATAAGGGAATATTCCAAAACCTTGAATAAATTTCCGAAAGTAGGGAATTTATTATTTAATTATTTTACTGATGTTGTGATTAGTCGCTACTGGCGAACTGACGCAATAAGTTTAACATTGTTTTCTAATTTGTGTCATGACATGTTGTTAAGTATAATTTTTTTTGCATTTATAAGGTTTTGATTGTGAATATGAGTAGAAACCAATTTGGTGTCCAAAGAAATAATAACATCGTGTATTAACTACTATAAATACTGTAACCATAAATATAAGGCTAAAGATATCTACAATGTCCAAGATTTTGGTGAACCTAGCTAAATTGTGTACCAAATGTCTATACGAAACAAAACAATGTTTAATTAAAAGAGAAATTAAAGAAGAAGAAAAAAGTTTTATTCTTTGAGACTGTATAGCAATAAAATGAAAATTCCCTCAATTTTCTCTGAACTGATGTACTCCCGATAATATTTGTAGGGCATATTCCCTAAAAATAAATTCCGAGAATTTACTCTTTACTACACATATACTCTATTTTCCGCAGTTGATCCTCATGTCTTCAATTTCTGTTGTAACAATTATTAAACTTTTATCTTGCATCTTTGTCGTATACGTATAGCATAGATGAAACTTTTATCCACTGTCTCAAGATCGTACGTGGTACAGAAGGGTACATATGCTATCTGCGTCTAACCAATGACAAAAATGAGATACAAATAGTAATGTAACTGCGGTAACGGATAATTTCAAATATTTATAAAAATTGAATATGTTATTCATATCATTAAGTCGACAATTTGTGCTTCATTGTGTGTTGAGGGATTCGTTAGTTTACTACAATTCTTTTCGAATGTTTCATCCATTTTTATATTTGTATGTATTACTGTCTGTTTTGACATTTATTTATTTCGGAAAATGTCAGCAATCCCTCTTTCCCCTAAACAAATGAATTTCAAACATATGTTTACAATTGATGACGTGAGGATCAACTGCGGGAAATAGAGTGTATGCTCTAAATCCTGTTTTGCCAGATAGCTAAAAATTATTTCTCAAAATCAAATAAAAAAATTCGCTAGATTCAATATTTTTACAGATATTTAGAAAATGAATTGAAAAATTAAGGTTTTTTTGTGAAAAAAAGTTAAACCTTTTAAAACCGTATAGTACAAATTTTAAAATTATTGAATCCTTAATGCAGTTTTTAGTTATATGAAATAACAGTTTTATCTTACATAGTCACGTGAAATGAATTGTGGGAACTGGGAAACACCACAAACACAAATCACAATTTTATGCACCATGTCTTCTTTTCATCTATATAAATACTTTCGTTCTTTTAACACATTTTTTTAAATCGCATATAGAAATATTGATGTGTTTTTATACCTTTAAAACAGCTTTTAGTATCGAAATAATTATATTTAATTTTTCCCTAAATATAGAGTTTCTTCTTAATTTCCCGAGGAAATGTAGTATTTTTCTAGATCTAGGGAAATTTCCCCAGGTCTGGCAACATTTCGTGTCATCGTTGCATTTAAATCCACAAAACTTGAGTTGCAATGTACTTATTATTTTTTTTACCATACGATGTGTCCCGTATTTACGATCACTTTAATATTTATTTAAGCATTATATAGAGTTTCTTCTTAACTTCCCGAGGAAATGTAGTATTTTTCTAGATCTAGGAAAATTTCCCTAAGTCTTGCGACACTCTATCCATACCATCGTTGCATTTGAATCCACAACACTTAAGTTGCAATTACTAATTATTTTTTTTACCATACAATGTATCCCGTATTTACGATCACCATAATATTTATTTAAACATTGGAGTTTTTACACTTGCGTGTATAGTTCCCCGAGTTGTGCTGAAGGCGTCGGTGGCTCTGGTCTTTGTAGACAAAGCCCAGCAACACACGTTCCAAGCTCACCACATTAAATCACAAATCATCTTTTTGCTGCCACCGCAGCACTCGCGTCTTTATCCAACAATTCTCCCTTCGTAGCCACGCAGATTGCCCCAGGATGTACTGGAAATTAGTTCATTTCAGCCAATCGCATATTTCACTGCGAAAACAATGTTCACTTTCAAATAAACATACATTGTGTGGCTTTACAGCTGAACAGTGTACAGATTCAGATAATCCATTTCTGGATTTTTGTGGCTTGGTCCAACAACATTTATAGCTGCATGAAGTATTTGATGCTCATTATATTCTATAATATGACGATTACTCCTTACAAAGTTTTATGGAATTTGCGGTAAAGGTTCTTTTAGACAGGTACTTTCTTCTATCATATAATAACATGAACCGTACCCGAAATTTGTGTTCCAGATTTTACTAATTATGTACTTTTAAATCTAAATTAAACATACTTCGATTTGTATGTCAAAAAGAGATTAAAAAATTACAGGAATAGAGAACTACAAACAGTATTGAAAATTTTCTTTGGTACAAGCAAAAATCTTTTTTGTACTCTTACAATAATATCTGATTTTCGTCACCTAAGCAACGTTGGGAATCTCAATTTCCGATGTCTCCCCCAGATTAGCTTGCGGGACCGTGTATGTATACAATGACTAAAAATATTTGTGCAAAAGTAAAACAAATTATTGATTTTATGATTTTCGTACAAAAAAATATTTTACAAATCTCTTGAGTGAACTTTTTCCTAGATTCTCACGTTCTCACACTTGATATGTAAATAAATATTTCAGTATTGGACAAGTTATCAAAATAAAATCATAAATAAAGAAAAACTTTGTATTTGTGTCTTATTTCTTATTATATATTTTCAGTTTACAAAACGTAGAAAGTGCAAAGTAAATTCAGTATGAATTGGTTTAATGCGGCCCTTTTTTTCCCTTTAAGTGATGCTTTCAATTTTGTATAATTTATGTCGTCTGATCACTAAGCTACCGAACCCTCTATAAAAGGTTGTAAACCCTGCATAGGTATATCAATTTCAAATATCTCTTCATACATATTGGCCTTGAATACATATCATTATCAAGATATCGGTACCAGACAATATTTTTTATTTCGACATTCAAATTTCTTGATAAGACATTATCGATTCGTACTTGTCAATGCAATGTTAATGTCAATATGGCGTGGTTCCAGCCCTAATCTGAGACATATTATTTGTTTATTCCACACATGTCATTTTTCTCCAATCTGATTGCTTCATTTGTTAGAAGTGAAAAAAATTAATAAAACCATAGTAGATTCGTCAAGGTTACATAGTGATGATATGAAAAATTCTATGTTTGAACTGTTGTCATTCGTAAAATAATCAAGTAAATATAGTTCGAGCTATGAATTTCACCGATAAAATTGATTCATAATTCCTGCGAAGTAACGACAACTCTGGTCAAGGTAGTACATTGTTCAACAAGCATGTAATGATATTCATTTCATACGAATATGACGGATACGAGTATGAAATGGACATTCCAAGCAAGTTGTACATTATACTTTTTCTACGACTCATATTTTAATAATAAAGATGTCTTCAATTCACTGCTTCCTAGCAACTATCTCAAAAAACAAAAAATTAACAATACGATTTTTGACAGAACTGTGAGATATGAATTTATTCCTTCACGTTGTCTATGGTTACCGTGTTTTTCTACAGAATAATGGGGAAGTTTAGCGTATTTTTTTTATTTTATCAAGATTGCCCTCAAAAGTGATATCCTACATTTTATTTCACCCAAAGATGCCTAGATTTCTCAAAAGAGAACGTATCGTCTATCTTAACCAGCGCGCGCTGGGTTCCCATGGCAACAGAGAAGCGTGTGGTGTGATGCCTCAAAATACAACCTGCGTTCAAAAAGTCAGATCTCACCATCCCTTCTGCGCAAGCGCACAACTCACTTGTGACGTCAGTGTGGCTCGAAGATAAATCATGAATTATAAATAATGGGTAACATAATTTTAACTTTCAATTACATTTTAAGTTATAATTATTCATATACTTACGAATAAAAGATATTTCACATGTAATTTCAACCACGCTAAACTTCCTCATTAGCCTGAATAAATATGATTGATAAAATGCATCGATGAAACTTCGAACAAGCTTTCGATCTTATTTCCCTCCTCGAGTTACCACCGATGCGAGTTAGAACATGCAGGGGTTTTGTACAGCATGTAATCAAGTTGGCCGCAACATTAGTTATATACGTGGCGGAGAAATTCACAGCATTTGCAACAAAACAAGTCGTCGCTATTGTGACTTGTCACAATACCAAGCACTGCAATTAATATCGACATCTGCTGCAAGCAAAACGAACATCGCGTTAAGATAACACATACAGCAGGAGAAGATAACCACTCTATTTTATTCAGGTTTACTAACCATTAAATTAACCGCATTTCATTTCTGTTAGTGTCAAATTAAAACTGTATCGTCTGTTGATGTATAAAAGGAAGAAAAATTGTCATTATATTGTATAACAATTAGGTTTCCAAACAGTGGCTTAACTAGAACTCCTAAATTTCAAAATTTCTCTGAGAAATTTTCTTTCTCAAAAACTTTTAATTTTCTACACTCAAATAAATATCGATGCACTGATTTCAATACCTGCAATCCTATTACACCTTTTTGATTTTATTATGTCGCATTATTAACTAACATTTATTTATTTTCAAAACCTATAACCCCATATCAAAGTATTAAACCAAAAATTGTCTTGACAAACGCGAAATATCCCAAAAATATTCCTTTTTGTGTCCAAAATTATGATTTTGGTAAATAATGTACATTGATAGATCTCGGCGTGCTGATTTCAAATTTTTAAACGAAATTTAATTATCTCTTTTCGTTCCTGAGATATTTGCTGTCAAAGTTGCACCTCAAAAAAGTGTGTTTTTTGCCTATATCTCTAAAATGGGTAGAGATATGATATCAATGTTTATACCAGTCGATTCTACGGGAAAAGTTACATAAAGAAATGTTTTCTCCGCATATACGTTCTTTGGAACGATTTGGTGAAAAATGAGAAAATCGAAAAAACCTAAATTTCAAAATTTCTCCGAGGAACTTTTTTTCTCCAAATCTTTTCTTTTTCTAAACTTAAGTAAACATTGATGTGCTGATTTCAAATTTTTAAACCGAATTGAATTATCTCTTACCGTTCTCGAGATATTCGTATTCAAAGTTGAGTTTTGCCAATACCTAAAAAAACAGGTTTTTTAGGTATAACCTTTGAAGGGTTAGGTTTACGACTTCGGCGACCTTACTATTCGATTCTACGGGCAAAATTACATAAGTATACCAATTTTTAGATTTTTATTGCAAAGGATACAATTTGTAGAAAGGAAAAACGAAAATGGCTAAAATCGAAAAAAATGCCTGATGAACCCCTGATGATTTTTTTCGATTTTTGGCCATTTTCAGTTTTTCCTTTGTAGAAATTGCATCTGTTGAGATAAAAATCTGAAAATTGGTACACTTATGTAATTTTGTCCGTAGAATCGAATCGACGTCGGAAACCTAACTATTTAAGAGGTATACCTAAAAAACCTGATTTTTTAGGTATAACTTTGAACTCAAATATCTCGAGAACGAGAAGAGATAATTGAATTCTGTTTGAAAATTTGGAATCAGCGCATCAATATCTACTTAAGTTCAAAAAATGAATAATTTTTAGGGTAAAAAGTTTCGAGGTGAAAAATTGAAATTTAGGTTTTTTTCGTTTTTCTTATTTTTCACTTAATCTTTCAAAAGAACGCATATGTGGGCAAAACATTTCTTTATATAACTTTTCCCGTAGAATCGCATGGTGAAGTAGTTTAAATTGTTTCCCTACTCATTTTTGAAATATACTCAAAAAACACATTTTTTTGAGGTGTAACTTTGACAGTAAATATATCCGAAACAGAAAGAGATAATTAAATTCTGTTTGTAAATTTGGTATCAGTGTAGCTAATACTTTAAAAAATATTACAAACAAAATTTTGTAAAATTTGAAAATTTTCGAGCTAAAAATATTTATATTTTCAAATATTTTCGGGTTTACGCAAAAATATAACATCAGCGGCTTTGGGAATTACTGTAAAGTCAAACGATACGCCAAGATCTGATTTTGATATATAATTATCTAATCCATTCCCATTTATTTGAATTTGATATTTTATTAGCAATTTTCTAATATTAACATAGTTAATATTTTAATACAAATACCACATTATCGCGTTATGGTATAAGAGAAAAACGCTTTTGGTGCTTTTTAAAATACAAAACTAGGTTTGACCGTTTGAGATGTCGAATTCTCGCAGTGACAAAACTTAAATTAAAATTGTCCAGTTTCATTAGTAAATTTAATTTATTTTCCGTAAAGCCTATATTCAGGACCAGCATCTTATATCCGTCGATTGCTTTGCACCTCGTTACATAACTTGGCGATAAGTCAATAATGATAGTCTTCCCAACCTTGGAGTGTAATATACTATTATATATTATGTATACAAGGAATGTAAATACTTCATATAATTTCGCTTCTAGTAGGACTGTTATTTCCATAACATTGCGCTGACAAAGGCAACCAAATAATAAATGTTATTACTCAAAAATACTTTTTATTAAAGACAAAACTGATTTATTTTATGTGATTATTATCTTTTGATGGGTGAAGTATTGACTGTTTGACATAAAAGTTATTTTTACAATGAAATTTTGTTTGAAAACAAGAAAAAGTGAAAAAGTGTAATTAAAATTTCACGTTTTAGTTCTTCTTTTGTTGCTGAACGTTTGTTCCAATCAAACAGAATAATAATTCAATTACAGATTTGCGCTTCATCAGAACAGAATATCGATTTGTAAACTCCATTCCCTTGGCGTATGTAGCGGCTTTATTGGGATTTCATAAAAGGCAGGCTGTAGGCTTTTTCAGAAATTAGATGCAATTAAACTGTCATGTATAAATCACACGCGCTGGAATAGTGGACGTCATGCGGAATTTAATTGAAATAAAACTTCATACAGCAGTTGCTTTCCTACGTTCAAACGTCATCATTTTTATATTACATTTACTGCATAACTGTTCATGGGATTTTGAGCAAGGTGGCTATGATAATACACTAGCGGTCGTTGAAAACGCAATACCAAAAAATAATGGGAATAATCACACAAAATTCAGCACAGAGGTTTCTTATTTTTAGAAGAATAAATGATTAAAATTTAGAATCGCTAAACACATTTGTTTAGAAAATATGCAGGTTTAAACTTAATTATCAAGCAGATTTATTTATTCGATATTTCTTCAATATGATTCAAATTCAGTTAAAATTTGATTGTTATCAAGTTAACTTGCCTCGTAGAAGACAGCAACGTTCATTTGAGCAAGTGGGTGATTTTGAAAGGGGCCGTATAGTGGGTATCAGCGAAAACGGGTTGTCACTGCGTGGTATATAGACTCGTTTAACTCGTAATATAAGTACAATTTCACGCATATGGCGACAATGGATACAAACAGATACAGAAAGAAGGCAGCCAGGATCTGGAGCTCGCCGGAAGACATCAGCGAGAGAGGACCGTCTCCTTATTCGGCTATCCTTACAAGGCCGATTTCAAAGTGCACCAATTCTAGCACGGCAGTGGTGGACAGTGACAAGATACTTACTATCTGTAAGAAGACGTATTCGTCATCGTTTATCAGAATTTGGGCTGCATGCGCGTCGTACATTTTCAACGACCGCTAGTGTACTTCTAACAAATTGAAGGAAAGAAAATATAAAAATAAAGCACAATCCAGAGAAGCCAAATTATTCCAGAATGTGTTTATATACATAGGTACATTTATGCAAGGAATTTATTGGTGATATCTTTATAAGTGTAACTCATATAATATAAGAAATGCTGCACTAAGGAAATTGTCTCCTTGGGAGCATTACCACTAGGAATATTTTCGTTGGGGGCATAAACCCCGTTTTCTGGTGGTACAGACATAATTTTTTACTATTAGAAATTTAAATTCTATTTAAAATAATTTTGTATAAAGCAATAAAGAATAGTTATTAGCATTTTACTAACATTTTCAAAAGATGATGAATTTCGAAGAGAAGTTCGTAGATATGAAACGGATGGAAGTTGAAGAATGGTTAGCCGTAGAATGATCTCACTTTCAAGTGAAATAAATTCAAATGAAGTGCAGCAAAAAATGTGCTTAATTTAGCGTACAAGGAAGTCATGAGATTTTTTTCAGAATATCTTCTAACACAAAAGGTCAAATTTTAACAAATAAACACAATGGAATAAAAGTTACCTACTTACATCGAAATATATAAAGTCCAACACTAATCTTGTAGAAAAACAAATTTAACCTTAGGTAATTTCTTGGGGGATTTGTCTACGTCAGATTTGAGCGATGAATGTAAATATTATCGACAGATAAATAAGATTAAATTAGGCGAGAAAAGCCGCAGTAACAAGAACCTAAATAAGTTAAAATCAAATTGGAGAGTCCCAAAAGTAATTATAAGCTCGGTAGGCGCAAGACAAGCCAGCTCACGTGTCGTAATATGAATATAGTGACAATTTATGCCCCGGACTACCATATTACAACTTTACTATTTATGACCGTGTTTATAGCAACATAATAAGCTAAGTGCCACAAAATATATAACCAGGCTCAAGCATCCATCGATTTCCCACAAAATTGACATAAACAGCATAAATGGAACATGGATTTTTACTCACTACTTATAGCGCGAAAGTACCATCAGAGTAACTGGTTTTTGAATTGCGGTTTAGTCAAAATGGTGTTAGCTTTCATCAACACGCCACTAAAGTTTTATTCAATTTTTCTACAGCATCATTACTAAAAATCTGATGTATACGGGGTGTTTTCGATCTTCGTATTTATTTTTTAATAAGTGATATTAAGTAAAACGAAGATGAAAAACATCAAATCACCGTTGTAAAAGTTTTTATAAGTTACCGACAAATTAATGTTAAAAAAATCGTAGTAACCTGCGGGCTAACGAATTTCTTTTATTTAATTTTTTCGATTTTACATCTTTGTATGAAGCAAGTAATACTGTAATCGCGAAAATATTGGTTTTCAGATTTTAACGGAAATATCTATTTTGACTCCCTGAATCCATTTTGACTAGCTTCTGTAGAAACCTGAAAACCAATATTTTTTACGATTACAATACTTCCTTTACTTTGCACAAGAAAGTAAAAAGTTACGGTGAAAAACATTTGGTATACTTATTAAACGCGGAAGAGAATCGGTATTTAGGAATATTTAGTTTAGAAAATTTGCATTCTACATAAAACAGAAGGAAATGAAACATATCCTTCGTAGGATTCGAACCCACAACACCTGAAAGTATGAGTGCAAACCACTGCCCTTAATAATGCCTAATACTTTTAAAATATCAAATCGGAATATTGTAGGCATTTGTGAAAGTAAGAGCATTCGACATAAAATAGAAGGAACTAAAAAGAATCCTTCGTAGCATTGGAACTCGCAACACCTAAACATATGAGTGCTAATCACTACCCTTAACTGTGTCAAACAATTTTAAAATATCAAATCGAAATATAGTAAGCATTTGTGCCCGTAAGGAAGCAAGCGTTATAAATTCAATGTCGCAACCCCTTATCCCAGCTATAAAAGAAGGAAATGAAACGTATCCTTCGTAGGATTCGAACTCACATCTGAAAGTATGCGTGCAAACCACTGCCCTACTAGTATCAAATAATTTTAAAATACCAAATCAGAATATTGTAGGCATTTGTGAAATGTGCCCATAAGGAAGCAAAGCGTTATAAATTCAATGTCACCCCCTTATCCAAGCTATAAAAGCAGGAAATGAAACGTATCCTTCGTAGGTTTCGAATCCGCAACACCTATAAGTATGAGCACTAACCACTACCCTTAACAGTGGATCTAAAAAATATGCTGAAAAAAATTTGGTATTCTTATTAAATGTGGAAGAGAATCGATGTTTAGGGATATTTTAGTTTAGAAAATTTGCATTCTACTTAAAATAGAAGGAAATAAAACTGATCCTTCGTAGGATTCGAACCCGCAACACTTATAAGTATGCCTATTAACCACTCCCCTTAACCATGTCACCGTGTCAAATAATTTTAAAATATCAAATCAGAATATAGTAACCATTTATGCCCGTAAGGAAGCAAAGCGTTATAAATTCAATGTCACCCCCTTATCCCAGCTATAAATATCGCTGTATAGTCCCTGGGTCCGCCGTAAATAAGGTATGGGCAGCACGTGCCAGAAAGCTACACTGCTGCAGTTTGTCAGGTTCAGGTCGGGTGACCGGTCCCGGCCGGCGGCTCAGGTGGCCGCACTGCAGCCCCTAATTTCAAGGTTGGCTTCGCGAAGTCCACGGCCAACCACCATCATCTATTAATTACAACTTTATAGTTAAATAGTTAAATAGGGACGTAATTTCTTCGCTAACAATATACGAGGTAGTGAACTTAAGCAAGTTGGCTAGATTAAAGGAAGGGTATTGGGTAAAGTTTAACAATGTTCTCGAGTAACATTTTTCTAGAAATACTATTAAGTGTTGAATTTGCAATGTTTAACATATATGATCGTGTCCTTAGAAAAAACTTAGTATAGTATAAAAATTTTATAAGACGAGATTTCTTTTCCTCGTGTTGTCTCATTTTAAATGTAAAATATTTTATCCAACACCGTGTAATTATAACGATATAAGTATGCTGTTTTTAGATAAATAAAGTAGGTCATAAGTCAGTAGTGAGCTAAATATATTAGCTCACTGTTTTTTGGTTCGTATCATAGTAACTACGTTATAAAACCTTCTCTTCACTATTTTGTTCCTAAATGTCATTTCGAAATTCCATCTGTCAAAAATCTTATATGTATTTTATATCAATGATTAAAATGTGTTTAATAAAATGTTGTATGGCACACGTGTGTTAATTACCTAAGTCACTTGAAAAAATACCACACTCGGCCTAACGGCCTCGTGAGCTAAACTTTTCCCACATGACTTATCTGTAATGTAACACACTTGTACCATAAATAACTATTATCTTGTCTCGTTTAATTCTCGTCTCGTTTATTTCTCGTCTCGAATATTATTATCTTGTTTCGGTCTCGAATCTCGTCAAGATTTCTCGAGTTTTTAAAAAAGAATATTACAGGCTTCGTAACACACGCCATCTGTGTATAATGTTTCAGTACCTAGAGAAATTTCCCCAAATCTAAGGATATTGAACATTGGAATGGAAGATTTCTTGACTGGACATAGATTTAAAAGGAGGAATTGCTGGGTTTTAATCGTTTTATTTACTGAAACCCAAGGATTCCTCCTTTTAAAATATTGAACATTCTTTTGGAAAATTAGGAAGAAAGTATATATTTAGGGACAAATAAAATTATACTTTCAGACTATAATTAATAGTATAAAGTATAATATAATTATCTGATCCACCTACATTTTGTCTACGTTCTAGATAGTCATACAAAACGTACTAAAATGTAGAAAATTCAGGTTTCTGATTTTGTTTTTTAATGGTACACTGTTACTAGGTTACTAGTGTTACGAATATATGGCGTATGGAATTTTCAGCTTATCAATTTAAATCTGTCAGTTATTGATGGTTTTTTGTAACTTCATTCTTAGATTATCTAGTTTTAAAGTGACATTTAGGACGATATTGCAGGTTTCTGTTGTACAAGTTACATTTTATTCGCTGATTCTACATAGTTCCTCCTATGGATACTTGTTTATTTTTCTTATACGCTGGCGGCGAAAAGTAGCTATATTTCAATTTCGGTGGCGTAGAAATTTAATTTGTATCTTGTGAATCAAGTCAAAAAAAAATTAACATTTAACATTTAACATTTGCGAGATTCGAGAAATATTTCGTCTCACTTGAATCACTAATTTTAAGGGATAAATTAAGTATAGGGAGATAGTTTTTTTAAGACTTTAAGGAACGATTTTTTTTTAATTTACAGTGTTTACCATCTCTATGGTCGTACTCTTAAGAAAAAAAACTAGGTTATACAAATTAAAGAGTACATAATTTTTTTCTGTTGTTATTTAAGTATGGCAACATTATTTTAAAAAATTTTGTTGTGCACCTCCTTTTTTATTGCAATTGATAGTGCCAAAAGGGCACTTTTCTCGAAGATTTTGTTTTGAATTTTTTGCATAACTCAAAAACAATGAGATTGATTGTAGGATCATGTCTTACTTTCAAATGAAATAAGTTTAAATGAAGTACAACAAAAAATTTAATATAGGCCTACAAGGAAGTCATATCGAGTCCACATTTTGTGAAATGAGGACTTTATTTTGTAAACACTTTATTTTGTGTTTATTTAAACATTTGAAACACTATTGATTCCGTCATACCCACAGCAAAGCCAGAAACGGTTAGATTGGTTTTACGTTTATTGCGATCGAGAATTCCATCAGGTGCCGCTGTGCTTGGCAACTGCAGCGATGCTCTGTTGTTTTACGAGCCTGGGATGGGCCAATGAGCGAGTCCGTTGAGTGCACGCCATTCTCCACTGATCTACACAGCTTTGTTTTATTCCCAGCTCAAAGGCTGCAGTTAATGGGAAAACACTCATTATGGACGCTTCCAATAAGGGTTGCTTTTGCTCGTAAACATACGAAATATTGCTGCTTAAAGTTACAACCGAGGTCAAAACCAGTAGTCGAAAGTCAACTTTACTTTAACTTCTTATACTCCTCAAATAGAAACCAAGATTGCGATATCGAAGTATAGACTTGTCTACGTTATTTTTTTTTTAAGATAATAAAAATCAAAGATCATCTGTAAAACTGGTGCTCCGTTGTATGAAATTCAAGGAGGCTCCATTAAATAATAAATGTTATTAATGTAAATGTTGAACATATATTGGTTGAATTATAAACCCATTGGAAGAAGAAATATAGGAGATCAAGAACGAACCTTAAAAAAATACAAAATTTAGGTTCTTAGTGTAAATTTAACATTATATACATCCAAAATAATCAAAAAATGACCTTTTGGGGCCAAAATTTTGGTTTTTGAAAATGTCCATATTGATTGAAACAAAATTTAATTACCTTTCTTCATTCTTGAGATTTTTGCTTCCAAAGTTGTATCTCCAAAAAGTGTGTTTTTAATTCCTTGGACAAAGTAAAGGAATTATTGTATTATTATTTGTGTTAAGGGAGTTTACTTCCAATCAAATATCCCTATTTATGTTAGAACGAAATAATGAACTTTTTTTGCGTTATTGTACAGAATAATTCGTCAAATTTAGATTATTCTATTGTAAGCTCCACGCTTAGTAGTTTAGTATAGATGGCAGTAGTTCTACAAGCAAATATCCGCCAGATTTTATAAGACATGATATGTCGTAATATCGTTAAAAATGTAATAAATTTTATAATAATAGATTCAAAATTGACATTATCTTGAAGGAAAATAATGAAACTTTGCTCTCTAATAATATATTTTTGAAATTTTAAACATACGGTACAATTTACCTAATACAAGCAAACTTTAAATGAATAAAAAAATAAAACTGGACAAAACTTTAAAAATCCATGATTTGAGAGACAGTGTTTTATTTATTTTAAAAATGTTAAGTTTTAAGACGATTTTAATGGTATTACAGTACAGCATTTTGGTGTATTTCAAAGGCCAGTAGTGAACCCTTAAGAAAGTAAAAACGCTTTCCCTTTGTTGGGTATTGTTGTTTGTGTTAAGGCCCGTATAATTCGCAACATAACCATGGCATCGATCTGGAAGTTGTTCCAACTTTGTTGATGTGTTTGAATGGGGTGATTTAAGATGAGTAAACGTACTATTATGATGATGTTTAATTAAAATCAGGGGATTACTTCAAAGCCTTTCTGCGTCGGCTGTAGCGGAATTCACGAGATCTGCTGCTGCTGCTACTGTATGTTTGTGTGTCATGCTCGCTACGTAAAGAATTAACGTAGCGTGAAATGTTAGTTCCATTGGTAAACGAACGCTCGCATAAATTATTTCTGCCTGATATATTATATTTCCTGCCATCCTTTCAACGATCCACTACTACATTTTTGGTGGATTATATATTATACATTCAGGCGTTTGTTCAAGAGGACTTTTTTCTACTTGGAAGTCGCTTTCAATTTATCTTCATATTTAATTTCCTTCTTTCCTTTAATAGCATTTTGAAGAATTGTTGAAATGTTAATCGTCAGACGTTCACCTTAACTTAATCAATCATACTTAAAAACGGAAAATACGAATTATTCAAACTTTTTCTTAACGCTTACATGACATTTTTGTTTTTTAGTAATATTCATGTTCTTAGATTTGCTCACGATAACAATTTTTTAATTCAAATCGTTATTTATCGCCAAGAAAACAGTGGCGGATTCAGGAACTTTCCTAAGGAGGGGCAAATTATAGTTTTTTTTTTCAGATAGTCATAAACAATAAAATATAGAATAATGTTAACCACAAAACTTATTAATTAACACAAAATCATTGAATTAGAAAAAATATCAAAAATTTAAATTATATCTACAACAAAACTAATCTTATAATCAATATAGGTATAAGTAAATTGGGTCAAAACTTTCTTCGGATCCAACTCCTTTAAAGAGTTTTAATTTCCTTGATATACAGGTGTCCATTTTAAGAGGCTAACTATTGAACCCCATATGAAAATTGAAAGTTAGTATGAATTTTTTGAAAAGTGTACGAGCTATAAACGATTCGAGGGCCAATGTAAATTTCAACAAAATACAATCGGTTGAATTTGTTCTTAGAATTTACAGTCTAAAATGCGGATTAACGATTACTCCAAAAATAGGCAAAATGTATTGTAAAGCCCTTAATTAGTGACATGCTTTAAATTTCGAAATGACTTAATCATGGTTACAATATCTTACTTATATGTAGTAGATGCTAAAAATATATTCTCTATGTAAAAGATCTATTCATTAGGAGCTGAAAACATCTATTAAGTTCTAAAGAAGTAATTCGCTCTTAAAGTATCGTACAAGGGTAATGCGCAATTAAATAGTTCATTAGAAGAGTATTTAACTTTTGCGAAGGTAATTAAAACAAATAACATCTTATAGCAAGCTAATTGCATCGTATACTGTGTCGTTACTCCTTGAAGTCTTAAAGTCATCTTTTATTTCTCAAAACTCTTTTTTATTTCGCCATTTTGCCATAATTACTAATAAATGGTCTCTTTATTATTTAAACTGGTATTAACATTTTATGACTTTTGTGTAGAGCTACAATATTGATTCAGTTTATAACGGAACACTTTTTACATTTCAATGAATTTGTATAAAGCCAGTTTTACACTTGAATAGAGGAGTATATAAAAACGATATAAGAACTATACCAATTTTGTGTAGATTGTGTATTTGAGAACAATGGTCATTAAAAGTATCTGTCATAGTTCGATGATGTTTTTGCTCTTTTTTTTTATAGATGAAAGAGAAACGAATGTATTTTTCACTAATCTGGAATGAAAGTGGCAGCTTGTGCCTTTAATGAATGAAAAGACAAATGTAGTATTCAAAACTATACACTGTAACTAAAATATCATGGAAAATACTAACTCAGTTGCTATTATTACATTATTTATTGTCCAGTAAAAACTATCGAGGTGTATTTCTTGCCAAATATGTTAGCCTAGAAATTCGAGAAAAACCCTAAATCGTCATATTATTTGAAATATACAAAACTTAACTAAATTATTAAGAAAACACGAAACTAAACGTTTATAAAATTTAGTGGAATGAGCCTATTTTTCTAAACCACATTTTATATTTCGAACTGTTTTATTAAAAAGAAAGCAACACAAAAGAAGACATTTAAAATTGATTGTCAGTTAAGTTCGCTTTTAAATAACAATTATTAATTTTATAAACTCACTTTCAAAAAGAATAAAATATATCTTTTATATAATTTATTGTAAAGTCAAACGATACGTTAAGATCGGATTTTGTTATATAAGTAAATATCTAAACCATTCCCATTAATTTGAATTTTATAATTTTTAATAGCAATTTTCTAATTCTAACACGCTTTGCATTTTAATGCACAATACAATACAAAACTAAGTTTGATATTTGCGATGTTGAAGTCTCGAAGTGACAGAACATAAATTAAAACTGTCGAGTTTCGTTGGTAAATTTAATTTATTTTTGGTAAAGCCTATACTTATATTCGGGGGCGCCGAAATTATATACACAGGATTAACACGTGTAACTCATAAAAAGGTTTTATAAATAATCCCCACTGCATGAGGATCTCAAACAATTTAGATAAAAATCGCCCCATCAGGAAAGTACTCGTATTTTAATGAATTACCGTCATTTTGAAAAAAATCCATAGATTATTATACCGGGTGTCCCAGCTCGACCGACACATGGGAGTTTTACATGGGAAATCAGTTAATTATGAATAGTATCTCCCCAGTGCAAGATATTAACTTCAAATTTTGTATGCTTTTTGGGGAATATCATTTCTATGGATTACAGTTATTTGAAATATGTAATTTCATCTGCAAGACGAGATTTATTTAATTGTAATATCTAACATTTTCGTTCAAAATCAGTCAGCCATGGAAATAAAAGAAAATATCTATGTGACAGTTTTGACAGTTAATGACATGCCATTGTAGATATTTATATTTTTGTAATATTGGTATATTATTTAACAACAAGAAACTAAATTCAACTTAAATAATATTAAAATACAGGGAATAAGAATTAAAATCAGTGATACTTCACTAAACTGTCAGATAAATATATTCTTTTATTTCCATGGCTGTCTGATTTTGAACAAAAATATTAGATTTTAAATTTAATAAATCTCGCCCTGCAGACGAAATTGCATGTTTCAAATAAGTGTGATCCATAGAATTAATATTCTCCGATAAGTATACAAATTTTGAAGTTAATATGTTGCACTGGAGAGATACTATTCATAATTAACTGATTTCCCATGTAAAACTCCCATGTGTCGGTCGAGCTGGGACACCCGGTATGTACATGATCACTTTCGTGTAAATGTCATACGCTAAATAAATAAATCGATAAATACAGGAGAAAATGTAAAATTTACAGTTTCTAATTTGTACAAATAATTTCCCAGTTCTTCCCAGTTTTTTTTCTATTTTTTTTTTTTATTTATTTTGGAGACACTGCGCCACTCATATCTTATCTTGTTTAACGTATAGCTTCAGCTGTGGAAAATATTAAATCGTGTTCACAACAAGATTCTGACCCGTTTTTTGCAAGCACTGATACGAACAGTTACTAAATTTGTTTTTATAGTATATTTAACTGTGACTGTTTTTTAATTATTGTTTCTTTGTTGCAGTTGATCTTCGACGCGTTTAAAGTGGGTCGCTACGAAGCTTCTGAACTAGACGGCTGCCCAGACGGTTACATGCAACTGTCTGAACTTGGTCGTCCATTCACCGGAGGATCTTGGTGCGGTTCTAGTAGTGGATACGCGGTCTACTACAGCGAAACCTCCACCATCACTGTGTCTGTCAAACTCTTCCACGCACATCCATCCGTACCTTTTGCCTTTCACCTCCGCTACAAGTTCGTCTCGCAGCTAGAAGCGGTCGTTCGCTTTGGAAGCCCCGCTGCTCCTCTAGAAAGAGGGCAAGTGTCTCCAGGAACGTACTGTACTCGGCAGTTCGATGAGTGTAGACATAAACCGTGTAGACTGCAAAGTCCAAACTACCCAGGGATGTATCCGAGAAATGTTACTTGTTATTGGATTTTGCATCAGAAGGATGTTCCCACTTGTAAGCATGCTATGATAGCTGTAAGGCAAGAAAGCGCTCATAAGATGCAAATGAAACGGTCTATTAGCATGGCAAGCTTAAACAAAACAGGAGCAAAAGCTTTGAGAGCTTGGAGGGAATGTACAGGCGAAAGAGATCATCTTATTTTTTATGACGGACCAACAACAAACGATCCAGTTTTGGTGAAATACTGTGGAGGAGATTGGCTCCCACGGGTAGTTTCCCACGGCCCGTGGATGCTCGTAGCGTTTCACTCATCACCATTCAGTGTTCCCTTACATTCTCCAGTTAGTGCTCATTCGGCACTTCGGGGTTTTGAACTCGATGTGGACGTTATTTTCGCAGACTCAGACTCTTTAGACTATTCTCGTGAATCGCGAAGGTGTGTATTCGATGTGAACGCGACTAACGCGGATGATACTTGGGATGAACGAGGACGAAGAGGAAGGTTACTAAGTCCAAGACATACACTGCCACCTAATACTACCTGTACTTATAAGTTTCATGGACAAGACGGAGACTTAGTTTGGGTGTACTTTGTATCGTATAGTCATAGGCCTTTACTGCCACCACCTACAGCTGCCACGGAAGGTCCAGATGATCTTCTCATGCCTCAGTTAGATCCAAAACCTTCTAGAACAAACTCTAGCGATGGTTCTAGCGGTCCTTGTACAACCAGACTGCGTATTTGGGACGGAGGAGGCAGCGAACGATTAATTGCAGATCATTGTGATGACGAATTACCTAAACTGTGTGACCATACATCTCTTTCAAATTCTACCCGACTAACAAGACCATGTACACCATCCGAAAGCTACGTCTCAAGTGGTTCTCGTTTAGTAATACAACACCACACAGAAGATGGTACTGCATTACATCCAGCATCGTTTAGACTCAAATACGAATTTGTGGATACTCGTCTAGGTGGAGAAACTTGGCACCAAGCTCAAAACCTGCAGCAAAGCCAACAGCAACACGTACAGACAACGCCTTGTGCGAGAGTGTTCCGTAGAGTTCGGTCCGGTGAACTATGGTCCCCGCGAAATGTGTTTATGTTCGGTCGAGGTGGTGCTTCGAACTTGTCGTGCGTGTACCGACTCGAAGCTGGTGCCGGGGAGAAAATAAGACTTATGTTGCATAATGTATCGTTCGGTGCAACGCCAGTTTGTACAACTGAACCTGATCCGCATACTGCAAGACCTAGGTGCGTACCACCTCCAGGGCATTTGGAACCACGCGCTGATTTAAAGATATATGAAGCTCCGTGGCGTGAAGTCAGAGTACCCAGGGCTTGCATATGTGACAATTTCACACTCAGTTCGCAAAATGCCAGACCATTAGTCTTCCTTAGTTCTTCGCGTTATATGGAGATACATTACACTGTTGCAAAGATGAATATAACAGAAGATTTTCGAGATTTATATTTCTTTGCTACATTTGAAATGGTAAGACTACCAGAATGTCCTCGGCGGCAAAGACTAAGAGGTTCAGGAGGAGAGGTAGCTTTTGTACATCCACCTCCAACAAGAGCAGACATTTATTGCGATGGATTACCGTGGTTAGTTGAAGCCCATGAAAATAGATCCCTATTCTTATTAACATGGGGAACAGTACTGCCTCTAGAACCAGGTCCAGAAGACCCAGCAAGATGTTCATCAAAGAACAGAGTTCTTATTTACTCTGGACGACCACCACGATTGATACGGGTGGTTTGTCCAGCAGAACCAAACGCTAGACAGTTTGCAGTGCATGTCTTCAGCGAAGAATGGTTTGGAGCTGGTGGTGGTGGTAGTCTAGGAGATGAAGACAGCGTCAGTGTGCAGACAGTCACTTATCTGCAACCACCACGGCCTCCCAGTTTCCTGGTGGAGTGTGTGAGCAGAGAGCCGGGCATTGCAGCGTTCAACTGGCTGGAGATATCCAGGTCCAGGTCTGCTCTACTGCAGCAACTTCAGATTGAGTTCCCAGCGTATAACGGGAACATAAGTGCGAATGATTCTCTGCTGCCACCGGACTGGGAATGTCCACACAGATGTCCAGAGCTGGACGCGTGTATCAGCGCGTCGTTGTGGTGCGACGGCAGACCGAACTGTCCGAGCGGGTTTGACGAAGCAGAGGTCCACTGCGGAGTAGGCAGAAGATTCTTCCGACTGTTCCCAGGCGGCGTGTACACCCTGCTGAGTTGCGCGGCCGCAGCAGCCGCGGCGCTGTTGTTGCTGGGAGCGTTCGCCGCGGCGCACAGAGCGCGCGCCCGGCGCCGACGCCAGCAGCTGGGCAAGAAGCAGCTGCCGCACCAGCTGCCGCACCGCACGGCCACCGAGGAGATGCTGCTGGACCCGTCGTCCACGGTGTCCTCCTGACACAAGGGCCAGTCCGTGGAGTACATCCACGTGGACCGCGAGACGACGGTATGAGGCGCGCAGAGCCGCGGGCCCCGCTCCCCCCGCAGCCGTCCAGCCCCCCGCACCCTGCCCCGGGCGCCGCGCAGGGCGTCCGTGCCCCGGCGCTGCCACACCCTCAAGCCGCGCCGGCACCCGCCGCCGCCGGCCCACCCCGACGACATCTTCGAGGACTTGGTGTAGCTGTGCGCGCCCACACTCTCAGCGGACGCTATAATCACGCAATGTAAACATACAACCGTTTCACTCACGCAGGTGCAACGGTAATTGCTAGCCAATCAGAAAATAACTTCTCGTTTGTCAAATTCGTACTGACAGTTCTTTGATTATACATTTAACTGTGGTTATTTACAATTGAGTTACAGCTGAATTCATCATTAGTCCATTGATTAATAATCAACTTATTCCAAAATCAAGCTGATCCGTAGATCAACATTTGTTCTAATGCACCAATTTGATTCAGTTTTGAATTAAACTTTCTGTCACTTTTTGTTGACATATAACGTATAGTATTTTTTCTAAAACCACTATGGAAAGTGGCACTTTTCTCACACTATAAAGATTCAAAGTATGGTATTTCAAAGAGTGAGAACAGTGAAACAGTATTTGCCATCACTGCAGAAATATATTTATATTGGTCTTTATGTCAAACAACTTTCGTGCATGTATTAGTGTATTTATAATAATTTTATTTTCGGTAAGTTTGATGTATCTAGAGTGATTTCAAATTTTATATTTTAATTCTTTAATTATTGCACATATAGCCATCAAATAAATGAAAATATGTTATTTATGTTTAATTTTCAAATGAACGCTTTGATACATTACTGTTAATCAAATGTAAAGTCATAACCCTAAATATGGCAAATCTCGTTTCACGTTAAAATAAAATCACGGTATACTGTTTCATATCCGAAAAAATTAAAATGGGAAAGAAGTACGAAAAACGGGAGAAATTACATCGGTTCATTTATATTTGAGAAAATTAACAGCTAAAATCTTGTGCACATAAATACATATATCAAAACGATGATCAAATCAGATGATCAAAGCTTGATTAATAGAATACGACGGATCAGTTGATCTTTGATTTTGATTAGCTTGGTTTTGTAATGGATCAGATTAATCAGTGGATGAAGCTGATTAAGGAATGGTGAATTCTGAAGACACAAACAAGTCAAAGTTGAACAACAGTTGCCAATGTTGTGTCGTACCATCTGATTGGTTAGCAGTAAGAATATATGTTTGCTTTACTGCATAGTTGACTGAAGAACAGTTGCCAAAATAGTGGCATACGATCTGATTGGTTAGCAGTATGCTTGCTTGACTGACACGGCATGCCCTCTTGCCTTGCGTGATTATACCCCCGCTACCTTATCTTCCGGTGCCTTGAAGCGGCAGTTCGTACCCGCGGCTCTACAGACTGGCCCAGCAGGACAATCTCCCGCAACTCTTCACCTCACCTAGGACAGTTCTTCGTTCGACTGAACTTGTGCCAACCACGTGACCCCGCTGTCGCGGCGATCCACGTTTGTTTCAATTACAGCTTCAATCGGGCAGCATTGTGCCGGACCCTTATTAAAAAAGCAATATCGCCACGAATATTGTGCTGCGTTCGCTCCAGGACGTGACGGCCAGGTTAAATGAGTCTCTTTTCCTTCGCTCTACATTATACAAACTCTGTTTCTTACTTTTGTTTATTGTTATCTTTTAGTTTTTAAAATGTCTCATTCCATTTATATGCCAAATGCACAAATGCAAAAGTTAGTGGCAAGATATATACACTGTTTAAATAGTGAAGCGAAGTATAATGCTTAAAAAATTTAAATAAAAAAAAAACAGAGAATCAGTCGCACTACAGCAAATTTTAAGGTAAATATCAAAGATAATAGTTAATTGAGACAAATCAGTTACTGACTGTCCTACAAAAATCTGTGACCAAATTAGAAAGCCATGCTAGACATTTTTCATAACAGTGTCTACACTATTAATTTCAAAATAAGTTAAAATAGTACTGCCATCGGGAAAAGTTTTGCCTGAATGCTCTCATTCTTTTATTTGTGATTTCATTTTACTTTCTCGTATTCGTTATTTCTCTGACTTGGTACTTGTTATAAATCATGTGGTTGATATATGGTTGTAGCTATTAACATACCTAGGATAATTATGATTATCATAACCGCCACAGATGTGAATTGAATTCCAAGCTCGAATAGTAAGGATTTTAAGACATCTAAGGCCTGGTATGATACATAACAAAACATCCTTGGTTTGTTCAATAGTTTACCGGTTTCTCGTTAAGGCCGTTTTAGACTAGCCTGTATATCGAACATTAAATAATGCAAGAAATGGTACAATATCTTGTACCAAAAATTGTTAGATTTTGACTAAGTTTTGTATGATACTAATGCAATTTCTTATATAATATATTGGCTCTAATTCTGCGCACTTTCCTTCAATATGTCAATGTGATAAGCAAAATTAACCATAAATTCATTTACATTTCAAGTTTGTAATACTTAAAACTTTACTAGTAGTAACACTAAATTTTCTCTAACCACACTACATACAATTAAAACAAATAAACATTAGAAACGCGTGAAATCACAAAATTCATATATGCGCTTGCTCACAGCCAAATTGGTTATCAGATTGTATGAAAAATAGAACGTGTTCTGATTTTTTCAATACTTTTACGATCGTATACAGTATTTCAACCAATTTGCTGTTTGATACTAGCCAATTTAAATTGTACCAAAAATGGTGCAAATTGAAAGTACTTTTCAATTGCAAACAGTGTTACCAAGTCACTAGTAAAACGTTAAATCAATTGTTTTTTTTTTACTGGAGTCAATAGACAGATGGCAGAAATTTTTGTTTATATTTAAACAGTATCAAAACGTTTAAATACCTATCATTAAATAATTATAAAAAATCAGTGCAAAATATGTTTCAAATTGTTTATCACAAAATTAATACTGTACCGACAGAATTAGTACGAATGGTCACTCTAATCAATATCCATTGCTGCTAATTTTTGCATTTGTGCGTCTATGTGTTATTTTAATACTTAAGTTTCAAAGTTAGTTTTTAAGAACAAAACTGTTAATTTCATGCAAACTGAACATCTGCATGAAGCAACCTCCACTGTACATGTCGTACCATATTTACCAATGTTCCGAGTCGTCATGAAAAAGCATCTGACCATAATGGACGGCAAATCCACCGTGTATACCAAGTGGACGTTAGGTACAAAGGGTAAAGTACTGCAGTGGTAGGTATCCACAGAGCTGAAGTTATTTCCCAAAGGGAAGCAACGCAATCACTCGAAGAAACAGATTCCATTAATAATATCGTTCGTCTCGCTTATCTGGCTGATGCCGGCTTGAATTAATAGCTCGTGAGAAAAATGACTGCACTGCGTTAAAACTTCATCAATTAATACTCCCTACACTATCGACCCCTACATCGCAAATGCGGCTATATTCAGAGGTTTGTTGTAATCATATATCACTGGCAGAATAATCAAGGTAATCCTTATATTCCTTCTGTTCTCCACAGAAAAAAACAAAAGAAAATCGAATCGTTTAATATGTACGTAGTACATGATTCGGCAGTAAAATTAACTAAAAAAAAAACGAATTTCATCTTAAGAACTTAGTGCAATCATAGAAGTTTTTTTAGGTATGTAAGTTAAAAATCAAATTTTTATTTAGAAAATAACTTTCTTATAAATAATAGATATTTATGTATTAAGGACATTATCAAATGATTATAGCACGAGGGAATATATTTCCTGAGGGTTGTAATCTTGATTTGCCCGTGATACATACAATGTTTTATTTCATTTTGGTACTTGAAATTAAAGAAATCTGTTGGTATATATTCCATGCTATGGTTTAAATTATATATACTTGGCATTGTTATATTGTTTGTTTTTAAACAAATTTAATATAATCAAAGTGTCACTATCACTGTTAAATTATATATGAAACGTCACGTACTAATTATTCTAGCAAAATATTAATGGAATTTGAGGCTGCAAAGAACAAGATGGTGTCTAAAAATTCAAAAGATTTATATGAAAAAGAATTTGAAAAGTTGATTGATTCGGTTGTCATTTCTCGTTGAAACATATTAAAAAATTATTTTAACTATAATAAATAATTTATTAATATATAAAACTACATATAGTTCGTTTCTTGCAACAAATATAAGTTGGTATTGTACATATTGTTGAAACTGGTAGGCAGTTGTCACTTTAGTGAAAGTTCAAATATTGTTATTTTAAAATTATTTTCGTATTAATATTGCACAGATATATGAAGTAAAATTGTTGGACTTTTTGTTGAATTAGTTCATAGCAAAAAATTATGTGGTGATTTCATATTCAGGTTTCTATTTGCTTACAAATGTAATATTAATATATGAAACTATATTTAGTGACATTTCGTGAAATTAATTTCAGTTGGTATCTAATTCTTGTTGATGGTGGGCAAATGTCAATTTAGTGAAACGTTTTTTAAGTTAAGTACTTTTAAAAGTGTTTTGGAATTCAAATATTGGTGATACATAAAATAAAACTGTTAAATAATATGCTCTCAACGTACCAAGGTGGAAAATTATATGGTGAGTTTATATTTACGTTATTGATAGTCATACGTTTATAATTTCCATAGAAATGCTTATAATACTCGTATAATGAGAGAATAATTTAATGAATACTTGAAATGAATAAAACAATAGAAAACAACAAAAAAATTGGAATGTACATTTATTCAAAACAATTTTGTAGAATTCTATGAAGTAATTGAATAATATGAAAATTGGATGTTATTCTTTTTATAACCAATTTAAACTTTTAAATGAAAATGCAAATTCTTTTATTCTTTTCTATTAAACTTTTAAAAGTATTCTAGTTCTTTTATTTCATATTATTCCGCTATATTTATAATTCGTTCATGAACGAATTAGAAGCTAAATAATTTCATTCCAATTCGCAATTAACTATACGGAAGACAAATCTAAACGTTGCATATTGATTCAAATTATTAGTGTCACTGTACCTAGCTACATTTGTCATTGTTTGTGTTGTTTGTAATGATAAAATATGGACCAGCCACATGTTTGAATTGTAGAATCATATTGTATCAGTCCCGTTTAAAATCAAATAATTGTAAAATACATAACGACATTATTATTCATTGTTTCAACAGCTGAATGTGTTCACAAATTCAGTCTATGTCAATATTTTGAAGTAAAGAATATTAATAAATATTGAGGGTAAAAATACAAACCTGTACATTACTTTTTTCTACTTTCGTTTAATAAGAGACTCTTTATTTTACTAATATCAGTTAGATTGTTAATTTCATTATTTCACTAGTGAAATAATAAGGTCATTATTTTGCTAGAAATCAAAATGGAAAGTAGGCATATATTAACACATTAACAGCTAAAAAAATACATTTTGTTAGAAAAATCGCTACATCCACGACTCAAGCTCATCATGGTAGCCACGACTGAAGCTGATCGTAGTAGCTGAATATTAATTATGGTTGTTGTTTATGTATGTTTTTACACGAGTGTCATTAAATCTTTATTATTTACTCATACTGGATTGTACTGTGTACTCATTTCATTAACACATTTCTTAGATACTCATATTTATATTGCAAAGAATATGGAAAGTGGCACATTTCTTACACTTTATAAAGCTTCAAAGTTGCGTATTTCCCACAAACGTAGATTAAAATGTGAGAAATAATTTCTCACAGTATTTGCTAACAATACGCATGTGCAGTGTGGAAAATATCATTTCTCACAGTAAATGCGTAAATGTTACATGTGCCATATTGTTCGTTATGTCAAATATCTTTCGAGCATGTATTTTGTTCTAAAACGTTTAGAAGTGTAGTCGTAGAAAAAGTATAGAGTAGTACTCGTGCAGAATCACCTATTTCCAACCAGGGTTGGTCTAATTTTTTACAAAACTATTAACAATAACCAAAATATGTTCTGTGTATAATAATATCTTAAAATTAAATGATATTTTATCACTTTAATTGTCATATAACTGAAGAAAAATATAAGTATTTAAATGTGTTACTAAAAGTAAAAATTCTTTGTTACTCTTTCTAGTTTTATTCAGATGAATCGTTTTGATTTTATTACAGATTTGGTTTTCGTTTATGAAATAAAATATTTATATTGCTTTTAAAATAAGAAATTACAGTAATAATGAGATATCTTTAAAAATAAAAAAAGGAAATCATGATTTAATTTAAAAAAAAAAATATTTTTGATTTTTTGCCAACCCTGTTTCCAACCTTGTGTAATTTCGCACCTCGTAGGAAATAGGCAACTTTCTGCACTTGGACAATATAAGTACTATTTCTACATCTGTTTTATTAGAGGCTCTTGATTTCTTTATTTCTTTTTGGTTAAGTATTAATTTCATTATTTCACTAGATTTTCCTTGCGTATATTTTAGTAAAAGGGTGTCAGCATGATATATTAATATTTGACTTTAACTCGCCTTAAAATTAGCACATTTTAATAGCTGTCAGATTTGAACAATTGTCCATCCTAAATTTGTTTGTTTTCCTGGACGAGTTCATTTGGAAACTCTTCAGATTAAACATTTTATCAAGATAAATCCATCGACGGAATAATTTCGCAACAAGGCTTAATGAACACGCCCCCTACCGCCCCCCAGACCCCCGTCCCTGGATGTAATTAATAAACAGAGCTCTCGACAAGCCCACTAGATGAACTCTAGTTTTTCTCTTCTCTGGAATCTGGATTAAAGGGAACAGCATGGTTATGTTTCACTACAAACTTTGTTAAATTTGATTAGCGAATTATCTCGGAATTATGGATAGAATATTTGTAATACCACTGACACATACGATAATCTGTAGGAAATAAAAATAGTTTCTCTATGGATTTCAGCAAAAAAATAATGCCCACAAAGCTATTTTTTTTTATATTTGTGAGTTTTACCAAGAGGGAAGTAACAAATAACGAATAATAAAAAAATATTTTTATTTTATTTTTAAATATTTGTACGAAATTAAAATTATTTACATTAACAATTGTCATATCAAACTTAAAATTGTTGTTTTAAATAGTTTACCCTCGAGTTTACCTATTTAAATCTAGGTCTGTTAATTTTAATAAAGACAAAAAAAGCTGTTTTTCTATGACCACTATGGAAAGTAGCACTTTTCTCACACTGTGCAAAGCTTCGAAGTTGTATATTTACCACAAGTGTGGATTAAAGTGTGAGAAATCATTTCTCCAAATTGTCAACACTGCGCATGCGTGATGATACTCTTTATGAGGTTACGTGCGCCATATTGTTAATTATCTCAAATAGCTTTCGTGTATGTATTTTTGTTCTGTAACGTTTTACAATGTGATCGTAGAAAAAGTATAGTGTGCCACTCGTGCATAATCGCCTATTTCCCACCTTGTGTGATTCCAGAACTCGACTTCGTCTCGTGCCGAAACTGTCATACCTCTTTCTGCACTTGTTGCACAATATACTAGTTTATCAAAATTATTGTAGGGTCCCATTTAAAAAAGACAAATCGATAATAGTTGCGTATATATCAGACTTTAAATTGTTTTTCTGTCTATATCATCAAATAATATTTAGGACCAATTTTTTACCTATGGTTAAAGTATCGGTTATTTTAAACTGCAATTAATAAGAAAAATATCGCAGCGATACTTTTCTACTAACTGATGGTTAAGGTTATCGTCACTTTAACCAAGAGTTAAAAAATCGGTTCGTAATATAGGTAATAAAAATTTTATATAAAGCATGTTTTTCTATTTCTTTTAATAAAAAAGTTAAGGGGGTTCGAGTTCGCAAATATCCGAGTATTTCATCTAATTTCATATAACAAACTGCTAGTGTAAGATAGAATGTCATATATCACACTTGAGTGAAATGTCATTATGCATTCGTGAAAATTTGCGTTAAACGTCTAACTCATAGATATTAATTTATTTCACTCACTTTTAATTTACTAAACTTTGCCTTTATACTTGTATAATAGCGTTCACTGCTTCTTTATTCTCCTTATATTTAGGCTTTCGATTATTCAGGAAATCTGTGTACGTTGCTTTATCTGTGGGGAAAAATTTAGGGGCGATTTGCAACCCTGAAAGATGTTTAATGTAAGCAAACATCTTCATCTCTCCATCGGCAATGCGTGAGTAATACCTGACCCGAGGTAGAATATATTAAAAATTAAAATATAGTTAATTGTATGTAAATCGCGTCGGCAGATTATCCTCAGATCCGTGATCCCGGAATAATAAAGAGCCTGAGTGCCCTAGTCGTGAGACGTAATATTCATACCACATTATACCAAGCGCCGATCCATCTCAACTTTTATAATTTCTTCTAAGTGGCGACAGAGAAATACCAAAAAAACTTTTATGTGCTCAAGGAAGTTCATATATTTAACTTGTTTAATTTTTTGATAGGTAAATCCCAAAATACAAAAAAATCGTCACTAATTTTTCTTCAGTCAACTTATCGATGTCTGACTCTAATGAAAATTCTAATAAGCATGATAAATATGGGAAAAATAATAAAAAATGACGGTGAAGACTCGGTTGTTCTGGAAATCGCACTTATTTGTTTTTAAAGTTATCTAATACAAACGGTGTGTACATACACACGCACTTAACTTAAGCTAACCCAATTTAATATAACATAACCTAATTTAATCTAATCTATACCAACCTAATCGAATCTAACCTAACCTATTTCAATATAACTTAATCCAACCAAACCTAACTTAATCTAACTCAACCTAACCTAACTTAACCTTACCTAATCGAACCTAACCTAACATCCCAATCTAACTTAACCCAACCTAACCTAACTTAATCCAACTCAACCTAACATAACTCAGCCGTACCTAATTTAAGTTAGGTTATGTTAAATCAAATACACAGCGATTTCAAGTTTAACCAAGTTTGACCGCCTTTTTTAAAATTATTTTTCTCATATGTATATATCATTCGAATGAGTAATAGCCAGTACATGCGAATAGAATACTATACTTTAACATGAAAAATATATGTTTATTATAACCAAATATGTTACCACACTTTGACAGACAAATAACAACAGCTCGCGTCACTGTTTCACCAGGCAATTATTTCTAGAGTTATTTAGTTACTGTTTAATCTTAAGAAGAAAAGAAAACAATACTTAAAAGAGTAATTTGGTTTTTACCGTTGATGTTGAAAATAAGTAAAACATTGTGCGCTCGATTGTGCGTATGAAGCAAGGAACACTGGTCACAGCTGAGCTGATTTTTTATTATGGAAGTACATATTTTCCGTTTATATACTTTATCCATTATGGGCTTGAGTAGCTAGAATCTTTGATCAAACAAAGACGCCGTACGTTTACTGTGCAAAGGATAATAGCTTAATTACATTACTTACGACTAGCCAATGGATTATGTACTATTACATCCAATTACAACCACAAAGCGAACTGTAATTTCTGTTGTTAAAACGTGCGGAAATAATACACCGGAAATTCTCTATAGATACTAGATAGTAGATTCCCAACCGTTCCTAAACACATCGTAAATCAATATTACCAGATATTGTAATGAAACTAAATATTACACACTCGGCAACTTACAATTTACGACTTAAGTTATAAGTACAGAAGAACCATACGTCCATGTTTATGAGTATGTCGTTGTCAAAAAAATAATTTTTTTTTCGACCACAATGAAAAGTGTCATTTTTCCTACACTATATAAAGCTTAAAAGTATTTCCCACAATCGTGGGTTATAGTAATTTTCATAGTAATTGTCAACACTGCGCATTCGTGAAGGTACTCTTTGTGAAGTTGCCTATGCCATATTGTTATTTATGTTAAATAGCTTTCCATGTATTTTTATTCAGTAACGTTTAACAGTATAGTTTTAGAAAAAGTATAGTGTGTCACTCGTGCAGAATCACCTATTTCCCACCTTATGTGATTCCAGCACTCAATACGTCTTATACCGAAATTTTCGGACTTCGTGGGAGATTTGTGATTTTTAGTTTGAATCAATTGAATAATGAAAAATAATAAACCCGTATTTTTTATTTTTCCCCAAATGACTTTTATCAATGTAAAAACTGCTACTAACAATGATATCTTTCAAAACGCGGCTGAATTACTCCACTTCGCCTCTTGTCCATTGACGTATCAAGGTTCTTGCCCAACTTCACTTTAACTTCCAAACTGATAAATTGAATAATCTTCTGCTATTATAGTGGCACACAAAAGCCTTATAATGCTTTAAATCACTGACTGTCCGCTTTACCAACTTTCAAACGCGCCAAACCTCAATATTTGGGATATGGCATTCACACGTGGATAACTTTACACCAGAACCTAAAGACGTCACAATTTTTACGACTTTTTTTTAGTATAATACTTTAAATAGTTATTTGAGTATCAAGAGCGTAAAGTAAATCTTTATCGCTCGTGGTTGTAAATTAAACCGCGAGCGTAGCGAGCGCTACAATCGAGCTAGAGCAATAAAGATACTTTGCGCTAGAGATGCACACAAAATTTTTTCTACGACTTTACTACCGAAATAAAAAAATAGTAGTACCTATTTAGTAAGTTCAATTCAATCTTAACCAATTTCCTGCTTTGTGTTGCTGTAACCATGACGATATGAGTAAATAAATAATTCTAAGCGAGCAAATTAAGTACTTTACCGCTCGTTGCTATGGAGACGTGCCGTAAAGTATTTTTTTGCTCGTTCCTCAGTAATAATTAACTTTACGATGACAAAAGAGAGCATAAATATCAGCTTTTCATGGTGGTCGTAGAACAACAATATTATATAACATAAAATAAAAAAGAATTACCTCATATAGAGCAGCAAAATAGACTTTGTATGTTCGATTTAAACGAAAAAAATGTTCACTTACGTTTGTCTGAAAGACCTTATTTGCACAATATAAATATACTATTGTTTTTATATGTATATAATTGTTATGCGTTAATAAGTAATAGATTAAAAAAATTTGGTGGGTCATATTCCTGGTGTTTATGTGGGAAGCGTTAACGACGCGACATCAATACAAAGTTTGAGTAGGCAATCAAAATCTGATCCTCTCGGATGTCACTGTAAACCAAAACCACTCTTCCTCTTTGTTTATGAAATTCCAGTCTCGGATTTCCGCGTTCCCTGGAGTGTAGCCCACAGGTTCGGTTCGCGCTTAAAAATCTCGGCACAGGTCGCCATATTGAAAATTGCTCGCAATAAATCACCCGCAGCCTTTTGCCTGGAATAATCTACCACGTCACGAAGATATTGACACATTCACCGGTAAAAAGCCGATTCGCAGCCGTCAAAAATGTTATCTTCTGCCGCTGACAGTTATATATGGCCGGTGACTTCGCACGCATGCGCTTTGTGCGCGTTAGCAACACACACGGTTAATTAAAACGATAAATTCATGTCGATTTTCGAAGTCATTATTACAGGAATTGATTTATTGGAAACTACGTCTCGTGGGATGGGATTTATTGATAATAAGTTGATGAACAATTAAATAGCGAACTGATGACAATGCAAACCGGATAACTTTGTTAACAATGTTTCAACTATGTAGAAATATGGCTTTTTCATGCAATTTGCATATCCGACAAAAATGCCGTAATTACCAGATTAAAATCTCGTCCTGTACTGGGTAAATACGTTATTATACGCCTATTAATTTATCAGCAACCAATTTCACATTATTCCAAAATATTCACTCAAAATTCTTTCTCTCGGATTATAAACCTAACAGAAAAATAAATTACATCCATTCCATAACAAATTTTCTTTGTTAACTTAAATTGCTTGTACATTTATTAAAGATGAAATAAAGAAATGAAGTAATATTCGATATAGAAACCGGTTGGACACAGTAGTATTAAAAAATTAAAATTAAATATTTGTGAATTTCGGAATGAATTCGGGTCACAATTCGCTAACCAAATGAACCACGCCTTTTGGTATATGGGCATCAGGAAGGTAATTACGGGAGGGCCTAGGAGGTTCATGACCCACCTAGTCGATGTCTTGAATTTTGTTTATCTCATTTTAATAGTTTTGTAACATAGAGATTGTTTGCTAATGTAACCGAACTCGTAGCATTCTTAGTCTCGAGATAGCAATGGTGGCTCATTAATAATGACCACCTGTATAATGCTAAATAAAATTATTTTAAATGTAATATTGATATGACCTACTTAGATTAATCATTGACCCACCCTTGGCCCATCTAAAACAAAAACCACCGTCATTATTTTCTTTATTACTATAGTTACAAAAAGAAAACTATAGAATGAAGTTGTAGGAGACCAAGGTGGACATCTTATCAGAGAAAAAATATTTTTTGAAACCAGTGTTTCTCAAATTACAACACAAAGTTACATTTTTAAACTTGAAAACATACAACTTTATTTTATAGTATTTTTTTTGTAATTATAATATAATGAAGAGAATAATGAATATGCAGTACCTATCGAATTGAATGGTAATTTTGTATCTTCCCTCAGTTTTCAGTAATTGACGTTTAATTCATACTTCCATCACCAAAATGAGATGGAAATAATATATCCATCCTTTTATGTTTGTCCACAAATTTAACCCGTACAATATAGGAAAGTCTGTACTAAGTGATATATGATCTAAGATTGGAGCCCTCTTGTTCGTGCACTTCTTGGTCTATTGAGGTTGGATTACAATTCAGGGTAAATTTTTGCTCTAGATTGTGCTTCGGTTTCAGTGGGGAAAGAATTAGAATATTTAAATGTTTGCTATAATTTATGATCCACTGGAATTAAAGCGCATTTCAGAGCATATTTATCTGCTGTGGATTTTGCTCTAGTTTCAGTAGGATAAGATCAAACATTAGATAATTATTTGATTTTTGGCTCAATGAAACTAAAACAATTTTCTAAGCAGATTTATCTGATCTGAATTTTGTTTTGGTTTCAAGTAAAGTACAAATAAGAACTCTAGAAAACCAATGTATCCATCCCTGTTGTAAACTTTTTATATACACCATGATTTACAATGAAGAAACGTTGTTTTGCGCAAACCACATTTTGTTTTTGATTTTATTTAACGGAAAAGCCAGCTAGCAGCATGTTAATGTACTATTGTGTTCATAGAATTACCACACGAACTAAATTAAAAATCATGACAATTTTCAACTGAAAATTCCGGCATATAAAACAGCTATTCAAATAATTGTTGAGACGGAATAAAAGCAAAACAATAGGCGGGCTCTAGCGTAGCGTACAGTGTACAGGTGTACCGCGGCGCAGATAGCGTGTAGCCGTGGATTTACAAGCAGGCGCGATATTTTGCATACGGTATGCGATGTAAATCCCGCCCCGGTCCGGCTGCTGGACGCCGTGAATTATGCAGTAGCCGCAGGACGGGACTAACGGAATTTTTACACTTTATCTTAACATAATGTGGCGGTGGAACACACCCCAGAAATATGCTTTTAGTTCTACAAGCAAATATATGTAGGTGGTTTCTTTTCGTACAGTTTCGCATCACTTCTATTAATTCACTTATTCACTTATTGAGACCGTGATGAAATGATAAAATCTGCTTCCCGCTTAAGGACAAAGAATAGTTATACATATACAGAAGCGACTCTCCGTGTCAGTACCTTTCATGTTACCCTATTCAGTTCTATCAACTTGGAGCATTGTGTGGACCTTTAAATTTGCGGTGATTTACACTTTATCTTAACATAATTTGACGCACATCCGAGAAATATACTATCACTTCTACATACAAATATCTGTAGGTGCTTTCTTTTCGCACAATTTATCACATTACTTCTATTAATTCCCTTATTCACTTATTGTGACCGTTCTTTTGTCAATTGTGATGAAGTGAAGTGAAAATCTCTTTCCGGCTTAAGGACACTGCCTGACCATAGAATAGTTATATACAGAAGCGATACTCCGTGCCGGTACCACAGAATAGGTTTATACAGAAGCGACAGTAAGACAGAGAAACGTAAATTAGAGAAAGATGGGGAAAGGCAAAACAAATTTAAAGGGCTCATTGTTTAAAATCGGAAAGTTTCGTCACATCTTAGAGAGAGATAGGGGAAGGCAACAAATTTAAAGGTCTACATCTACACAATGCTCCAAGGTCATAGAACGGAATAAGGTAACATGAAAGGTACCAACACGGAGTCTCGCTTCTGTATATAACTATTCTGGCCGGTACCACAGAGTAGTTATATACAGAAGACACATTCCGTGTCGGTAAATATATTGTTGTCTAATTTAAAATTTTGTTGTATTACGTCAGAAGGACAACGCCCCCATTTTTAATTTTCGAATTTTTTTATAAATATTGAACATTTTATAATAATTTTGATATCAAGTACATCATGTAACTCAAATTTTAATTTGCTAAATAAATTTCTTTAAAATACGTCCTCCTGGAAAACCGTATTGTCGTTTTTTGTTCTTTCCACTTGCAAAAACTATCAGTTCCATTCATTTTGTATGTATAAGTGAAATGAAAACGATGACAAAAATAATGCACCTATTAAAATTTACGTGTACATCCTGATGCAAAGGACTATAGTGTCAATCATTCTTGCTCATTTAATGTACCGCAACAAACAAGTTGAAGGAGAAGCCTTCGTATTTATGGTTTTTTTTCCAATAGTGTACAATATGCTGCACAGTACATACTACAACCATCGTAGACCCTTGTCTCGCCTACTAGTTTCCTATTTAAAACCATAGTTATTAATTAAAGTACAATAACTGATAAAACTAAAAATTATTGTTTTTTATAATTGATTGTTAAACATTTTTTAAAAATATATTAAAGTTCCATTCCATTTTAGTAACAAACAATATATTTTAGATAAATGTTATCAGACGCTTTAAAACTTATGTTTTTCCTTTCACATTTTCTGTGAATACAGCCCTGGCGTCCAGAGCCGTACTAGCAGCTAGCCCTTTTCCCCCCTTGTTTGGTTTGAAAAGTTGACCGGTTCGTTTGGGCATGTTTTATTTGTCTTTTTCTTTTCACGAGAAAAGTTCCGGGAAAATAAGAAGTTTTAAAAATGTCGTGTAAATATTCTGACAGCTTATTTAACTGGGCTGTTTTTGCTTCGATGAGTTGGTAGAACTGATTTATTGATTGCCCGAGTTTTAATCATCTTCACAATATTTTAAATCGTAAAATTATGAATTTTAAATTATAATAAAATGCGGCAATAAAATTATTATTTCGTATAATTTGTTTGGTACAACGTTTAATAAAAAGTGAATACTCAAAAATTAATATACTGTTAGTTAATGAAATTTTTATGGATAATATAAAATTTATAACTAATAAAAATTTCATGATGCATTCATTTAAAACCAAATGAATTCTTCATTTTTGTTACAGCGTATTAAGTATTACCATATAATAAAATTTCGTATGAGCTGTCAATTTTATGGGATTAAATTTGTATTTTTGAGGGAATTACTCTTAAATTAGAGCTAAACTGGGGTACAGAAGCTGTGCTTTGCTGCAGCTTGAAGGAGAAACGAAAGCTCACGTACTGCGGTGAACTATGCCATGTCTAGTGCACTTGTAGCCATATTCATTAATCTTTGCGGCTGATTTTCATATGGTAAAGAGTATGAGGGTATCCCAAGCACGTAGTCGTAACCATATATGATGTTTGAACATATCAAACTGAATTTTAAAAAGATGCTGAATTACTGAAAAACGATAATAATCGTTCTCTGAAAAATTTATTGTTTATTTATAATATTATTGGCTCTAAAACAGTGGTGGCTCGTGAACTAAAATTATGGTGAGGTAAGCAGGCTGTAGACAAAGCGCATCGTTCAAATTTTTTCATAAGCGCACAAAAAGTAGCAGAAACGCACCAATCCAATTTAGGAATTTAGTGTGTGTACGTATGTATGCATCCGATTATATCAAAAAACAAGTAAATTCGCTTCGCTTGTGGGTTGCACCTTTTAAATAGGAATACGCAGAGGTATATTAAACTAACCTAACCTAACATATTCTAACATACCATGACCTAACCTAATCTAATCTAACCTAACGTAACCTACCTTCACCAAAGTAATAAAAACTAACCTACATGTCCTAACTGAACCTAACCTTACAAAACCTAAACTAATCTAACCTAACCTAACCTATTCCAATCTAACGTTACCTAACCTAACCTCACCAAACGTAAACTAATCTAAACTAACCTAACCTGACTTAACCTAACCTCACCAAACCTAAAGTAATTTAAGGTGATCTACCTGAACTAAATTAACCTAACCTCACCAATCTGAAACTAACCTAACCTAGTCTGACCTAACTAAACCTGAAACACCAAACCTAAAGTTATCTAAAGTATACTAACTTATCGCTTTGTAGAATAAATTCCATATGCGTAATAAAAATTATACTTTAGTCCCTTGATACACAAATAACTATTTCATTACTTTTTATTTGGTAATTATGGTAGCCTTGGTCAATAAATATTATTTGACTCATTAAAAGTCACTTAATTTTTATGAATATTTAGAAACAAATAAAAATTCATTCAAAATCTTTTTTATTATTTATATATTTTTTTATGTATAGGATTTAAGAGCTGGTAGTAAAAATATAATATATATACCACGGTTGAAAAGGCCATTATTACCAGTAGCTTGTATCCTTCAGTTGCTTGTCAAATAGTACTCATCTCAACGTTGCTGTATCATATACTATTAAATTTCAAATTATGAAAATAATAACTCGTTAATTTCTCGAGGAGTAAAAATCCTAAAAAAAATGAGATTTCGAAAAAAGTTATTAATAAATATTGTTGCTTCCGATTTATTTTACTTATTTCACTATTATAAGTATTTTTCTTCCTTTATTTTTCATTCATTTAATTTTAAATCCAATAATATTTTTTTTCTCTTTTGTAACGTGATTCACATGGTTGAAGTTTAATTTCTACTGTCAATTGTAGTTAATTGATGCAATAAGAGAACGATATAAATTTTGACTATTCGGTTAATAGTTAATAGTAATGGGAATGGAACCCCTGTAAAAACACATTCCATATATTTATTCGTCGGGGCTTCAATATTTCAAATTCGTGATACATTTTTCATTTCGGTTTACGATTTATCTCCATTAATACCTCAATTTAGGTCATACTGTTATTACATTTTTTGTCATTATCAATTCTTTTTTTATCATTGGAATAAATTGTGTATTATTCTGTTTTCTAATTAAAACTTTGTGCAAATGTATCTTCCAATTTGGTATTTATAGAATTATTCAAATGAAAGCTCTATTTAATATTCTGAAATTAATTAACATCGTGATGTAACGACGTGGAAATGTTTTTGATGTAAAATGATTAAAACCAGACAAATATATTGAATTCTGGTATTGATAATGTATTATAGAAATACTTATGTATATTGTGAAATGAAAGAATATAATTTATTTTTCCTACGACCACTGTTAAAAATAGTCTTTTTAACGGTTTCTTAGCAAGTTAAAAATAACAGTTTATAACACAGTGAATACTTTTAAATCGTTGTCATTGACAACGAATTAAAAGTAAAAAACAAATTTACTTTTAACACTTGTGTTAAAAAGGAACTAAATCTAGTTACCTGTCATAAATGTCTTTCTATAATATTTAGTTTTTATTTAATAATACATAACTAGGGTCGTAGGAAAAATAGTGTATGATATTAGTGTTAAAAGATTTTATTTCGTTCGTGGGGTTTGTTAGACTCGGCTTCGCCTCGTTTCAAACTTCCCCACTCACTCATAAAATGTCACTTTTAACACATATCATAAATAACTATTTTCGCGCTACCGTTGACGTAAACATAACTTATTTCCATAGCAACATAAGTTGTAAGATTCTGAACATTTAATATTTGGTTACCATTGTCAACGGAATGTTGTAAAAATGACCGGCCTACTAGTAGTGTAATTTTGAAAATACTAATTTCATTGTCTTACAACATGCAAAAGTTATAAATAAATAAATCTGAACTAAAATGACCCAAATTTTACAAATACTTTAACATAATTTTTAGTTAAATTTTGCTGGTGGCATGAAAAATATAATAAGCAATTCGATATGTAATTATATCTAATACAACTATTCTCGTGCGATAACATGCCCTTCGGTTCCGCAAGCTCCGCCTCAGTTCATACCGTCTCTAGGGTTATAATGCATTTACATTCTTTGCATTTTAAATAACTAATTGTTACTTCAAATGATGACGAAAAGAATAAATGGTGATAAAATTCCTAATACCATCATCTCTTATCCTGAAAACATTTAAAATTGAAAATATGTTGTTGTCGAAATAGAACAAACTAGCAAGAAAAAGTAAAATTGTTTGCAACACCAACAAGAACTCAATTATAAAGAGGAAAGAAAAACAGACATGAACTAAATAAGCCCAGCTGAAATATTTTCCCGTAACAGTTACGAGGAAATTTCCAATGCAAACAGTTGAAGGCAAACAAAACTAGCAAAAAACGGGAAAATTGAAAGTTCCACCCAACACAAAGGAAGCAGTTTAAAAGTGCCATGGCCACCCTAGATTACGATCAAGGTTAACGTCACTTCACTTATCTGATCTCGAGAAAATCTACATCTCTTTTCAAATCAAATTCCTTACTTTCGTTCGTCTAAACTCAGTCAATCACTTCGATAGATTAATACCGAAAAATGATTTTACATTACACATTCAAATAGTAACAACTTTTTGCACAATCGGATATTAGATTTCCAATGCAATAGGTTAGGATAAGTGAAGTGAACCACTTTTTGGAAAAATAATTATTACTCTACAATATTGAATAATATTTAAAAAATCTGATGTGTCCAACACATTACCTCCCGCCACTGTAAAAATACATTCTATGTAAGTTTTTCAGTACATTCAATTTGTAGTTTATAATTAGTTTGTTATTGCAGTTCAGAATATTTTTAATTCATTTCATACCTAAAATTACCCTCATAAAATTTGTATTACCAAAAAAAAAACAGTTATTTTTGGTGTTACTAAAGTCGGAACCGAACTTACCTTGATTCACGCATATATTCTTTATATATTTCTTCATCCTTTTTTAATTTACAATAAAAATACTGCATATTTACTTATTTCACCTTTTAAACTTACTTCAAATGAAATCATATGTCAAATTTTGTGAATATATGAATAACTCATCTCTTTTATATAAATTATTCAGCCTAAACGATATATAAATGTAATTATGCAAATCAGTAGAAAATTAAAAAATGTAGATTCAAGTAAAGTACTACTTCCTGTTAACCAATTGTAGTCAAAACCTAATCAGTTCATTATATTGTAATATTACTCAAATACCAAATATATTTTTACATGTATCGTATTGGAGAAAAATACACACACATACACGGCATACAGACATCTCAGTAAAAATAGAAAAATCGTATTCGAAGGATCCTAATTCGTGCTCATATGTTGAAAACTCACTCATGTAGCTGTATTCGATTAATATAATAATAATAATATTACAATAACTATATTGTAAATTTTAAATCTTTTTCGTCTAAATTCAATTTTACAGACTTTAGATCTAATCTAGACGAATATTTTAAAAAATAGCACCCTCGATAAATGATTAAAGTTTGATATATAATTAATGAACCAGTCCGCAGAAAAGCAGCAAAAACCCAACCCATCATACTTTGTCGCCAAAAACAGTTTGATATTCAAATAAGTTAAAAACAACAAAAACAAATTCCCGCAACAATTTTTCACAAGTCATACAATGTCATTTTTAAACAGCCACTTTAGCGCGTGCAAAAACGTCAAAAAGAAAAGAGGAAAAAATGGCTGGTCCGTTTGAGCCGATAAAAACTTCAGGAAGGCATTAAAAATTAATCGAGGACGATGTGTGCGCTCCTCAACTGTCTTTAGGAACGCCTGCGCACAAAAACAGAATCGACCGTGAAAAAACATCATCTTAGCACAACATTCCTAGATAGAGTCGGGCCTAGACCTAAAATTAACCAGCCAGATTCACAAAACAAGATTAGCTGTTAAGCTGTTTTAAATATGTAGCATTTTGAATATGACATATTTAAACCGGTTTAAGAGCCAAGCCTGTTTTGTGAATATGGCTAAACAAGTTTTACTTGCTTTTAAAAGTGATATTAATTAGTCTACAGGATTTTAAGAGGCTAACTAACCATTGGTATCTCAAAAACCGTAGAAGATATGAAGTCGGTTAAATTGTGTCTCATTTGGCCATTTCCATGATAATTTTGTTTTCCCGAAAAAATGCATAGCTCACTAGATATAAGTAAATACTGATTTTGGCCAATTTACTTTTTGACTTATAACATTCTTGTTTCAATTCATACTAGATTCTAATTTGCACATTCGACAGACACTTTTTACGTGGAATTGACAGTGGTCCTCAAAATTTTTGTAGATCTAACCCTTTTCGAGTTAATTATCCTTACTTTCAATTTTCATATGGGACTCAAAATACTGTTAAATAGAGATTTTTTCTCTTTCCAATGCTATAAAACATATGTAGATTTAAATGAAAATAATTAAGAAATTAGAAAATTCTTGATTTTTATTCATTTCGGTCAAATATGCTTTGGAAACAAAAATTGAAAATCTATTGTTTCAACAATTTTTTAACATTTCAATTCAATATTCACCTAAAATTCTACAAAACAGAAGCAAATACGTCAGATGCAGTTGTTGCCTACCGGGATAAAGCAGAAAATGTGTTTCTAAAGTAATCTGCTTATTTCGGTGAGCAACATATTAAACTCCTTACTAATTCAATTGAATTGTCAAAATTTTGTTTTAAGCACTCTTAACCGAAATGAATAAAATGAATAATTTTCTAATTTCTTAATTTATTTTCATTTTAATGTACATATGCTTTATATCATTTAAAAAAGAAAAAAAATTAACAGTACTAAAGTAATGTAATTACTGTAGTTTATGATTATTTTTCTTTAAAATAAAACTGTTGATAAATATTACATATTGATATGCATTTTTTATTCCCATAAGACATCATTTTAAACGAAAATAGAATCTTGGACGTGAAAACAAATCCTGGGACAATAATGCTTACTGATGAAACATAAATTGTGCAGAAAACACGTATGTATATTTACACAAATGTAACAGATCAGTGTAGTTTGCATTCGATAAATTTAATTTGCCAAAGTAGGCCGTGAACATGAACAATGGAAACCGCTCAGTGAGTCCACACAAACAAAAATGCATGTAACTCTAATTGCCAGAGCGGCCGATAAAATAACAAAATGTATCAATGAAATCAAACGATTTAGAAGCTTGCGAATGATTCATGCGTTACCCTCCCTGTTTGTACAACACCGCCTGTTTTTTTATTTAAATTTGCACATCGCAAAACTGCCAAAGGAAACTCTAAATATCATGTTGAATGTTCATAAAATTAATTTTTGTTGTGAATTTTCCTGATACTTAATTTAATTTTCCGTTGAAATATTCATGAAAATTTAATGAACGCTTTCTCATGATTTTATTAATTATTTACGCAAAATCCAGTACGCAATTTTAAACATAATTTGTATAACAACGCATTTGCAAAAATGCAGTAAATATTGCAGCGTGTTACAGCTACTAAATTATATTCTACAATATACACAATCCTACAAATATTTAATGTTTAAATATTATCTTAATTTCAAAATCATGTTTATTATCTTCACTAAATAAATTTGAACTTTGTACTTTCAATCACGGTAATTATAAACAAAGTCCGCAGTTACGGTTTATTTGATTTAAGAATATAGGGTAGATTGGCTTATGATTGGTGCAAAGGAAAAACTGTTTTTAATTTAACTTATAAACTTCAACTCTTATTTATTTAAACTCTTAGTCACCAAGGAAACTATCCTTTACAATCTACTAACCTGTAAAACTGACTGCTAACTTGTAATAGCTATTAACATACCTAAGATAGTTATGAGTATCATAACCACCGCAGATGTCAATGGAATTCCAAGCTGTCACAAAAATAAAGTAGGCTGCCGTTATTTTTATAATTACATATTTAATTTAGACGGCATATTTAAATTGTGAATTCATATTTTACACTTTTCTTTAGTTTAATGAGTGAAACAATATTTGGATTTGGAGTCTTGAGTTTCTTTAAAAAGTGACAGTTTTTATTATCGACCATGGTTAATAATAATTTTTTATTAACCTAGGTGATCATGATTACCAAGTAAGCGGTAGTGGAAAACAATTTCTCATGTCAAATAAAGGTTAATAATAGTGAGTGTCTAGGCTACTAGTGAAAAAAATATTTATCCAACACCGTGTAATTAAAATGCTATTACTATGATGTTTTTAGATAAATAGTAGTTCATAAAACACAGGTGGGTTAGAAATTATAACTCATCGTTTGTTGGTTCGTATCATAGATAATACGTTATAAAACATTCTCTATTCTATTTTTTTTATTAAATGTCATTTTAAAATGTCAATTGTCAAAAAAACTTTTATTTGTTTTATTTCAATGATTAAAAGGTGCTGGAAAAAATGTTGTATAGCACACGTGTGTTAATTACCTACGTCACTTGAGAAAAATATGGCATTTAAGTCTAACGACCTCGTGAGCTAAACATTTTTCATATGACTTATTTGTAATGTAACACACTTGTACCATAAATAACTATTATGCCTTGCTTTATAGTGAAATTGAATTAACGTAGAAATTATGAGTAAATTTACCGGTTAAATTTATGACACGAATTACATTTGCTTGTTTATTTCACGAATGACAACAGTTTAAGTGGTTTTATCAAAAGTTATCTGAGAAATACATCTTCCTCTATCAAATGACGCATTCTGATTGGGTGAATGTCTATGAAATTATATCAATTGTGACCAAATGGCAATGATATAGCAAAAGACAATACTTCTTTGCTGATATCTTCTATTTGAATCCAGCATCATGATTTGCTAGAAGGTGAAAGAAATATGCACCCCCGAAAATCAAAGCAAAGTCGTTTTGGGGAAAACTTTTCGCCTTACGCATTGCACCCAAAGTAATATCAATTTAAATGTGACAGAGAATTTATAGCCGCCTAGCGTACTTACGAAACAAAATGCAAAAAAGAAACTTTGACATCTTTACGCTGTTCGTCTTCTTTATCTGGCGGGGTAATTATTCCACCAGAGGCGTCGCGACGCAGGCTGCACGGCGCTAATTAAGCACCGAACGAAATCACGGGCCAGAAAGAAAAACTACCTGAGACTTCCCAGAAAAAGAATTATTCAGAAATGTGATGAAGATACATGACCGGACAGAACGAGCTTTCAAGTTTTTAAATTTTAGGGGGTGTGTTTTAAATTACTTCATTTATTCGGGAGAAGTAGAACAATTCTCACTACTCAAGTTCGTATCCCGAAATCTAAAAACAGGTATAGACTCCTCAAATAAGCAACGATGCATCGTCATGTCAAATGTCATTTTAATAAGGGTTTTGCTATTACGTTTATATATTTTTTTTTGCACGATCGGTCATTAGAAAAGGTTTATTAATTGGGTTTCAAATATTTATACTGTTGTAGGAGGTCAGGAGGTTCAGAGTTAATACAAATTCACAAAATTGATTTAATAAATTCATTTTCTACGAATTATGGTGATTTTGGCGTCGATAATTTGTGCTTCATTGTGTAATGATAGTTTTGTTAGTTTAATCTACAACTCTTTTTATATATGTCAACCGTTATTATATTTGTACCGTGAATATTTTTAACGGAAAGCATGGGATTAACCATATCCATAGGGATGATTTGATCATATTTGCTTGTTTCATTTTAAATGAAACATAGGAAACGAATTTGACATTTGCTTTTTGGGTTCCAAAATTTTCTGACAGGCCTATCTGAACTGCAAAAATAATTTTAAGATGATTTATAACTAGAGGAAATGGTACAATAGTAAAATAGTCTGCTAGATGGCTGGATCTTACACATCAGATTATTTTTATTGGTCATCTTTTTTAAAAAAAGTTAGTACTGTGGGAAATCTTCAAAATTTAGATTTGTTATATGTTCAAATTCAAAACATTTCTCAAAATATTACAATTGCCCGAATATCATCGTATGTAATTGCTTAGCAGTTAATGGATGAATTTATGAAAATTTATTGTAATTATTCTTTGTTTGATATTGCACTTACTTGTCTGTTAGCTGGTTTATTAGTTATTTTGTTTTGTGGTAATTTCTTACAATATTAAAATTTAATACTTGTGCCAAATTCATTCCATATGTTTCATTTTAAATAAGACAAGCATATATATAATGCTGTTAATCAAATACGTGAAATTGCCATATTTCACATTAAAAATTCTTACGGTATTCAGCTGGACAAGATGATGGCATCAATCCCCTTTTCCCCTTGGTGATTTGAGTCACGTGGTTACGATAGATGACGTGTGGATGAATTTAAAGAATCAAACCTTTAATCTTACTTGCATGTAAGAGATGTAGTTTGTCAACCTACAGTCTCGATAAAATCAACACACACCGCGTCGTTTTCCGGTCACCCATCCAACTGGATACTTCAGGCTACGTTGCTTACCTGCACGATGAGACAAGTCTCGTACCAGTAGGGTTGTGTGGCTGACCGATATAACGAGCGTGTTGATTTTGTGGCACTGGTTAAACCGGTCGAGACGAAGTAACGATCTGTACGAGCAACACAAACCGCGTCGTTGTGCGGTAACCCATCCAACTGGATTCTTCAGGCTATGTTGCTTACCTGCTGGATCAGACAAGTCTCGTACCAGTAGGCTTGTGTGGCTGACCGATATAACGAGCGTGTTGATTTTGTGGCACTAGTTAAATCGGTCGAGACAAAGTGACCATCTGTAAGATCACACACCACATCGTTGTGCGGTAACCCATCCAACTGAATACTTCAGGCTATGTTGCTTACCTGCACGATCAGACAAGTCTCGTACCAGTAGGGTTGTGTGGCTGACCGATATAACAACCATGTTGATTTTGTGGCACTAGTTAAACCGGTCGAGCCGAAGTGACCATTTGGAATTAATTTGTGAAGGCAATGTAGATGAAGGTTCAGACAACCGCAATGAATAAAATAGAAATTAGCGTGGTGTAATTAAAGAAGGCCGGGGAACGAGGTGGTAACAATTGAGAAGTAATCTGCGTGGGTGGTGTGTGAGTGCGAACGGCTCGGTTCGTTAATCGCTGGGACGTATCGGTTTCCATTAGCCGGCCACGAGCCGTAAATCTCTCCCGACTACCCCGGCCGCGACAACCGATAATAAGACCAGCGGAAGCGTTTATCACCAGACTTAATCGAACCTGCATACTAACTTGATAGATGGAGACAATCCCAACCTGATATAAATGCCGAATTATTCTCTCTTTACCTTTGGGACACAGGACGAGTTTGTTTCATCAAAACTGCCTAGGCCTAGATACATACTAACTTGATTCGATACTTGATAGATGGAGACAATCCCAAAGAATATAAATACCGGACAATCTCGACTCTATATTATAAATGCCGAATCATTTCTCTCTTTACCTTTGTGACAATGGACGAGTTTGTTTCATCAGAACTGTCTAGGCCTAGATACACACTAACTTGATAGAGGAAGTCATTTCCAAGGAATCTAAATACCAGAATCATACTAACTTGATAGATGGAGATAATCTCGGCCTGATATAAATGCCGAATCAATCCGTGGGTAAAGACATTAACACCTTTTCTCTTTATCATTGGGACAGAGAACGAGTTTGTTTTCATGAGGCCTAGGCCTAGGCCTAGATACATACTAACTTGATAGAGGACGACTTTCCTAAGAAATTTAATTACCGGAATCATACTAACATGATAGATAGAGACAATCTCGACTTGATATAATAAATGCCGAATTATTCCACGGGTAAAGACAGTAATATCTTTCCTCTTTACCATTGGGATACAGGAAGATTTTGTTTTCTCAGATCTGCCTAGGCCTAGATACATACTAACTTGGTAGATGAATACAATCTCGATTTGATATTATAAATACCGAATCATTCCACGGGTACAAACAGTAACACCTTACTCTTTACCTCTGGAACATAGTTCGAGTTTGTTTCATCGGGCTTAGGCTTAGATAAAGGACATCATTCCTAAGGAATCTAATTGCCGGAATCATACTAACTTAGATGGAGACAATCTTGACTTGATATAAATACCGAATCATTCCACGGGTAAAGACAGTAAGAGCTTTTCTCTGTATCATTGGGATACAGGACGAGTTTGTTTTATCAGGCCTAGGCCTAGATACATACTAACTGCTAGATGACGACAATCTCGGATTGTTATAGATACCGAATCATTCCTCGGGTATACACAGTAAGACCTTTTCTCTTTATCGTTGGGATACAGGAAGCATTTGTTTCATTAGAACTGCCTAGGCCTAGATACATACTAACTTGATAGATGAAGAAAATCTCGATTTGATATTATAAATGCAGAATCATTTTTCGGGTAAACACAGTAAGACCTTTTCTCTTTATCATTGGGATACATCAAGAGTTTGTTTCATCAGAATTGCCTAGGCCTAGATACATACTAACTTGATGACGACATTCCCAAGCAATATAATTACCGGAATCATACTAACTTGATAGTTGGAGACAATCTAGACTTGGCATTGTAAATGCCGAATCATTCAACGGGTAAAGACTTATTTATTTTCTCACTTATAATATAATGTACTATCAAACAATCAGTACAAAAATAAATTAAATACAATTAACCTTACAAAAATCATTCAATAAAAGAAAAATGATTATTCATTCACCCGGATATTTATCTCATAAAACCGGGTCGTAACTATGGTCAGAATGTGAGTAAGGCAGTACAACTATTCTCGTACGGTAACATGAACTTCAGCTCCACAAGCTCTACCTCTGTTCATACCTCTTCAAATGTTAAAATGTACTTATATTCCTTGTAACTTAAACAACTATAACTCACTATCACAGTCGACTGAACTGGCTCTAACACATGTCTCAAGTTTAATTCGTTCAAAATCTAAATTAACACCATCAAAGGATTTGAACCCAGATATCGTACTCCACTTCGATTCAACCTAATTACATCCTCATATCGTATATAACAACAACATCAACAACAACAACAAAACTCGATAGCAATATGAAAAACGTAATTAGGTTTGTAAGTTAAAGTTTGTAAAATAACGATCCATTCCCAAGTGCTCGATCTTTGTTTATCTGGTGTTGACCCTCCGCAGCTGCGATGCTCGCTTGTTTTAGAATATTATACACATCGACCCGCCCGGATGTCCATCAGTCTCCACCCGGAAACAGACGCAGCCAACTTCTCACTGTTAGTTTCATTAGCTTTTCTAATGAATCCGACGCTTGCCCTACGGGGATTTCATATCTAAATAACCTGACCTTTTGCTTAAATGAAATGTGCATGACAACAGATATATGAATCGTGTTGTTGCTACTCATTTCCTTTATCTCGTTTCGTCGAGGATGGTGTTTACAAAACAAACGCTTCATACCTATTTTGATATTTTATTATTGAAGAGTTAAAATTATGTACAATAAGAATTACAATCAATGATGTTGCACAAATCTGTTACATAGATGTTTTTTTTTTATTTCCATAGCTGTCTGATTTTTAAAATGCGTTTTTTTGTGACGCTATCAATTTCGTTGTCGATGTACATCATCAGACGGACGCTAAAATAAACAGGGTGTTTATTTTAAGAGGCTAAGCATTGGGATCTCGAGAACCGTAAGAGATACGAAGTCGGTTAAATTAAGGCAAAGTTGCTGCATTAGTTGACTTTTTTTCGTAAAAATGCATAGGTCACTAGATGTGACATTTATAACTTTTTTGTTACAATTCATACAAGTTTCTAGTTTGCACATTCTACAGACACTTTTTCATGAGGAACTGACATGTGTCTTCAAAATTTTTGTAACACTTTTCTAGAAATTTATACTAATTTCCATTTTTATATAGGGTTCAAATTTGTCTGTAATATTGTTAAATAGAGACTTTTTCTCTTTCCCATGATATAAAACACATACATATTAAAATGAAAATAAAGTAAGAAGTTAGAAAATTATTGACTTTTCATTTCGGTTAAGTGTACTTTGAAAAAAAAATAGAAATTCTTTTGTTTCAAACAAAGTTTTGACTCATTAATTCAATTAGTTAGGAGTAATATGCTGCTCACCGAATTACTTAAGTTTAAATGAAGTGCAGAAAAAATTGTATATAATTTAATAGACATTCAAGGAAATCATGTGATGTCCACATCAATTTTTTTAAAGTTTTGGGTGAAATAAAAATCTTATTAAATATAACTCGAGATTTTGATAAATTAGAAAATAATTTTCCAGTTTTTTTATCAAACTTGTTACCATTTGGTTTTCGTGACTCTTGAAAACAAGTTTTCGAAAAATGTGTCAGAATAATTTTAATTTATTCTCACTCTCTTGTTATATTATTGCCGAATAAAAATGAAAAATTTATATTATATTTCAGGATTAATTTACCGTGACACTTTCCCTAATTGTATAACAAAAACATAATCTTTTTGTTCAATATTTACCTCATATATTATTCCACACACTCGTGCTGAAAAAATTTAATTTTTAATTCAAACATATATCATAAAAATTGCAGAAACAAAATATAAATCTTGGAGCGAGATAGGATCCTTTGCGAACAAACACTCGAACGCACAAACAGAGTGTTTCATATTTCCGGCCTTTTTGCTTCCACTAAATTTTAATGAACCTACAAATTCTCCTGTCAGAGAGAATTGTAAATTATTATTGCAAAAATGGTTCGACTGTGCGAAATTAAACACTAAATAACATCAATTATTTTCTCCTATACTTCAAATCGTAATTCGGATTATTTTATTCGTTATTCAATAATTTTGTTTATTTTCGCTTGGAACTCATTTCAGTTCGGTTTACATTGTTTCAGAGGTTGGTTCGTGGTATACTCTGTGTTTTACACTCAAACTTTTTAGCTGAGTTATATTGTAATTAAATTGAGTTATTTAATATATTGATTTTTCATTTATTCATCACTTTGGTTACAGGGGAAAATAACATGTTGTTTCAACAGTTTTATGCACTTAGAATTAAGTTTGTAAATTCTTAACTTTTAATAGATACACGTTTTCTCTTAAATGTTAAAAGATAAAACTTTATTCCATATTCCAATTATTTTCATTCCTCTCACCATTTTGTTAAGGAAGATATAAGTGTGTCAGAAAACTCATGTAGTTTTTTATAAATAAACAAATTTCTCTCAATACGCAGACAATTATAAATATTACAGGGCTGCATAAAAATCCAATTTAAAAAAAATAGGTTTCTTTGATTTAACTGGATTTTTAAAATTCAAAATCGGACTTTTTATAATTTCAGAAACGTATTTCAGACAATAGCATGTATTATGAAAAAAACCTTTGTAAATAACACAACATTAATAACTGACATGATTTGTTTAAAATTTTAATTTTATTTACAAGTGAATAATAAATATACGCAAGGTATCAGTTTTATTCCTTCAGGGAGGTGAAAGACGCGAGTCAATTTCTCCTATCAGCAGTAATAGTAATTAACATACGTAGGATTGTTATGAATTGCATAATCGCCGCAGATGCCATCATCTAAGAAATTATATGATTCTAACATTCGCGGTTTGTTCAATAGTTAGCGGCTTTTCAACTAACAATAGAATATATATGTACAGTGCACAGAACTGTGTTTACGTTTTTAATTTTGACATTGTCCATCGTCCTATTCATATAGAGTAGAGATCACTGGTTTACTCAAATGTCAACTTGACACTGGATAACAATTTTGCCTTGTAGCGGTCAGATTATTGAATTGCTCTTGTCTTTTGCTATGCCATCAGAAGGGTAAACGTCGTACGAATAAACAAAAAAATACGTATATTTTATTATTTTTTTTAATTCCTAATTAAAAAGTAATAAATTAGTAATATACCGTATAGTATTAATGTCAGGACAGTTTTCGAAAAAACGTTGTTTGATACTTGATTGCGAAATTTTTGCGTTCTTGAATGTAAAAGTAACATTTCGCAATCTAGAATGAAAAAAAGCTTTTTAATGTTTGTAAAAAAGCAACATCTACTACATTCTTATAAAAAATAGACTATAAGTGCAACATTTCTTAATTGATTTACTATATTTCTATATCCTCTAAACTTGTTACATTCTATATATTCCTACACACACTACAACCAACAGACCAAATGAACACATAGTTGAAATTTCGTTGTCCTTTATATTTTGCGCAACATTTAAGTTGATTGTTACACTCGGGGCAGTGTAAGCCTTGGAATATAAGCCATAAGCCGTGTACATGTTTGACGAGGTGCACTTGGACTCGGAATCGTCGTAAAATCAGGGTGTGCAAGTGATGTTTAGCACGTTGTCAGCGTTCCGCTACGCTGGGCTCAGATCGATGGCTACGTCTGCATCTTGCCAGACTGTGTTCTTGCATCAGTTTATTCGCTTTTCTCAGCCGCCGGGATTTTATTTTTACTTCGTGTATGAGTGGGTGTTTTGCTTTTTGTTATATTCGATAATATTCTTTCTTTCGTAGTCGGAATGGTATGTTATGTTTAACTGAAATTAGCAGACAGAGACAATTATAAAGTCCATACATCATGGAACATAATGAATCACTACAAATTAGTGATTTTATATTTATTTAGATACCAATATACAATATACGTCCTATATAACGAAGTATTTCCAACATCTGTAACATACTTTTTTGTGCTACCTCTTTCTACAGTATGTATATTAGTATATTGTTGTCTCTCTTACTATCACTAGTGACTAACCATTCGGCATGAAACAAATCGTATGTCTATTATCAATCAAGTTTATGACAGTTCTCGCTTATTTCAACCTAACCTAGCTGTTTTGTTAATGCTGTTCTGAATTGATAGCGTGTTTTGACTGAATTCATGCATTATAATAATTAGAGACAATGGTTAGAAAAAATCACAAATGTAGTTTCACTACTTTTATTTCACAGCTAAATTATAAAATATGTTTTCTGATATATATAAATGTCCGTAAGATAATGAAAATTTTGAGAACAGAAGGGTAACGTACAACCAACGAAGATATTAGAACCTTATTAGATATCTTTAATAAAAAAATAATTAATCAATGGTTTTTTATTTTTTTAAATTTACCATGATTTTTGCAACCCTTGGCCTGATTTAAATCAACTATTTTTAAAACAATTAAAAATGCAGTAACACGAATAATCTTTAAAAATTAAGAAAAACAAAAAAAAAATCATTATTTACTTGTCAAAAAAAGAAACACTAATAAATATGTTCAAAATTTTAAAAATTAGAAACAATCACGCAAATAGAATACATTTATTTATTGTATGAAAAAGAAAAAATGAGGTGATTTTGAGATTTTGATTTTGTTGGAATAATTATGTGTCGGTAGATATGAGTTTATGAGGCGTAATTCGTCCAGGTTTCAAATTAGAGATTGCAAATGAGATTATGAAATTGGAATATCCGTAACAAAAAGTAGAATAATAAATGACGGCTGGTTATGATATTACACACCTGAACGGTTGAGTCGCGATTCGCTGTTCTCCACGTGACTAATTCTGGACCGAAATTACCATCAGCAACGTTGATTAACTTATCGATCATAAACTTCAATCGCAGAACGTTCGCTCCACGTTTGCAAATTTCATTTATTCATTAGTCCCCGACGGAAAATGAAACCGAAACAGAAACTTTTTTTCGCGTAATTTAACAAATTACCCATTCATCACATACGTCGCGAACGTGAAAAAAGCACGTGGGATTTATCTAGCGTTTGGTACTGCGTGAATTTTCGCACGCCTGAAATATTTTCGCTACGGGAGTAGTTAACCTGAACGGGACACCGCGTTTCAATACGCTTACCTGCTGATATCATCTGCTGTTTAAAATGTCACAACATTCAAATTAATTGCTTATTGATTCGGGTTCACAAGAAAAATTCAAAATTCGAACCTTTGCAGTTCTTTCATTTTGCCGACATATTCATTTTAATGTATTTTATCAACAGTATTTAATTTAATATAAATCTTTACTGATTTAGTTTTATGAGAAAAATGTAAGCTTTGAATTTTTTTTATCTCTGTTTAAAGTGCCGGTTACATTTCAAATGTTAGTTTATCAGAAAAATATCACACCGAAAAACTGACGTAAGTTGTTAAAAATTTACGTTATTTACTACTTTGAAGTAATATTTTTCTATTAACCGATAGTTAAGGTAACCGATATTTTAATCAGAGGTGAAAAAATAGCCCCTAAGACACATTTTAACAAACGGTTTTGCTTGAATATACTTAACTCTACAATTGTCTGTCTTATGAGGCTAACCATTGGGATCTCGATTTGAAGTCGGTAAAATTGGGGCAAAGTTGCCACAGAATTTGGCCATTTTAATCATGTATATTTTTTCCCGAAAAATTTTGGCCAATTTGCATTTGACTTATAACTTTCTTCTTTCAATTCATATAAGTTTCTATTTGCACATTCTATAGACACTTTTTTACGAGGATTTGGCAGCGATCCTCAAAATTTTTGTAGTGAACACTTTCGAGAAATTCATACTAACTTTCAATTTTCATATGGACTCAAAGTTGTTTGTAGTACTTTCTTTCCAACGCTATAAAACATGTACATTAAAATGATAATAAATGAAGAAATTAAAGAATTATTGATTTTATACAATTTCGGACAAGTGTGCTTTGGATACAAAATCAAAAATCTTTTGTTTCAAACAAATTTTTAGCAAAAATATCTACAAAACAAAATCAAATACATCGGGTGCGTTTGTAGCCTATCTGGATAACGCTGAAGATATTAAACTTCTAATTGAATTGATTAGTTAAAATTTTGTTTGAAACAAAAGATTTTCGATTTTGTTTCACACCCAGCCGAAATGAATAAAATCAATAATTTTCTAATTTTTTAGTTTATTTTCATTTTAATGTGCATGTGTTTTATATCATTGAAAAGAGAAAAAAATCTCTATTGAAAATTACTAAAAATAACTTTGAGCCCCATATGAAAATTGAACGTGAATTTCTTTAAAAATGATCATCCTATATAAATTTTGATGTCTGTAGAATGTGAAAACTAGAATAAGAAAGTCAAAAAGTAAATTGGCCAAAATTAGATTTGTGATCATGTCTAGTGAGCTATGCACTTTTTCAGGAAAACAAATACATTATTAAAATGGCTAACTAATGCGACAACTTTGCCTCAATTTAACCGACTTCAAATCTCTTACAGTTCTCGAGATCCCAATAATTAGCCTTTTAAAACGAAGACCCTGTATACATGGTAAAATACCAGTGATGTTACTTAAGGATAAATAGTAGGTCTTTAATGTTTATTAAACTTGATGCTGCATTCAATAATGTTCTATAATCAGTCAGTTGAATCAGATCGGCTAAGATTGGCATTCTTTCTGGAATCCGTCCTGTTCGTCCAAATTTGTCGATCAAATAAATTCGTTTTGGAAAGACGGGTTTCACTTCACCGAATAATCCAAATCCCAGATAAGATTCTGTTCATCTTTTCCTTCCTTCGAGTCGGGTTCAAATTGTACTCCTCCAGATTTTCTTTGCAATTTCCCAAACGAGTACAGGATGCTGTTGTTTCCTTCTTTCTTATTATAACAAACAAAAATAGACAATGTAATGCCTGATTATTGACACTTATCCCTCGAGAGAATAAAAACTTTATAGTTGCTTTTAGTTTCGGTACTTATAAATTCTATAATCCTCTGATTTTATTTAACTTAACATTAGGCGATTATTGGCGACAAAAACTATACCTAACCAAGTTAACTAAGGTTTGTAGTTATGATGTCAGATGTTAATTTTGTTTATTACTTCTTACGAAAAAATGTAAATGACCTCAAAAATGGAATTAAGGTAGTTCGATCGATACTCATCACGGTGAAGAGGATGTTTTTTTTACAATAAATTACATCTTTAAAGTTTTCAGAATCAATCGCGATAAAGGAAATTAAATTTCACCGTGTAGTTTTCGAGATCAGAACGGAGAGCTTTAAATTTCCTGAGGAATATAATCTTGATTATGCCCGTGGTACATACATTTTATTTCATTTTGCTACTTGGAATAAAAAAAATCTGGAGGTATATATTCCATGTTGTAGTTTCTTATAGATAATTGTCATTGTTAGATTGTCTGTTCTTAAACAAATTTATTACAATCGAAGTCACTGTCTAATATATATGGAACGTCACGTACTGATTATTTTGACGAAATATTAAAAAAATTTGAAACTGCGCAACCAAGTTGGCTTCTAACAATTCAAAAGATTTACATTTTTTATATTCAATTAAATGAAATAATATGAATTCTAAATTGGTCGATTAACAAAGAAATATAAACATTTATACTTTTCCAAAATATATTCGTCATCTAAAATATTGGTGTTATAAAATGTTTCTTTTTTAGTAATAAATTTGTTGTGTGAGTTAACTATTTCTTGCGAAAAATCACTTATTTAGTTGGTATGCAAATGAAAAGATAAAGAAATTCATACAGCAATGAAACAGAATAAATTAAAATTCTTTTCATTTAGCAATCAGCAGGGTTAGACTACTGTATCGAATGAGAGAATTCGCGAGCTAAATTAAAGACTGGAGAATTCTCTACAGCCTCACTGCCCGCTTTTATAATTTTTAATTACGCGAACACCCGAATATGCCTCAAAGAGAGACCGCTACTTCTCTAGATGGAAACCTATTTATAAATCTCGGAAAACCGGGGGGCTTATTTAGAAACTTCGTCTAACTGTGCACACATCAGCAATGAGGCAATCAAAAAAAATATATTATTCCAATATAAAATATCCCAAAATATAATAAATACTTTTCAACTTCGACAGTTTCGACTCCACATAAGTCAACTCCTGAAGTACACATGTGGGTCGAAACTGTCGAGGTTAAAAGAAACTTTCTAGAAACTGGTATCATGAATCACAAACTCACACAAAGACATACCTATACACAGATGATGCAAAAGTCTTATGAAATTTTAAACGTCAGAATAAACTAACCTAAAAGTAACAGGAAAATATTAATTAATAACTATAGATTTTTTGCATCAAATATGAAAACAAGAAAAAATAAAAATATTTATCCACAACTGTCAAATAATATACCTATAATTCAATCGTTTTTTTATCAATTAATGACTTGTTGTTAATTGAATAATATCGACAGATCGATGGAATAATATTATTCAAACGTTATGTTCAAAACAGTTTCCCTAGTTTTGTCATTTTTCATGCTTTTCTTTTTAAGCTTAAACTAAAGGTACCTAAATAACACTAGAAATAATTGCTTGAGTCCAGAAACCTGGGAAGACACTTTTCCTACTTGGTACACATACTATTTTTCTTTCCGGTCGGTTTGTATTCAATAATTGTATTTTTATTTACGGAAATACGTACTGTACGGGAAGACTTTTTCACAGACCGGAAAATGTATTCCCGGACTGTTATTTTTCGTTGCCTAGCAACTACATTAAAATACCGGAATAATACACTTTCCGATTCGAAAATAAACCGGAAAGGTATCAATTTTCTTCCGATCGAAAAAAAATTAATTATGGAACTCAGTTACTGAAACATTCAACGCCGATTTATTTTGGCATATACTATTCTTTCCATTCTATTATATTCACTTTGGTTTCCTCCTGTGGTATTTTCTATAGTGTACGCTGTACGGTATACTATTACACCTCGTATTACACTATTCAAAAACCTGTGTTAAACTTCTTGATATAATGTGTATAGTTTCTTTCTTTAAATTTTATTCTTTCTTCCAGTATCTGTTTTGAGGTACATCTCGACTCTCTTCTTCCCCTTCCATTCTCATGGAGATTCCGTGGCCTAAATTCATTGCTTTAATTAATTGAAGACCGCGTACTGCGTACACATTTTGATTCAGCTTGAGCTTTGCGTCTTTTGTTAATCCGGATCTTGAATAATTCCTGACTGCCCACAAGTCTGTTTCTTCCTCCCAACTCGTCGGACAACGCGAATTCGTTCTCACATAAATCCACCGCAAAATATTCCTCCCTTGCAAATAAAACTGGAAACCCGGGAAAAGATTCGCTGGGTATTGACTTGTTAACTTGTTTGTTTGTGTGTGCCCGGTTACAGGAACTGATATATGTAGTTTTGTCAGCGTTAGTTTACTATGAGACTAGACGACTTATTGTAAATTTGCTATTGTTTCATCATATTTCATAAGTAATATAATAAGAGCCATTAATTTATTGGAAAAAATTACAAATAGTTGTTGCGTAGTAACAGACAAACGTGTGTCAAAAAAACATTTAGATCACGACAGCGAAGCTGGAGTGATTTAAGTGTCATTTTTGACTCGAGATGTTGTTACTTCGCAGGAATTTTGAGTAAATTTTACCAATTAAATTCATAGCTCGAATTATATTTGCTTGATTATTTCACGAATAACAACAGTTCAAAGTTCAAACATAAAATTTTTGATAGCAATAAAATGTAACCATGACTATGATACTGTGGTTTTATCAAATTTCTTCACTGAAAAACTATCTATGGCCATCAAATGAAGCATTCTGATTGGATGAAAATGACATGTAAGGAATAATCATTTATAAAACAAAGGTGATTCGGTCGATACTTACAGTATATAATTTGGAGAACCGAGTGTAAGGTCATAATGATGCCAATCGATCAGTGAAGCCATTATCGTTGATTAATATATATTATATACATAAAAAAACAGTAAATTCCGCTTAATTCGAATACGTTGATACCAATCTAGTTGCCCCAATTAAACGAATTAATAATTAATGATTCAGGTAAGACGAAATATTTTTTGAATCTCGCTCGTCTCGTCTCGGGCAAGACGAGAACGATTTTGAAAACTAAGCTTCGAGACGAGAAAATAAAATCGATTCTTGAATTTCAATCATTTCGATGAGATTTTTCGAGGTTTTAATCGGTATTTGTATCACTAGTCCAGAAACTAAACTTTTGCGAGAACGAGCTTATTTTGAAAGGTCGAACTCAAAGCGAGGCCTGCAAATAATTGGAGACTTCACAAAAGTTTCAGGGCGTGTGATACACAAGATTTTTTGTGCCGATGACACTTTTTATTATTAAAGAAAATATGCTAAAAATTTTATGTTAGTAACATTTTCTATTCGCGTAGATATACATATTTAAACTATTCACTTGTTTTATTCAAAAAAATTGTTGACATTTGTTCTAACCTAAAAAATAAAACTAATGTGAATTGATATTTTTCGTACAACACGAGTATAATATTTATAAGAAATCGAAAGAAGTTGCTTTAATTAACGTTTACATTTCCAATAAAATAAAATTAAAATTTTTGACAGAATGTAATGCTAAAATATTTAAGTTGATATTGCTACATTTTGCCGACCTAGGTCGGCAAACAGAGAGTTTTTGGACGATTTTGAGTTCTATAATACTAATCATAATGGGACGGAGGTGTTCGAGTCATCCCCCTATATGTACTGTCATGTTCATTTTTTTTTACGATAAATTTGATATCTTATCTAAACACACATTTACAGTGTTTTTGAAAATTTTGGAAGTTGCAGCATCCTCATTATTTAAACTTAAAGCTACGAATCGCCACTGGTCATAAACTATTTTACTTAAAGTATGAATTTCCATTCCGTCGCTTTAAAACAATTTTCCATTTTGTTCAAGTTCATATTTAAGTGTAAACAACAGTGCATTCATTCTGTATCAACCGGCAACTTTGGTTTAATAATGAAGTGAAAACTGTAATCCCCTCTTTCCTTTCTTTGCCTAATTACATCTCAACTACAGCCCTAAAACAAAAACGCTCGTAGTTTAAAACAAAGCCCCGGGCAACAAAACAAAATCACATCTTGCCGAGCACCAGCACAACAAAACAGAAGAACAGATACAGTGAATAACAAGAGAAATGCGCTCTGAGCTCCACCAAACTTGACCCCGTTACATAAATCATCCCCAATCTCTTGAGCTGGACCAGAGTACATCACAGAGAGAGTAATTCGTATTTACAGTTTGTAAAACCAAAAGCGCCATCGTAAATTTCACGGAAACGTAACACAGAATAAATATGCCATCACGACTTATTACTCATTGTTGTGCCATCTGCTTTTTAATAAATGGTAGCAATAAAAACTTATTAAATTACACTTTATGGATTCTTATAAAATATGAAAAAAGGATTTAAGAATAAGAATAATTGATTAACAATCAATTTACTCATTCTTGCTTGTGCCATCTGCTTTTTTAACTAATGTTAGTAATAAAAACCTATCAAATTACACTCTCTGGATTCTTATAAAACATGGAAAATGGTTTTAAGAGCAAGAATCATTGTTTAACAATCAATTCGATGGTAATAGTTATTTACACCATAAGTGCGGTAGGTTGTATTTTACAGCGCGAGGTTCTATAATGAAGCATGATGCAAAACGGAGTGCTTTAATAAAACAAAGCGATGAACAAATACCTAACGCACACATAACGTATTATATATTTTTATTTAAGAACAAAAATGTAAATTTTTCAATTCTACTTCTTTGCTTATAATTTTTATATTTCAATGCAAAAAATATTTTAACTTGCACATTCATTATTCATCTACTTTTTAACGATGAATTCACTGAAGTCCTCAAAATTTTAATTCCTCATAACGTTTTCGAGAAATTATTACCAACTTTAAAATTTCATAGGGGCCTCAAAGTGTCAAAGTAGGATGTGAAACCGTTAAATATATATCTAATCTCTTTTTAACTTTATAAAATACCTGCATATTAAAGACAGTATTTTATATTGGAAAACTATATAATATCAATAATTTTATTAAAATTTACATAAATTAAACAAAAACAATTATTTTCATAAAAAATTATAAAAAATAAAAATAAATACAAGGTATAAGTTGTCATAAAATAATAATTTTAATCAATATTAAATAATCTAAATTATTTTTTTATTATTCCAGTATTTTATATATCGTTGAAAAGAAAAAAATCTATTAAACGGTCTCAGCTTTCTTTGACGCCCATATGAGAATTCAAAGTCGGTACCAATTTCTAAAAAACGGTTTGAATAATGTACAAGTTTAAATATTTTTTATAAAGAAATAAAAATGTTACAAGTAAAAAACGAAAATAGAAAAAACATCTTTTTATATCTAGCCACCTATATGCATTTTTTGAGAAAAACAAAAACATGTATAAAATGACCTCCACATGAGGCAACTTTTCTCTAATTCAAAAGACTTCGTATCTCTTATAGTTCTCGAGTTACCCATGCTTAAACAGTTGAATTGGTCACCCTGTATACGAAATATTCTAGCTAAATTAATATTAATATATTTGTACAAATGTCAGCTTCACATTGTTAAACATTGAGCATCAAATTTAATAATGATGTAAAATGTGGATTCAGTTATAAAACGCAACTGTATTTTGTTTGTGAATATATTTCAATTAATTTCAATATGAAATGTAAAAATATTAAAGCATTCATATATTTCATGTTGTATTTTTATAAGGTATAATACATTTCATGAAAGAGTGACAGACAAAAACAAATTTTAAACAAGCATTTTCATTTGTTCTTGTTTATTAATTGACAGCTGGATAATAATATATTTAATATCTTATTTTTAATTTAATTAATTCTAAATTCTGATCTCATTATTAATTACAAGTGAAATGGTTCATATTTCTAAAATTAATTTATATATTTTGTTATTTAAACGGTCATTGTAATTTTATCATATTTGCTAAATATAATTTGTATGTAATTATTGCAAACTATTAATCAATTAATCGCAATATATGCAAACAATACCAACATATATTTAACATAAGTAGATATCAATATTCATATTGCAATTAGTTTTGTTTATTTGGTAAAATAATAACTTTGTTATCAATCTGCTAATCGAACATTTTAACACAAGAAACAACAAATAAAAAAACTCAAAATTGACTTGCGTTTCACAGTTGCAAATTACAAAAGCTAGTTTTGAATACTTTGTGCATTTATTTTAATTTAATTTTTCAACATTTTTTTTTATAAAAACTATTTTCTAAACAAAATATGTTATTATAAAAATATTCGTGTGTTGTTTTTAAATTTACAAATTCAGAATTCTCCAAATTATGATCTTTTTAATATATAAATATATTGTTGTCTAATTTAAAATTTTGTTATCAAATCGTATCACAAGCTTCACATTTGTGTATTTTTAAACAATTGTTTAACAAGTACAACTATAAATCAGCCAAAATTTTTGTATACATGGACGTCGACAAAGCGTGTAAAGCTGATACAGCTTCTTCCCCTTTGGAATATGTGAAATATAATAATTTCTTTTTGATAATTATTTTTCGTAACTTTTATCAAAGTGATAACATATTTGTTGTATCTTAAAATCGATTTCTGTATTTTTATATTTTTATTATTGTCCCTTTATTGAAAATTTAGATAAACAGAGAAATTCGAGCCACGAAGATGTGATGAAACTTTCCGATTTTAAACGATGAGCCCTTTAAATTTATTGGCATTCCCCGTCTCTCTCTAATTTTTGTTTCTATGTCTTACTGTCTCTTCTGTATATAACTATTCTGTGGTCAAATTATGAAACCCTTTAAGGAATTATGGGGGCGTATACATTTTATCCTCCACACATGTTATATTGCTTGTCATTGTATCTTTCAAACATTTGATCTTGCACACCTTTTATCGTGCACACTTTTAATCCGTGAAAAAAGGTATCTTACACAAATTTTATCTTGCGCACATTTTATTATTCACACATATTATCTTTTATTCATTTTATTTATATCCACACATTTTATCTTCGACAACATTTCAACTTTAAAACATTGTAATTATACCTTTCATTCATTTTATTGCCCAGTCAATTGACATATTTATAATTAGATAAAATATTCAGTATTAAATTTTTCTGAAGATATAATGTGTTTAACATAAAATGAGTGAAAGATAAAATGTGTGGATGATAAAATGATTTGGAAGATAAAATGTGTGTAAGATACCTTTTCTCGTGGATTAAAAGTGTGCACGATAAAAGGTATGCAAGATTGAATGTGTGCAAGGTACAATGACAAGCAATATAACATGTGTGGAGGATAAAATGTATACGCCCCGAATTATGGACAAATATTGCAATTTAAATGAAGTAACTAACATCAAAGCATCTAGATATTTTTCTTATAAATTTGAGTTGAAAAGTTAAGTATGTCCCACCGATAAGTTAGTTGAGTTTAAATGACCATTTGAAAACGAGATAATTTGAATCGTGCTAGAAATATATGTAATGTCGGCCATATTGGAAGGCGTGCATTATTAACCAAGCCAAATGTGTGTTTCACGTGAAATGAGATGAGCAACAAACGGGTTAAAAATTAGCATATAAATTCCCACGTATGACACGCAGTGTCAGTGTCTCTGCCCTTTGAATACGTAACTGCTGGGTGACGTCACATCCTCCTGAGATAACGTACTTTATAGGCCACGCCACTGTTTGTGGAGTACATACGCAAATATGTGCGAGTCTCATATAAACTAAACGTCATGTAGCCTACCTACGTATCATTATTATATGTCCTATATTACAACATATATCAAACTAAATTTACATTAAGCGTACATATTAGTTCAAAACTGAATTCATCAGTTATTCATCTCTATTAATGACCATCCGCTTGGTTCTGAATTTGCAGAAATACATAAATAGTATATTGGACGAACGAAGCGAGTCGGACAATTACATGCGAGGCATATAAAGACACTTTCACTTTGACTTCCGAATAACACATACTTTTTTTCTTCAAACGTAAATATTTTAAAAAATAATTTGCTACTTGACGTTCAATTTGTAGGTTATCTATTTAAATCTGTCTCAATTTAGATCTGTTAGTTGTTGATGGTTTTTAGTAACTTTATTCTTAGATTATCTAGTTTTATAGTGACATTTAACGCGATATTATAGGTTTCTATTATACAACTTATTTCTTATTGGCTTATTCTATATAGTGTGGATTCTTATTTATTTTAGTTTTACTCCGGGAGCGTAGAAATTAAACTTCATCCTTGTAAATCACTTCACAAAAGATGTCACTTTTATGACGTTTAAAGAAAAAGAGTTATTTGTGCATCTAGTGTGTAAAGTAAGTGTTTTTAGTCGAGTGCTGTTTAACGGAAATTATAGCATGAGATAAAAAACACTGAAGGTACTTTTTGTGAGGTTACGAAGGCCATATTGTTTTTTATGTCAAATAGCTTCCGGGCATGTATTTTTATTCTATAATGTTTAGAAGTGTGGTCGTAGAAAAAGTATAGTGTGCTACTCTTTCAGAATCTCCTATTTCCCACCTTCTGTGATTCCAAACTTTGACATTTCGTGGGAAATAGGCGTCTTTCTACACTTGTTGCACAATATACTATTGCGTATAACTATAATCTATAATATCTAGAAGATTTACATGAAGAAGTTACTAATAAATATTGTTGGCTCTAGATGAATACTATCACCAGTTAAATTAAATTTATTTATTTCTTTTACATCCTGTATAAAAAAATCATTGTTTCACCATCTCAGCCATATCACTATAGTTGTAAATTATGTATGGCTAAGTTGGTGATGTAGAATAGTAACCTATCATTTTATAATTATTGATTTAAATCAATAATTTATTTAAAAAAATACTAAAATTCACTTAACAAATACTATATATCGAATTTAGGTTAATATATGTAAATTGAGCAAATGACGGATGAAGCTGAATTATAATAAATAATGAAGAAGATATGATAGGCTTATTTAGTTATGTATATGGTGGAGGTGCGGTGAAATATGAATATGTATCCACATACGTACCAGCGTGTGTCGTATGTTTCGCATACTCATTCCTTATTCCATCGTTCGTGTAAAATTCACGTGCCTCTGTCAAATATTTCATCTCAAAAGGATGCAAAAATATTCCTGAAAAGTTACTTTCAGTAATGATACGTTTCGATAAATATTTATATTCAGAACTGACGTGGGGAAATGACGAATATACGGAGATCAATATGAATAAATGATGAGTGAATATAAAAAGCGTGCGGAGACATAATAAGTGGCTGCTTTTCCGATGAATACCTGTAAATTGTACATGCCAATGACAAAATTTCACGTGAAAAAATCAAACAGAATGCTGCATCACAAAGATTTTATTTATAGCTCGATATAGTTCATACATTCAATAGCATAAATTTGACAATTACCTGTTTCACTCTTTCAGTAACAGCTATGAGTGCCCGAAATGGCATACTCTTTCTTAATTTTTTTTGTGCTTTCGAAATTTAGATTAGATTTTGCTAAATAATAACCATATTGCAAATTGCACAGGACAATACTGCATACAGTTCTACATTTTATTTAATACACATTACGTCTAAATTTAGTGTAATATGAACTTCATTTTAATATAATTATTTATAAAATTTAAGTAAGATTGTTGTTTCTAAAGTGATTTTGAATTTAATTTTTTAATTATTATACATATTGTTATTAAATAATTTCGTTTCTAATATTCCTCATTAAAAACAAACACAAATGATTTGAGATAAGGAGACATAATTTCAGTTAATAATGACGTGAATTTGACAACCTATTCTTCTTTTTAATGTGAACGCTTTGATACATTGCTGTCAATCAAATGTGAAGTCGTAACCTTGGACATGGCAAATCCCTTGATTCACATTGAAATAAACTTACGGGTAAAATACATACGGTATAAAAATATAACAGCAAGCAAAGGTATCTTAAATTGGAAAAAAAAAATAAATAAAATGACAGCAGATGTCATATGGATTGTATTTTTAAAAATTTAAGCCTAATTTTTCAGTAGCCCAAAAAATATAACAAGCAACATGGAATGTGTACATCTTAACATCCTCGAAAGTTACTAGGATATCGAAATACGTCTCGTCCTCCGAAATAAAGACGTACTTAAATTCCTTGTAACTTAACGGATTAATTTGAGATTTAGTGCAATTTGTGCAATAGAAATACAAAATTTTGATTAATATTTACAAGCGAAGGCATATATTTATTTGTGCGAACCGCATAAATCAACAGTGATCGAGCAGCATAAAAACATATTTAAGGAAACGATTTAATGAGATTCGGGCGATTTTCCAGCATACTTTGCTTAACGCTTTCGTGTCACGTCGCGGAGAATTATTACCATCACAAGTAAAAAATCCCTTGCAGTTGTTTTGGGAATATATTACGTGTCACCCGTTCCATTTGTTAGAGCTACATCAGCGCTCCGCTTCCAATGCGGCGGCGCTGGTACTACTGGATGTGAGGTTATGTGCGCGGATGGGATTATCACTCTCAACATAACCTACAATGCACACTTCCACCTTCATTCGGTTCGTGTTGCTAATGAAAACAAATGGCGAAAATCACATTCATATAAAAATGTAACAACACATACTTCTCTTTTTTTAAGAATACAGTTTTCATTTATATGGACACTGTTGCAAGTTAGTTACATTTATTTTGCACTGTCCAGTATTTTATTATTTATTTTTGGTTTCCAAGGTAGACAGTTATATTTATTACTTATCCATATGGGAATCGATAATAATATTATATTATTATTAAAGGGAATACTATTGTCATACGCGAAGATGAAATTTGCGACACGAGCCGTAGGCGACTGATGCAAATCATCCGAGTGAACAACACATAAATATTTTCTTTTATTTCCATGGCTCTCTGATTTTGAACGAAAATGTTACATTTAATATTTCAAAAATATCGTATTGCAGACTTGCTATTGCATCAATTATGAACTTATCTGACGTAGAATTTAATTTCGAACAACTACGTACTTTTGTAGATTTGTTCTAAATCTACCAGGAGAGAGAGTATCTGCAATTTTTTGAAATCCCATGTTAATTTCCTATGTTCCGCGTTTCGTTGCACAAACTATATACCACAATAGTTACACACAGAAGCGACACTCCGTGTCGGTACATTTCATGTTCCTCTAATCAGTTATATGTCCTTGAAGCATTGTGTAGACCTTTAAATTTGTGCTCTTCCCCTATCTCTGTCTCAGATGTGAGGAAACTTTCCGATTTTAAACAATGGGCCCTTTAAATTTGTACACAGTCTCCGTCTCTCTCTAATTTTCGTTTCTCTGTCTTACTGTCGCTTCTGTATAAACCTATTCTGTGCTGTATACCTAAAATATGAGTATTGTTAGCCAATAGCCAGTAGGGTTGTGTGATTGTAAATCACTAAAATACAAGTAAAACAAGTACCTCGGTGCTTGAGGCCTTGTTCCTTCTGGGAATGTCGTGCAAGAGACGATGATGATGTTAGAGAAAAGAATATTTGAAAATGTATTAATGACTGTTGCGATTTTCAAAACCCCAAACAGATCGTTTATATCGCATTTGAGATGATTCGCGAGAGTTGGTAGCATGAACTTTGAACTAGAAAACAATTGAGAATCACACACAAGCATCTCAATCGCTCCCCAGCTCTCTATTGTTTTTCCTAAACAACTGTTCCATTGTTTCACACTGAACTACACGTACCGTGTGCCGTGTACATTTCCTCCAATTGCTGACTTGCTGACGTTCAAGTGAACGTCGCCTAATGATTCCTGCAGGTGCAGGATATTCCTGCTATCGCTGCCAACTGCAGGAACTTTGCCCATTGCACGAGGATAATTGGATTTGATAAGAAAATTTCATATGCAAGTGTCTGATAATTGTAAATATCGCTTTGTTTCAATGTCTTTAATTATTACGTTTCCTCTAACTATTACAACTGCTATATACATATAAATCTATATCTTATCTTCGTAGAACTGTAACGCATTTTGATTATCTATAACATTCACTGTTAACTTGTCCTTTGAAAAGATTATCGTACAGATTGAATCAGCAATAAGTAAACATTTTGGTATGAACAGATATTTATTAATATTTAGCGATTGGGTTTTCAATTTAATAAAATATGTTTACAAATTACAAATTGGTAAGTGATTTCCACATTCCACATTATTTACTGATCGGGGAATTGATATAGTATATTAAGTGTTACGAAAGATTTATTATCTCAGATCGACATTCTTTACCGTTCGTAATACGGCATAACCTAATTAAAAAAATATATTTAAGGGATTTTAAATTTTATATATTAATTCTTTAAATATTATACATTAAATAATTTTCGTTTTTAATGTTCTCCAGTTTAAAAAAATCAAGTACTAGGATATCAGGAGACCTAGCGGGCCACTCTATTTGTCCATTACGTCCATTCCAACGACGTGGAAATGCGTTATTTAAAAAATACTACATTTTAACAGTTAATAATGACGTGAATTTAACAACCTATGTTTTATGAATACTTTGATACATTGCAGTCAATCAAATGTGAAATCGTAGCCTCATGACAAATCCAATGTTTTACGTTAAAATAAATTTATGGCATAAGTAATGTTGGTTTCGGTATTTTAAATTTGAAATTTCTCCATTTTCTTTTACACTATTCAAAAGTACAGCAAAATCACGTGACAAAATAAACTAATCTTTTTGATATACCTCGGTGAGTGGATTGAGGTAAACTGACCCAGTCAAATGGATTATTATTACATATTTCCAACGCTGCATTCAAATTAACAAGCGGAACAACTGCAATATAGTTGAGATGTATTCTTCGCGGAAAATTAATCAGAAAATCATTTGATCGCAACAAAATGAAACTATTAACTCTACAGTGAAAAGGTATAACTTTCCATATTAGATTGGAACCCCATACAGTATTTATATTATAAATTGACCTAATATTTACTTCATTACTTAAATGGAGAGAAACAAAATATATAAATTGGCCAATAGAAACATTGTATAGACAGAAAATTTTCTCATAAGTAATATAATAAGAGCCATGAATTTATTGGAAAAATTTATGAATAATTGTTGAGTACCAACAGACAAACGAGTGTCAAAAATGACATTTAGATCACAACAGCGAAGTTGGAGTGATTTAAGAGTCATTTTTGATCGGAGTTGATACTTCAATTAAATTCATAGCTCGAATTATATTTGTTTGATTATTTCACGAATGACAACAGATCAAACATAAAATTTTTGATATCAACAAAATATTACTACGATTGATTTTATCAAATTTCTTCTCTGAAAGTCTATCTATGGCCATCAAATGAAGCATTCTAATTGAGTGAAAATGACGTGTGTGGAAAAGTCATAAATATTTACTGATCCAATCAAATGTAATGAAAAATCACTGATCCACCTTTTAATTATGAATTAATATCATAATATTCCCTATTTCACTTCCCATTTAGTGTTTTTATTTCCCATGGCCTCACGTCTGGATATGGTCCGCACTCCGTACACCTTCCCGAGGGTTAGCCGGGAATATTGCCTCACGTCTGGGGTTGACGGTCGAGACCCCCAGACACTGCGAGCAATCCTCAGACCTGCATTCGGGCTATGATTTGCAGCAAAAACTAGATTGGAACACGGGAACGAAGTTGCAAACAAAAAGATTATTGGATACGACAGAGCGGTTACTTATAACTCATAAATTCCCAGATTATGTACCATGTTCTCAAGCCTATAAAGCCAAATAAAAATAAATTTCAAAAGTATGAAATGACTTACAAACAATCTTTTTTTTTTGTATTTAGAAGTACCTATATTCTCTCGAGATCTGAAAGTAACCCGTAGTTTTTTAAAATTTAGAAAATTGCACATACAAAAATGTATGTTTATTTTCTTTAATCTCTGAATGGTTAATATTATTATTACTTCCAGCTTCGTCAATTTTTATCATAAATAATATAATAAGAGCCATTAATTTATTGGAAAAATTTACGACTAGTAACAGACAAACGAGTGTCAAAAACGATATTTAGATCGCTGTCGTGATTTTAAGAGTCATTTTTGACCCGAGTTGTCGTTACTTCGCAAGAATTATGAGTAAATTTTAATTTTACCTATTAAATTCGTAGCTCAAATTATATTTTAAATTTTTGATATCAATAAAATGTAACCATGACACTATGATATTATGGTTTTATCAAACTGTCTATGGCCATCAAGTGAAGCATTCTGATTGGGTGAAAATGACATGTATGGAATAATCTAAATAATAATATCACTGTATCCGAGTGGCTCGAGACAAGTGCCGGATTAACTTTGAATGCCACCCTAGGTAAAAAAAAATCTTGTGCCCGCATCCCCTTCTATTAATCACCAAAATGATATATAACAATAAAACTAAAAAACCATAATCTTTAAATTAAATTCTCTTTTTCTTAAATTTTTCTTGTGAACTCGGAAATTGTATTACCGAAAGCCATATATTGTTCCATTGTTTATACAGATGTTCCACAACTTAGGAAAAAATTAAAGGGTATATACTGCACCACTGTACGACGTGCTGATTATAAAACAAAAAGATTTTTTTTAAAATTCGGAAAAAAATTGAATCCTGTTTCAAGGAAACATTTTTTTTTGACACTGGTTGGTACAGTAGTTTTTTTAATATTGTTTTTCAAATCTTTTACAATGAAAGTAATTGTTTACATAATATCTAGTACAAATAAATGTCTAATATTGAGTAATTAATAATTTAATTTAATTTGATAGCTAATAAGTAAACTACCCTTAATTTTGCAAATTTTTAAAAAAATATTTTTGATTCATGTTTAACACGTCGTACAGTTAAAAGGGTATATCCTTTTAATTTTTTTGTCCTAAGTTGTAGAACAGCCTGTAGATAGAATTGCCAAATTTGTAATTCCTTCATGGCATCATAGCTAATAGAATTGCATAAATATTTCTTCGTCGCTGCCGTTGTTAGTGGTTTTTAAACATTTGTCACTAACCCCTTTCTTAATGAAAAAAATGAAGAATATTTAATTTATTTTTTGTTAGGAAGTAATGTATCTAACAGAATATTATCATGGTTATATAAACCTATTTTATACCTGTTGTATTGTAGCAAAGTCAGTGACAAAAAGATTGAAATAAAAGATTTTATCCAGTAAGAAAATTCAAACCAACAGAATAATAATTTAATTACTTAGCTGAACACGACCCATGCATTTTTATGAAGATATTAATTTTGAGATTCGTATTCTGCCAACTTTAATTAATGCTAAAAATTTTATCAAGAAACTTTCAAACCTCTGAATGTACAAACAAAAAAGGACGAAGAAAAAAGACGGCGCCTACGCCCTTGCCATCTACCGGTATCTGCGTTAATTAAGTAAAGCGAACGAAAACTCAAATCGAATTAATTCCGTGCGAACTCTTCGATGGCGAGATGTTCAAATATTATTTTCTTACTTTATTAATTGTGACACCCGTTGACTAAGCTTTTGCAGGAATTTCTTATTATCTTCGCGTTGCCATGACGTCACGCTTTATGCATTTATAGCCACAAATATAACCCTTAATTTCACACAAAGTCAAACGAAAATATTAAAAATGTTGTTAATAGCAGTTAACATTCTTTAGGATTATTATGAGTATCATAACCACCACATATGTCATTTGAATTCCGAGCTTGTAAAGAGAGGATTTTAAGACATCTAAGGTTTGGTATGATTCATAACATCCATGGTTTCAAAAAAAGGAAGGCATTATTAAAAATATTATTATATGAAATTATCTTTCTAGATCAAGTATGGGTTGATATGACACCATAGTTATAGTTGTATTCTTCAATTGTTCCACGTTATTTGGACAAGTCAGTACGGTAATAATATTACCAAGCATATATAGTTATGATTTAAATTATTCAGCTTACTTTTGTTTATGTAAAAGTGGCTTAATAGCCTGAATCATGAAAATACTAAACTTACTAAAATAGTAATTTGCATACCTAACAAGACAGAGAGGTAAGTCTTTTCATGACGAATATGGAGATTGTTTGTCAATTATTTTAAATAAAGCCACAACAAAAAAATTGAAAGGAGGCTATTAATTTTAACACAAATTTAAATCTAAATACTTATCAAGTGTGGGAACGTCATTTTCCCGGATAAATATGAATAGAACGAATCAGAAAAAAAAAATTATGCAAGTTGTTTTGTGCAAAAATCAATAATAAATTAATAAGTTTTCTTTTTGTACAAATATTTTTATTTATTCTATATACACAGTGTTTTGGGTTATGTATTTCAATATTAACAAATGCTGTCATTATAATATGACAGCAGTTGTTGCCAACATTGTATTTACATAACCACAAACAGTGTCTGTATATAATAAATAAAAATATTTGTACAAAAAGAAAACTAATTATTGATTTTACAATTTTCGTACACAAAATAATGTACAAACATCTTGCATTCAATTTTTTCCCGGATTCGTTTTATTGTAGCGCTCGCAAGCTCGCACCACAAAATACTCTTCCGAAAAAATGGCGTTCCCACGCTTGATTGGAAATAACTATTTAATTACTTATTTTGTATAAAATGTTATTCATTTAGGCTAGTAGCAAAAAAGGTATATTATTAATGGAATCTGATACTTCAATAATTATTATTTGTAAATGTTATAAGTTTATTTTAAATTATAACTATACATTATTTTTCACTTTATTGTAAAATTATTTTCAGGGAAACAAAAATATAAATGTTTTAATTTAAAATAAATAAATACAAACATATAGGTTTATAAATAATGTATTTTTTTCTTTATTTAATGTTGCAAACGGGAAATAAATATCAGCAATCCTAATTTTATTTTACAGAGTGTATTTGTGGATTTATAATAAATATGATTTAATGTTGAATGGATTTATATTTTGTAATCGTATTTTCTGCCGGATTAAAGAAACGAGTTAATAATTAATTGTGTGGGACTGATTATACAAATGTGTTCACTGTTTCCTCTATTTCATAGTTTTATATTCGGCCGAGTTGTAAAATTGTAGAAACTATTCATTATTGTAACATATGTAATTAAAGTTGCTTTTTTCACTTTTGTTGTTAGGTATTCGATAAGGTGTTTGAGAAATTTGATGATTTTATGCACAAATGTAGATGGGACAGTCTCATTTAACCACAAATTTATAGTTTTTTATGTCAAGTATTGGAGAGTTCAATGGATTTTTTATCAATTTTTGTTACTAATGTTAAAATTTCTTTAAATATTAAAAATAAAATAAAACATTTGTTTTATAACACTTTTCTGTTGATTTCGATTTGAATCGAATTTGAAAATAAAAATAAAATTTTACCTTCTTAAATCAGTAAAACTGTTACCTTGCATATATTTTATAATAGTTTATTTGTTATTCATTTGTAAATAAAAATAAAATTATAACCAAATCCTGTCAGTTACTAATGTTGTGTTAAAAATTTCTAGGACCTTAACATAACATAACTTTCATAATGTATACTGCAACCACTAACTTATTTTATTATTAAAAGATTTGTAAGTGATTTACAGGTTTTCCCAGTGAATAAACAGTTAATATAAATGATGATTTACAAATGGGTAACAGATAAACTACTTTTTTCACGACATGAGTAGAAAGCACTATTTTTTAATTCTTTCCTCTTTTCTCACTCTATATAAATCTTCAAAGTTGCATATTTCCCAAAATCGTGGTTTAAAGTGTGAGAGATTTCTCACAGTATTTGCCAACACTGCACATGCAGCATGCATTTTGCACGATCGGATATTTTTTAATGTTTATCAATTGGGTTTCCACAGTATTACTTTACAAATTACTGATCAGTAAGAGATTTGGAAAATTGCTTACTAACCAGATAATCGGTAAATAAATAATAGCAATGATCAAAATTTAAAAATGACAATTTAAAATTTAAAAATTATTTTTCTAAACTTTAATTTAGTTATTACTTCTATCGTGCAAAAAACATAACAGTTTGTAAGTATTTAGTAAAATAATCATCTCTTTGGTGCTTTCTCCACACCAGACAAACTTCTGTTAAACACTCTTCTGTATAAATATATCATCAAAAATACGCTATAACGTAATTGGAAACAAGCTAAGAATGATATATTTATACAATTTATTTTCTTAAACAATTGTCCTTATCTTGTGGTGCACTCTCTATAATAGCTAGACGTCTGGTAATTTATATTTTTAGTATAAATATATCAGCTGTGGTGAAACAGAAATGTTATACCCAATAATGGGTAATGAACAATGAGCTATATATTTATACAATGTACCCCTTGTAAAAATGACCCCTGAGTGCATTCTCCACTCCAGTTAGACGTCTGGTAAACATATGTGCAATACAAAATATTTATATTTACATTTTGTGGTTAAATTGGATTGTCTCTATAGGTTTAATTTTAACAAATCATTTTTACATTTTGTATATTGATGAATTTAAAATTATAAATTCATGAGATCTGTTTAATGTTATCTGTTATTTATCTGTTATCTATTTCTAATACGATGACACCACTTGTTTCTTCACATTCACATTTGAAGTGTTGATAATTTTACAGCTGAATATCTTGAGAACGCATTTCATCAATATTTCTTTCTGAGTATATTTGGGTGTAGTAACATAAGTAGGGTGCGTTCTCTAGATGTCCAGCTGAGAGTGTACATAAATAGAACCAACTGAACGAACCCCGCTCTCAGAAGGGTCTAAACTGCCAAATAACTATGGACGATGTATATATTCTACGATATTCATAGATAAATTCTAGAACTATTATAGACTAACACTAACTTATATACGGATATGTAATTATTTAAGTAGAACAATGAATGACGTGCACATTACACTGTAAGCAATCACACAATATTAAATTATTGAAATTATAAAATTACTTCCAATTGTTGCATATTTATTCGCAAAACCTTACCTTTATAATATTTTATTTTATTACATTTAGTTTTTGTTACTTTTTCTTTTATTATTTATCTTTAATTATATTATTTCATTTGTTTTTAATTCTTTTTTCTACAGGCATTCAAGAGTACTCATCTGAAATGAAAAAAATATTGCAGTCTACAAAAAGTGAGTATATGTTTTATTTTATTATAAACATAGCTAAGTACACGACTATATTTACTGGGATAACCAATTCTAGTGGTTGTTTGTCGTACTTTATGCTCTGATATAACTCTAAGTACTTTTAAATACTAATACTATGACTATTTTCTTATATTTCAATATTCAAAATATAGTTCTATGAAGTACTTAGACTACACTCTTGTACTGTGCATACTTATAGTACTTACTCTATACAGATTGCAACACCAAAATCGACCACCGCTTTATTTTCTTTATTATTATAGTTACAAAAAAATACTATAGAATAAAGTAGTAGATCAAGGGGGACACCTTATCAAAAAAGAAAATATTTTTTAAACCAGTGGTTCTCAACACGAACGAAGTTATATTTTTTCAAATATGATTATACATATTTTTTATGCCTATTCGATAGCATATTTTTTTCTGAATTCAACCATGCATTAGTTTTATATCCTTACAAAATAAAAATATTGAAAAAAATGCTATTAAAATTTAAATAAATATTTATTTTTATTATTAATGTACAGGCGAGTATTTTGTGGCACAAACTTGCGAGCGCCGCAATGGAACGATTCCGGGAACCAAGTTCACACAAGAGGTTTGTACAATAATTTTTGAACGAAAATCATGAAATCAATAATTAGTTTTTTTGTTATAAATAAATATTAATTTCGGGCAAAAATTTTCTTAGTTAATAGTTTTGTTTTGTACATTATTTTATTTTTCTTCCTTTGGAAGATATGATTATTACTTTATTATCATTATTCTGAGGCTGTTAGTACAAACGAGCCAAGTGCAAGATGAGGCATGATCTCATTAATTTAATTTGTAGAATTAAGACAACGACATCTTGTACAATTAAGAAGAAAAGTATCGTTATTTTCAGAGAATAGCGTACATTATAAAAGAACATGTTAGTTATTAATAAATTTTTCAAAAGACTACTTATTTGACACTAAAGTCTACTTCATTAGTAAAGATAGTGTATTCCGTGTTCATTTTTGATCGCTTTTGTTAATAATGACGTTTGGTCTCATAAGATAAAATAGGAATTTTTTATATGGTTGAAGAGCAAAAAAAAAACTCTATCAAAATTAAGAACCCTCGTAAATTCATTAGAAAAAGTGTCTGAAGAAAGGGTACACCAAACTCACTTAATCTTTTAATTTTAGAAGTTATAAGCAAAAATTAAAAACCGTAAAATTTAAGTTTTCGTACGTATCTAGTAATTTTTCAGGAAAACAAAGACATCGTTAAAATGGTCCCTTAATGCAGCAACTTTGGTCTAATTTAATTTCATATCTCTTACTGTTTTCGAGATTCCCATGCTTAACAATTTATTTGGGACACCTGTATATTATAAGTAACTATTTTTCTGTGTATTTTCTAAAACATTTACAACAAATAAGAATGACTATTTCGTGGTAAACGTTCGCATTTTCCCGTTAGAAATCCAAAGTTATAAGTATTCGCGAAGTCTGTTATTGGAGCAGATAAACAGTTACAAAACTCCTAACATAAATAGGGGCAGGTAAGTTGCATTTCTATGTACATGTACAACTACAGCTACAACTACAACTACAACTACACGTAGACGCAGAAGTTGTGAGCGCTCTGTTGCTGTGCAGATATGCAAACTCAGTCCGGAAGCGGATATACAGCGTGCATGTGACATCCGCCACGAATTGCGATACCGGATCCAATAGAAAACTCGCCGGATTCTTACTCGCCTGCAGATAACTTGTCTATTGTTACTGACAGCGAGCAGACCCGAGCTATGTCTAGAGATAAATGCAAAGGTTAACGGTCACCTAATCCCTTCTACTTTTATTCAATTGTGTTGTGAGATATATTGCATATATTTTTTACGTACCAAAATTTTTAAAAGGATAAAATTGCAACATATCATATAAATTCATTAATATATTCCTATTATTTTCAATATGTAATATACCTGCTCTATACAGTGTGACAGTAGCGGCTGGTGATATTTTATAAGGTAGGGCACAAAAATTAAAAATATGTAAATACAATTTAAACATAAAATCCATCTTGCGTTCTTTTGCAAGAATGAAATGTTCGATTACTTTGTTGTTTAAGAAGGTTTTCATTATATTTTTTTCGTTTGACATCGCTAGCGCAAACCATCCATCTCAAATCATTGTGTTGTAAAAATGTTTTAATTTTTTAAGTAGAACAAGAGTGTTCACATTCTACATTAGTCATGGATATTGTACAAGTAATGTTCAGTAATTTGACACATTTAGAAAATGATGTTGTTAAATAATTACTATTCCATATTTGTAACAATAATAAAGCACCATCTACATTTGCAAAATCATCATCAGAAGTAATTTTCGTTCCATACATGAACTTTTACCACAAACAATGCTAACTGATTACCTCTGAAATTGTCGGACACATTCGGAAATCGTAAACCTAAATTCTGGGCACTTCAAGTTATTCTAGCGTCATGGAAATACGCTCCTATTAGTCAAAACAGCGAAAACTCGAGAGAAAGTGGTGGAAGACCGGGGCAATACTATGAGTGCCCTAGCTAGCTATGTAGCCACCAAACTTTCAGCGGTGTATTGAAGGGTGCATTACATGATATTAAATATATACTAATGAAAGCCCCCAAACTAAGCGTGTTGTATAGAGGGATGAATTATATGATATTAAATAAAAAATAATTGATATTAACTTAAAATTGACACGCACAAATACTGGCTTATTTTTTCTCATAATTATTCAATTATTAGTAGGGCTGCGCCCCTGTGCTCATAGTACAAGCCGCCACTGCAGGGTGAGTCATCGAAATACCCGTCTTCAATATCTCTCTTGTCGTTAGAAATACAGCAAAATTTATTAACAAAATTTATACGTCCACTCAAGGAGCATAACGTAAAATTATTGTCACGTATACAGGGTGTCAGCGTGCTGGCGTATTTGTTTTATATTTTTGGATTATTGCAGACAGTGTTCCGGAGCTTCTAGAACAGCAAACAGTCCACCAGAGTCGGCGCCGGCTGCTGGGCGGAGGATACAAAATCGGCAGGCTGTATACATCAAGAAAACATGAATAATGTTATAAAAAGGATAGCGATGTTGCAATTATAATGACTGTACATTCTACGGGTTTGTACTGTAGTAGAGAGCTGCCCGGAGCTGCTGGGAAGGAGTTCACGCAGCCAGACATCGCTCAACACCTGCAGAACATCTCCAGAGAATCGCTGAAGGATGGAACTCTACTTCAGCTGGTGACGCCACAACCGATGCTCATTCCGGGTTTCTTTCTACAAATGAGATCTCTACATTACGTCCTACGTCTGTATCAGTCTCATTGTACGCAGATATTTGTGTATTTATTTAGTTTTAAGGAAATCAAAAATGGCAACTTTGAAGCGCCAACGTGAAATTTTATTTTTTGTTAATAATTCTTAAACTACTGCGAATTTCTTGATGATTTTTGAATTGTTGATCCCTGTGGGGAGTTCTTCGTTGATATTTGTCAATGTTGATGTAAATAATTGTTTTATTTTCGATGAATTCAATAATGGAATTTTCCAACTCTTATACTAGCAATCTGTATCAAAACATTTATTAAAAATAATAATCAGTTTGTATTCTGTACAAATAACATTATATACATAGTGTTACATATTTTTTCATAGTAAGTTTTATCAATAGATTTCTTACTTAGCAGAGTATACAGAGTCGACAGATTAACACATTACGGTTCTTATTACAAATATCTCATAACCTCTTGCTAGAGTTACAGTAAGTCAAAATGAATATTTTACTTGTTTATGTACTTAACATACTTTTAATACGGTGATATTCAAATAAATAAAGAAACCCCTTTACCCCTATATTTATGTATTGGTGACACAAAGTCGTGTTGCCTAAAATTTAATTCGCGGGATAGATAGAGTAATGTACAAAGAGGGTGTTAAAGACCAGTCATCTCTCTAATTCGACTCAATTTTTATTATTTATTAGAATATTAACAACTATGGCTTGAAATAGAACAGCGATTTTAGAATTTAAATATAATTTGAATGCAGTTATGTAAGCATCAACATCAATTAACGCTAAATTAAATTTTAAAAATAACGTAATTTTGCTCTATATATCACATGTACTTACTACACATTTATTTAAATTCTGTACCCTTACAGATTTTATGTCACCCTTTTAATAAAAGCGCCCCTATACACATTATAAGTATATGTACTTCTTATGTTGTAATATACTGTGTTATTTTCTTGTGTCCGATTTTGATGAAACTTTTCATACATGAGCTAGGGACATAGATCTAGTAGACAACCAAATATGAGCCTCTAGGGGTTGATATTAAGGGAGATATTCAATTATATATTTTACAAGAGTGCAAAATATTAACTTTAGAGGAAAACTTTATTAGAATTTTTTGTTGGGAATAAAATTCTAAGCATCTTTTATTGAAAAAATTTTCTTATCCGATTTTTCATTTTAAAGATAATTGTTTAAGTACATATTTGTCTTAAAGATAAGTTCTTTTCGAAACTTCTTCAAGAGAACTACTACTTTGGAGTGCCCCATAAAATTGGTAATATTTTTATAGATGTAGCATCAAGTTCTTAGTCTAAATACAATATTTGAGATCTCTACCCCTAATAATATAGACAACAAAAAATAATTTGTTAAAAATTTTCAAGTAAACTACACTTATAAGTTGCACTAAAAATTTTATATTTTTTTATGAATGTAGTACTGGAAGCTTGGTTCATATTTAAAGTTTAAAAATTTTCACGTCAATATTATGGGGGTAAAATAATGCTCTATTTGCGGAACTTCAATCACGAATTACGTAAGAACGAAGCGAGAGCGCCAAAAACGGACACCGGCATGGGAAGCGGAAGGGTCGAAATAAGGGGATGACATGTCTAACTCCGAAAATTTGGGGTTCAAGGTCAAAAACCATGGGCTATAGTCCAGGGTTTTTTACGATGCAACTAATTAGTGAAATTAGGGGAAAAAAGTATGCTATCCTATAGAGTCAACCGTGAAACTAACGAATCTGATGTCCGTTTTGTGCGCCAACCCCTAGTTTAAGGGTAATTCACGTTTCCTCTCGATTAAAATGTTTGTCTCCGATTTCGATGAAACTTTGCATACATATACAAATTCTCAGCAACTTTTATTTGAAAAATTTTCTTGTCCGATTTTTCCTTTTCCAGAAAATGGAACTTTACTTGACCGTTATATATGATAGATAGAGTAATTAACAAAGAGGGTGTTAAAGACCAATCATCCCTCTAATTCGACTCTGTAGATTTCGAATCTGCTGTCCAAATTGCACCCCTACCCTTAGTTGATGATGTAATATGATGTATATAATATTTATTACTGTTATTCTTGTTATTTAGTTTTTAATTCCTATTTTTCTGATTGTTTAGGGGATGAATGATCTACACTTTAACCCTGGATGCGGCAGCCACAGTTCTAGAAGGGCACAAGTGGAAATAATTATTAATTAACTTGTATATGTAGTACTGTACTTATATGAACATAATCATGTGTATTTATTGTTATATAATAAACAAACACTTAAATTACATCATATCTTTTATTCCTGTACCCCTTCAATAATAATTTCACATTTTCATCCCTTTCCGCCAATGACCTTTTGTTAATAAATGTATCTATGGTCCCCCATCCTAACTTACTGCACTCGTTGCTTGACTGATATTTTTGAATTCATTTTTAAGCCTTAAATAAATTGTTAAAGGGTTGAAAATTGCGTCTCGGGGTAAGTTCAACCCTCTCTTTCGATTGGCGTTCACTGAATTGCTCTACAACTTCTAGTTCGCAAGATATTCACCCCTAAATTCTCAGAAAGGGTGCTAAAGAACTCGGGAACTAGAAATCGTAGGGAAATTTGAATACCGAATTCGGAATCTACGACGTCGAATTAGTAGAATAAAACCAAAAAACCACCCCTTCAACACGAACACTTCCACATATCTTGTGCGGTAGTTTTATGAATTTAATAAACATATTTTACAATTAACTGGAAAACTATTAAGTTTAAAGAAAAAATTTAGTAGGATATATTAAAGAGAATGATATTTTGAACATCTTCTATTTGAAACACTTTTTTGTCCGCTGGTGTTTTTGTTTCATAGTTAATTGGGTCATTTTCTTTTTAAAATGTATCATAATATTTTAAAAAACATTTTATACTTACACGTATAACAGAAGTGGGCGTGGCACCTGACTGGTTTTTGTGATTCTGAAACATCAATTAAATCTCTTAATTGGCCAACTCCTGAACCCTTGGCCCTACGCCCTTAAGACTTATATATGTTTTAGAGGAACCCTTGTTCATCAGGGGTTTATCGGAAGGGGACGGGAAAATTTCATAAAAACCACGAATTTCCCAGCCGTTTCCGAGATATGAGCCCTTAAAGTTTTCTAAGGGTTGATTCATCCTATTTAGCTTATTTAAAGGGCTAGAGGGTTGAAAATTGCGTGTCTGGGGGATATTAACCCGCCCTTTCGATTGGTGTGCGCAGAATTGCTCTACCACCCCTAGTTTACAACATACTCACCCCTAAAGTTCACACCAAAAGGCGTTAAGGAACTCCGGAACTGTAAGTACTAGAAGGGCCGGATAAATTTAATTAAGCTAATTAGAACCCCTAGAACACAAATCCAAGGTTAGATTTGCTCTAAGGGTGTTCGTTACGTAACCAACCCTAAAAAATGGCGGAAAGGGATGAAATGTGAAATTATTATTGAAGGGGTACAGGAATAAAAGACATGATGTAATTTAAGTGTTTGTTTATTATATAACAATTAATACATATGATTATGTTCATATAAGTACAGTACTACATATACAAGTTAATTAATAATTATATCCACTTGTGCCCTTCTGGAACTGTGGCTGCCGCATCCAGGGTTGAAGTGCAGATCATTCATCCCCTAAACAATCAGAAAAATAAGAATTAAAAACTAAATAACAAGAATAACAGTAATAAATATTATATACATCATATTACATCATCAACTAAAGTTGGGGGTGCAATTTCGACATCAGATTCGAAATCTACAGAATCGAATAAGAGGGATGACTGGTCTTTAACACTCTCTTTATAATTTACTCTATCTATCATATATAACGGTCAAGTAAAGTTCCATTTTCTGGAAAAGGAAAAATCGGACAAGAAAATTTTTAAAATAAAAGTTGCTGAGAATTTTATTCTGAACAAAAAACCCTTATAAAGTTTTTCTTTAAGATTTATATTTACATCCTTTTGAAAATCCCACTTTAAAGTTTAATAACTCCCTTACCATCAATCCTTAAGGGCTCAAGTTATATGTCGCACTAAGTTTAGGTCCCTACTACATGTATGCAAAGTTTCATCGAAATCGGAGACAAACATTTTAATCGAGAGGAAACGTGAATTACCCCTAAACTAGGGGTTGGCGCACAAAACGGACATCAGATTCGTTAGTTTCACGGTTGACTCTATAGGATAGCATACTTTTTTCCCCTAATTTCACTAATTAGTTGCATCGTAAAAAACCCTGGACTATAGCCCATGGTTTTTGACCTTGAACCCCAAATTTTCGGAGTTAGACATGTCATCCCCTTAATTCGACCCTTCCGCTTCCCATGCCGGTGTCAGTTTTTGGCGCTCTCGCTTCGTTCTTACGTAATTCGTGATTGAAGTTCCGCAAATAGAGCATTATTTTACCCCCATAATATTGACGTGAAAATTTCTAAACTTTAAATATGAACTAAGCTTCCAGTACTACATTCATAAAAAAAAATTAAAATTTTTAGTGCAACTTATAAGTGTAGTTTACTTGAAAATTTTTAACAAATTATTTTTTGTTGTCTATATTATTAGGGGTAGAGATCTCATATATTTTATTTAGACTAAGAACTTGATGCTACATCTATAAAAATATTACTAATTTTATTGGGCACTCGAAAGTGATAGTTCTCTTGAAGAAGTTTCGAACAGAACTTATCTTTAAGACAAATATATACTTAAACAATTATCTTTAAAATGAAAAATCGGATAAGAAAATTTATTCAATAAAAGATGCTTAGAATTTTATTCCCAACAAAAAATTCGAATAAAGTTTTCCTCTAAAGTTAATATTTACCACCCTTGTAAAATATATAATTGAATATCTCCCTTAATATCAACCCCTAGAGGCTCCTATTTGGTTGTCTACTAGATCTATGTCCCTAGCTCATGTATGAAAAGTTTCATCAAAATCGGACACAAGAAAATAACACAGTATATTACAACATAAGAAGTACATATACTTATAATGTGTATAGGGGTGCTTTTATTAAAAGGGTGACATAAAATCTGTAAGGGTACAGAATTTAAATACATGTGTAGTATGTACATGTAATATATAGATCAAAATTACGTTATTTTTAAAATTTAATTTAGCGTTAATTGATGTTGTTGCTTACATAACTGCATTCAAATTATATTTAAATTCTAAAATCGCTGTTTTATTTCAAGCCATAGTTGTTAATATTCTAATGTTAATATTAAATATATGCATGATACTCAAGATACATTTTAAAAAGAAAATGACCCAATTAATTATGAAACAAAAACACCAGCGGACAAAAAAGTGTTTCAAATAGAAGATGTTCAAAATATCATTCCCTTTAATATATCCTAATAAAAATTTTCTTTAAACTTAATAGTTTTCCAGTTAATTGTAAAATATGTTTATTAAATTTATAAAACTACCGCACAAGATATGTGGGGGGTGTTCGTGTTGAAGGGGTGGTTTTTTGGTTTTATTCTACTAATTCGACGTCGTAGATTCCGAATTCGGTGTTCAAATTTCCCTACGACTTATTGTTCTTACGTAAAATGCGATTTAAATCTTTAATACTAAATAATTCCTCTATTTTCAACCCTAGGATAAATTTTCTTTTAATAGTATCTAAGCCTATGTAACTAGTATACGTATACCAAATTTGTACTGGATCCGCCACAAAAAGGTTTTTGGCAACAAAAACACGGAAGGCTAAGTCCAGAGTTTTTGAAGTTCCCACTAATTAGTGATTTTTAAATATTTTACTTACGGATTTGACCCTAAATATCACGAATCTGATGTCTGTTTGTTGAACAAATGCGCCATTTTTTTTTATTTTAGGCAACACGACCTTGTGTTACCAATACATAAATATAGGGGTAAAGGGGTTTCTTTATTTATTTGAATATCACCGTATTAAAAGTATGTTAAGTACTTAAACAAGTAAAATATTCATTTTGACTTACTGTAACTCTAGCAAGAGGTTATGAGATATTTGTAATACGAACCGTGTGTTAATCTGTCGACTCTGCATACTCTGCTAAGTAAAAAATTTATTGATAAAACTTACTATTGTAGTTTTAAAATATGTAACACTTTGTATATAATGTTATTTGTACAGAATACAAACTGCTTATTATTTTTAATAAATGTTTTGATATAGAATTGCTAGTATAAGAGTTGGAAAATTCCATTATTGAATTCATCCAAAGTAAAAGAATTATTCACATCAACATTGACAAATATCAACGAAGAACTCCCCACAGGGATCAACAATTCAAAAATCGTCAAGAAATTCGCAGTAGTTTAAGAATTATTAACAAAAAATAAAATTTCACGTTGGCGCTTCAATTTGCCATTTTTGATTTCCTTAAAACTAAATAAATACACAAATATCTGCGTACAATGAGACTGATACAGACGTAGGACGTAATGTAGAGATCACACTTGTAGAAAGCATCCCGAATGACCATCGGTTGTGGCGCCACCAGCTGAAGTAGAGTTCCATCCTTCAGCGATTCTCTGGAGATGTTCTGCAGGTGTTGAGCGATGTCTGGCTGCGTGAACTGCTTCCCAGCAGCTCCGGGCAGCTCTCTACTACAGTACAAACCCGTAGAATGTACACAGTCATTATAATTGCAACATCACTAACCTATTTATAACAATATTCATGTGTTCAAAAAATCATTGACTCTATATAATTTACTAACTAAATTGGCGTACTTAGTTGTTATAATTTTTATTCTCGATTGTATTACGAAAAATATAGGAAGTCAATACATTAGTTTATTTATTAATACTGTAAGTTATAATATAATTTTTTTTTGTGTATACATATTCAATAAAAAACTTTAAAAGTATAGAAAACTTTTATTCCTTTACAGGTGTAAGGGAGACTTATTGGTATGAGTGTAAATCTATATAAAATATAATATTCAACTGAAATAATAATAATAATAAATAAATTATTGCAAAGTTCTTAAACCTTTTTAATCTCGACTTTACGTAAAGTGCTGGGAAATTTAAATAAATTTCGTTTTGATATATCTATCAGGTAGTACTGCACATTGTTAGCAGTATGTAATGTGACTATTTCTTATTTGAAGTAAAGTAAATATATCATGCGAAGCCATAAGTCTTTCCTAGAGGCAACTAAAACTTCAAGAGCCATTATCCGTTAGGAGACAGGGCTCAGATAATAGAGCCAATAGTTTGCAACTTGGCCAGTATAAAGTGTTAAACGTGACACTATTACAAGCTGGACACTCTATCAAAGATAGCTTCCAGACTCAATGTGCCCTATAAATTACACAAACAAGTTCAATTTAAATTCGTTAGCAAACGTCTCCTGAAAACTTATAAGAATTTAAGTTAAATTTACAAGAAATTATATTTTTTCTATAGCACATGTTAAAGTGCAATTTTATCAACTCAAAATAGTGGATAAAGTAGCACTTTAACCGCAAGGGTAGATAAAGTAACACTTTAACAGCAAAGTTAGATAAAGTACTTTAACTTTTGTTTATTAGAAGTACATTTCCATAACAACGCACACTACTGACATTTTAAAATTGTTCTTAAATAATAATTTAATGTTTCTAATTCTTTTCTCTTCAAAACCTGCTATAGAAAAAAATAGAATTTTATACACGACGATAAAATTAAATTATCGACTCGCGAAAAATAATTCACTCGCGATTATTTCGCTCGTGAATTAACACTTTCCGCTTGTCGATAAAATTTTATTTTATCGTCTTGTATAAAAAATAACTATTGTTTTTTCATCGAAATTATTTTCTTTGCACTTTATCTAGATTGTAAGAGACAATATCGTAACGTATTTTAAACATGATCTGTAACTCTAGCGAAAGGATTACAGGGTTGAAAACAGACAATTAATGGAAATTTACATTGAACTGGGATACGGGCAGACTTCTAGTATTTCTTTTGCTAATCAGATAAGCTGGATCAGTTCATATTTCAGATAGATCACTTGAATCAGATCACTTGAATCAGATCACTTATTCAGTGCAAATGGAATAGTGGTCTCTCGCTAAGCGATACTCTATCTGGTGCCGAATTTCAAAACTACAGGAGCTGTGACAAACGCCATTGTTTTAGTTGGTCGTTGTCTTTGAATATAAAATCTCAGGAACGAGGGTTACATCTACTGGAAACCCAAGAAAGACTCATTTCTTGTTGAGCATTTAAATAAGTTGCATGTGCTTGCACTAAATTTTAATTTAACTGAGCGTTCTTTAGTCTATAAAAATAAAATTTAACTGTACCGCAATTATTTAACTTTCTTTGCATATTCCCCATTTCTATATAGTAATTGGTCAGTTGTGTTGCAAGTGGTTGTTCCCAAACCATGTAGAACAGTTTGGGAATTAAATTTCATCAATAAGTATCATACAACTATTATAATGAAAAATTAAACCACACATTGATATACATATTATGAATTATGTTGCATATTGCCAAATGAGAATGAAACCCGTCGTGTAACAAACTCAAGAATAATTTCATTGCCGTATCAGTAATTTCAAATAAAGGGTCAGAGTATACATTTCTTTTGTTGATAAAATTCTTTATTTTAATTAAATACTTGTAAATGCATATCGTTATATATACTTATTATGTATTATACATATTTCAACAATTATAAATATATTGTTTAAAGGACAATAAAAACTTCAATTAAATTCTAAATTATTACTATATGTATAATTTAGAGCATTTTTAAGTTTCTTGTATCCCATATTTTATTTTGTATGGCACGCCACTGTCGAACGGAAATGACAAATACTCATCCGCCATATGCAAAACCCATCCCGGTCGCAAGGTTATTTCTTGAACCCTCCTTTCTGAGATTTTATATTCAAAGGTGTCGCCAATCAACAGAATCTTTTCTCATATAGTAATTATAATCAGACAAAAGGAATTATCAACTGTGAATCTTCTTTTTTAAAGTTTGTTTGTATATTTGTTTGTTTTTAATGGTTTTATAAATTTGAACACTCTAAATAAGAGATATTTGTTGATGACTAGCGTTCCCTCTATATATTTCATATCTTTATAGTCATTAAATTGGAAGGAAGTTGATGTGAACGTAGTAAGAGCCGGCAGGTAATTTCCGGTCCTCCCTTAGTTTCCATTCTACGAGTATTTGCATCCCCAATGAATCCCTACTATGTTTATTTACTAAACCAGAATTCTATTCAGTACATCTTTCTTCTTAACAAGTCAATAAGGGATTTCACTATATTTTTTTTATTATTTTATTTAGAAATATAAGAAAAACTATTGGTGAAAATCCGGTGAAACATTTTGTATTCATAAGAGATCTCCAAATTTTGAAAATGAAATAATTTCAATCTCTTTTCTTCGTAGACGAAAAAGTTTTGCTATTTCTAAATTATATTTATAAAAAAATTAATTAATATTACAATCAGGAAATGTAACCGGTTAAAAAAACCGGTAACCGATATTTTCAACGAAAATTGCGAACTATAACCGTAATTTTAACCGATATTTTTCAGGCCAAAAATACCGGTAACCATTAACCAAAAAAAAATAAACCGGTTTTAGCGAACATTAACCTTTATTTTAATATCATTTAGTGAGAAAAAATTTTAATATTTTTTTTATATCTGTGTTTTCTATTTGTATTTGAACATGAGTCATGACAGTTTTTACAATTAACATTTTATTAGAGAGTCATAAATGTAGGTAGTCTCTTTGGCCGTTAAGGTTACTTAAAAAGTCCCAAATAAATACGGCCTTTGTCAACACAGGCAAGTTTAAAATTGAAAAGTGACCTGCGTTTTTCTGAAGATATTACGGGAATTTTTGTGAATATTCATTAATTAAATTGCTTTTTTTTAATTGTTATATTTTTATAAGATGGTAATTTTTTATTATTTTTTTAATTAATTATTCTGTAATTTTTTAATCAAATTTTTATAATTACTTTTTTTTAATTAATTTTAGTTATTTTTTTAACCGATATACTAACCGGTTTAAACCGGTTTCCAATTTTTAAAAACCGGTTTTCGAACTAAAACCTTTATTATTATAACGTTCTCTATAAGGGTTAACCGTTAACCAGTATTTTTTTCGGTTACATGCCCTGATTACAATACAGTGTAAGTCTACATTCTTTGTAATGGGATTTGACCAAATTTTGATTTTGTTCTCCGGATATAAATCCCATAGAACATCACTGTGATTTATTTTAAAAAATGTGCAAAACAAAACGCTCAAAGAATATAAAAGAACTACATTTATGGTAGAATTGGGGGTAAAATTGACTCCTAAACTCAAAGAAAATTATTAGAAAGTATTACAAACCGTTTAAGGACAGTAATTCTAATGAATGGCGATTCAAAAGATCATTGATTCTATATCATTTACAAGTTTATGGAGATTAAATTGACGTACTTATAGTTGATTGTTGATATAAGAAATATATTTCTTTTTCTCAATATCATTACGGAAATTTTATATATTAAAATATAGTAAATATAATATAAATTTATTTCGTGTATAAAAAACTTTAAAAGAATAGAAATAGCTCTTTATTTCGGAAGTATCATTTTATTTTTTATTAATATTCATTGCATATTCTTTTTGTTTTTCAACTCATCTCTCTTATTTCGATTGATTTGAAATAGTCTATTATTGTTATCTCAACCCAAACCAATACCACGAGCATACCTGTATCCGTAGTTAAATCTCTGATAAAATCAATACAGCATCTGTGACATCGGGTAAAATCATCTGTTGTTTGGGACGTTACGGTTACGGTTACGATTACGGTTGCGGGAAACAAAAACTCGGAGTAAATTATCGGTGCCACGGGAAGCCGCTGGACACTGGCTCGGTGAACCTCATTGGTCGCTGCTCACGTGGTCACGTGGTCGCATTATCCGCAAGGGTTGATAGAGGTGTCTGACTTACCGACTTCACAGCTGAAGGAAAACAAGTGTTACAATCAATTTCAAAGAGTAATCAATCAGAATATTCACAGTTATTGTTATAAAATAAATACAAATTGATTGAAGACCGTTAGTTATTATTAACATTAAATGTATTAATTTTATTAATTGTAAATATATAAATGGAGATGTGTGCTGAGTATTCATTTTGTTTTTAAGTTTGCAACAGACAGCATTGAATATTTCTACTTATTTTTCAGTCTTAGTAAAACATTTTTACTTCCTTATACGAAGTATTGTAATCGCGAAAAAATAGTTTTTTTTAATTTCAGCGGTAATATTCGCTTTGATCATCCCTGAATTCATTTTGACCAAAACCAAAACATAAAAGTACAAGAAAAAATAAATACTTTAGAACGCCGTAATTCTTGACACACTGAAACCAGAACATAATCCAGAATAGTCAAAATTCCTCCAAAATATGCTCTGGTTCTAGTAGGCCAAGAATTAGAGCAAACATTTCAAACTGTTCTAATTCCTGACCAACTGAAACCAGAGCACAATCCAGAGCAGCAAAATCTGCTCCAGAATTTGCTCTGATTTTAGTAGCCCAAGAATTAGAGCAAACAATTGAAAATGCTCTAATTCTTGACCCACTGAAACCAAAGTACCGGTCATATGGATTCCTATTGGATGATATTCAATTTGTAACTGTGGCTGTAATAGTGGAAATTTTAAAATGAATATTTGTAAACAGAAGTATTTTGATGCGACTAATTCACTGGTAATATTTTTAAGGCTGTAACTCACACCCATTTTCGGAATAGTGAATTACTTAAAAATGGAAGGAGATACAATAATTCTTTAAAATAATAATAATTCAGGGCTATATTACTGATGTAAAAAAAATCTACCCTAAGGAAAAATGTCATGGGCAATGCTCCCAAGGAAAATTTACCTTGGGAGCATAAGCCCCAATCTAGTCGGCACCCATGTCTATATGACTCGAATATCCATACATAGGGATTACATGTAAAATCATATTTTCGTAATTTTCTGCTTCCTTAATTATTTTAAGCAAAAAAGTTTCAACCGATCAGTTAAACAATTATCATATATACTTAATATCCATAAGTCGACTAAGAAAGTATGAAAATTTAAATATTTGTATAATTTAAAAATATTTATGTGCAAAATATACTTATAAAATGAAGTTTATAAAGTTTTTAAAAGGAAAAGTAAATAAAGAAAATTTTCCGTTATTACATGACTTTATGAAAAAAGAACAATTGTTAGAAGTTTGGAAGGAACGTACGCTATATAAAATTCATAAAAAAGAGTTCTTTTATTCTAGCACGGAACATTACGTGCTGCCTCTATTGTCACCTCGGCGCAATATTAAATGCATTTCCCGACATTAGTGCGAGTTGGAAGAAAGTTTGTCAACGCTATTTATAAGCGCAGTACAACGAGCTTAGAATCTTGCTTTGTTTTTCCCATCTCTATTTTTCTCAGGGTGACACAATTGTAAGCTCTCATCATTCTTTTTTCGCGTATTTCTATCTTATCTTAAGCTCGGTCGTCGGCCGGGAATAATTTTTCGTCGCTGCGCTATCTGCCGTCGCTTTGTTTCTTTTTTTACTTATTTTTCTTTCACCCACAAATCGGAATATCGGTGCCTGATTAATATGTTTACTTTTGTTTTTACTTCTCGCCACCTTGAAAAGATTTCAACAAACTGATTTTAACACTTTTAAATGATGTCTGTAAGTGTGTGTTTGTGTATACACGATTACTTGATTTATATCAAACAGAAAATGATTAAAACTGAAATTAAAAAGTTGTATTATACTCAGAACAGCTGATTAAATTTTGAATACAATTCAACAACCAGAAAGAGTTTGTGTTTGAAGCTCTAAATTATATTTTCTGAAAAAATACTTTTTTTTGCAAGTTTTATTTTTAAGAAAAAAATTTTTAGATAAAATTTCTGGTTCATCAGCTTATGGGTGTATTCTTTAAGTAATTTTGAGTTGAATTCCAACGACTAGTTTTTAACATTTGAAAATTCAACCAATGGGAACAATATTATATTGATAAAATTCCGTTACCCCGATAAATTTTCACTACCAAGTAAATAAACAGTTGTTATTGTTTATAACTGTCAATGACTATCACAGTCATGTACTCGAATCGAAAAAATTTGGGGTTTGTTTACGATTTTTATATTAATATAAATTCTGTTTCAGTTATTGGTAACGGTTTTTTGAAAATATTGTATTGATTTTCGTTTCGGTTAAAATTTTAAGTTGTTTTAAGTAAAAGTATAGTTACTTCAACTTTAATTTGTGATTTAAAAATGAAAATTGCGCTTTAAAGCATAACTAGTTAACAATTATTAAATGAATTATATTAGAATTTTATAATTATACTGGTTTTAGTACCGAAATTTTACGGTTCGGTTATAGAATAAAAATTTGTAGAAATAAAATATTGGTTTCGGTTAAGTTTTCATAAAAACTCAAATATCGGTGCGGTTTTTGGTTACGGTTTCGTAACGATCTGATTATTTGATCGATCTTCATTGTTCAGATTGGTCTTAAATGATCGGATCAATATTAATTGAGCAGGATGTGGTCAATGTGTTACATTTCATATTTTTTGAACTATTGATATTGAACTTCGATTGTTATTTTTTAAATGAAGAGCCATCTGTACTTCAGATCGATCAAATCAATTAAGATCGATCTGATGAAACAGGATTTTTTTTATCGATCAAAAATAAGGACAGATCAGATCATACTGAATCGATTTTTTCTGATTGATCGATCGATCATCGATCAAAAATTTCCCTAGTCGCACAGCCCTACCTTCTTTATTATTTCTTCAAAGAAATGCTCGAATAATGTGTATACAGATAAAGAAAAAACTTTTTGAGCAATTATATTAGTTAATTTTGTGTTATGCATAATTCAATAGCCTGCTCTATTAAATTTAATATCATCGATAAAACTTACAAAATTTTCTAAGGAATTCACCCGTAAGTTATGCCTACCGAATAGCGAAATACCCTGCATAAGGAATAGTAAATAATCATAATTAAATAGTATGAGGACCTGAGCTGTACACATCAAATTTTTACGTTTAAGGAAACAAGGAAAAGGTTTGAAATAAAACTATATTTATTTTAATCGTAATCGTTGTAATCTAAGTACAACGCATTACATGATAAACATATGTATGTACAATTAATAAGTTAAAAAAGTTGGTCCCAAATGCAGCTAAAAAAATATTCAACATTTATTGCTAAAAGTATTACACAGTAATAAGTATGCTGAATCGTTCAAGTGAATATTAAAATTCTTTAAGTAATGATAAAAACGATTTTTCCTTTTGGTATTTGCGATAGATCGCTCATTTTCAATTCGACATATTGTACGCAACATTGTTTGATAGTCTAAACAAATTGCTGTACGGTCTAGAATATGCGTTGGAATAGCATTTAGCAAACCTTTCATAGATTTATGTCGATTTGTTCTACAACTAAAAATAGATCATTTTAAATAAATTCATATTTTTCAAAGTATACATACCTAAGTTCTTCAAAGTACGGAATTGTTGTGTTTATTTCTTCAATACTTTCATTATTTCTAAACTTTTGGCAAAACTTAACATTACTTTCCACAAGCCAATGTGCAATTTCTAACGAAGTTTCATTATTTTTGTTATACGTCGAATAATTTTGATCAAATGATAAACTATTTATTGGATTTATTTGCCAATAATTGCAAATTGGTTCGGTGTTGGATTCAATTTGTAAATTTGTTTGAAATATGTCTGCTAGGGACAGACTTTCCAAAAAATTTGTAACAATCTTCAAATCTTCAAAACTTTTTTCAGTTTCTGTTTCACTTTTTTGGTCTAATATTTCGGGAACATTCCACCATAAACTTTCTAAATTAACAGGATAAGATAATTTAAAACCAGGTTTATCTCTTTCATAATATGGAATAAAAGATTCTGAACAATTTTTATGACACCAGTAATTTTCTTCTTTAGTATCTTCAGTTTCAAGCCAAGATAAATTGGAATCTTCATCAACAGAAACTTCTGAGACTGATTCCAATTCAATCTTTAATTTATTTTCAGGACTGCCTCCAGTTTGAACCCAAAACTGTAAATGCAGAAGAATTTTTCGCACATCTCCTTTATTCCATTCTACAAGTTTGTCTATTGTGTTTTTATCAGCTTTAACTCCTTCAATTAAACTTAAAATTTGTAGCCACGGACTTAGAATTTTACCAGTTAGGTTATTAAAATAAATAACTTGATATTGCATGATAAATTTTTGTAAATGCAAACATTTTTTGTCGCTGGAAGTTAAAATTATTGGACGTTTACTACTCATAATTAAAGTTGTCAAAGCCGAAATAAAATTGTCATCTTCTTCAAAAACAATATCCACGTCTTCAAACAATAGTAGAGATAATTTTTTGTTGATTTCATCTTCAGTTTGGGTCTTTTTCTGGAAGAAACTAGCCGATTTACTGTCTGTATTTTTAACCTGATGACTTTGTGTAGCTTCTTGTAAATCCGCTAGAATTTTCTTTCCAGGTCGTTTACTAGACGCGTTTATTTCTATAACATTTATACTCAATTCCTGGCATAAACCATAAACAGAACATGTTTTCCCGCAACCGATTGGACCGAATAACATAACTATATTTTGCGGAAGACTTCCACTGTCTTTTGTTGTGCTATCCGAATAAAAATCGTCACTACTAGAGTCTCTTCTTTTTCGGGTAGTTTTTTGTTCCTCGCTGTACCTTATCCAGGATTCTAGCCAGGATTTTAACTCCTGTACCGCAGAGGAATTCCCGATTATATCTTCCTGGGACTGCGGTTTGTATTTTTCTGTCCACATTAACGATCCGAAATTATTTACAGGTTCTGGTTTTTTGATTTTTTTCTTTCTGCCCCGTCCTTTTTTAGCGGGTGTTTTTTCTGGTGGTGTTTCAACATTTTTGGCATGTTTTTCATATTTTTGGTACAATAAGCGAAACGTTTTGTAAACTGGATACGCAGGATAATCTTTTTTAATTTCTTTAACTATTTTTTTTAAGTTTGTGTATTTGGACGGAATATTATAGTTTTTGGTTTGTGTGTCCGTTTGTAACGATGTACAATTAGTAAAAGTTCCTATTTTTATTTCGTTAAATAATTTTTTTATACTTAAATCTAGATCTATAAGTGGTAATTCCGTAACTGGTAAATTCCAAAAATAATTTAGAATTTCGTCTCGTTGTTGAATGTGGCTAATTTTTGGAAATAAACTCAGTACGAATTCTGGCTCTTGGAAACTAAAATTAAAAATATATTATTACCCCTTAGAGACAAATATCTTTAAAAAATAAAATTCATCATTTAGAAATAATAAATGAAATTTTTAAAGATAATTTATTATATATTCCTTTTACATGCAATAACAGTTATATGTAAATAAAATAATATCTATTTATGAAATACGAGTAAATAAGGAAACAAAAGTGTTTATATAATGCGTGCGAAAATTATAAAACGAGACGCAGACAAGTTTTATAAGAGCAAATGTTAAATAACTACCTAGTTTCCTTACGCGTTTCATACAATATTTTTTCTACTTCCTTTTAAATAAGTACAAAAGTGTATTTATAAATAAGAAAGACAAAATCAAGGACTCATTAACTTTATGCTTTATTTTATTTCTATAATATAATTGATGTTTATAAACAAAAAACACATATACATAATGTTGCAATTTAAGCTATTTAAATTGTAAAATAAGAATGATTGCTTTTCTAATAAATTTAATAATTGCGATTTTAATATTTCATTTTTTTATTGCACTAGTGAATTAATGAAATTAATAACTTTAATCAAATAAGTAAAATAAAGAGCCTCTTATTAAACGAAAGTAGAAAATCTATTAATAATTTGATTAAAAGAATTATTTATACCTTTTAGTTTTAGTCATTAATTTTTTGACTTTGGACGGAACTCCGCTATGCAAAAAACTTTTTTTTGCATTCAACGCTTCTTTATTTAATTTTTTCTGTTGCTGCATCATAAATATTGGAGCCAATTTAACCGGTTTCTTATCAGAATCAGATGAAGTTGATTCTGATTTTTGAGAATCAGAAACTGACTTTTGAGAATCAGAAACTGATTTTTGAGAATCAGAAACTGATTTTTGCGAATCAGATACCGATTTTTGAGAATCAGATGTCGATTTTTGAGAATCATCTCCAATTACAATATCCTCCGAACTCTGGCTTTCGCTTTTTTCAGTTTTCTCGCTTGTATCGGAGTGCGCATCGTTTTCTTTTTCATGTTCCACTAACCGAACCCTCATTTTCCAAGTACGTGGACTGAAACATTCTTTCTTTCCGACATTGGATTCATTTGAATTTGTGAGTTTTAGTTGGCGAGTTTTTTTAGGAGTCAATGCAGATTTTTGTGATTTAGGAAATATTTCTTCATCACTAAATTCGTTATTATTTTCTTTTTTGTCTTTTTCGGCACTTTTCTTCAGAGATAAACTTCGTTTGTGTATTTTCTTTTTTGGAGTTTTAGTTTTTTTAGACGGAGTTTTTAATTCTTTATTATTTTCTTTATCGTTTTTTTTAATTTTTGGAGATTTTAAATCGGTAGATTGTGTTTTTTCTTGAGATTCATTTTCGTCTGTTGATTTTGATTCTTTTGTTTCTACTGTTGATTTTGATTCTTTTGTTTCTACTGTTGATTTTGATTCTTTTGTTTCTTCTGTTGATTTTGAAACTTTTACTTCTACTATTGATTTTGATTCTTTTGTTTCTTCTGTTGATTTTGAAACTTTTGCTTCTACTGTTGATTTTGATTCTTTTGTTACTACTGCTGATTTTAATTCTTTTGTTTCTATGGAACTCTTTTCGTTTACTGTGTTGAATATTTCACTATCATTACTACTTTCAGAAGCTAGAAGAGGTGCTCGATGTTTTTTAGTTTTTACTTTAATTATTTCTTCATTATCAGAAGTTTCTTCCCCAGAATTCTTCAATTCCTCATCAATAATAGCCAACATTTGTTTTAGTCGTTTTGCTCGTTTGCGTAATGTAGTATTTATGTGTTTTTCAGCAGCTTCATCAGCTAATTTTCGTTTCGTACCTCCCTTTTTCTCAGCCCAATTTTCAAAGGCAGCTTTTCGTTTACTTAATTTGCCTTTGTCTTTTTCATTTTCAGGGGATAATAAAACATCTTTTTTGTCTTTACCTGGTGAATTACTGCCAATAACTTTATGCCTACTGTTCATCATAAATTGAAAAGCGTTAACTTTTGGAGAAGTCGTCGCTTCATCTTTTGTATTTGTTTCAATTATTGGTGACATGTTGTTATAAATAATAGTACATCACATTCTTAAAGTATGCCAATTAAATTCATAATATCTAAAAAGAAATAACCTAAACTATACTGAAAATATCTTATTTGTATACACACTCACGTTATATGCATAAAATACCTTATTATAGATGATGTATAATTGATAAAATTAATAATATTGCATTACTTTCTCATAAAAACACGTTAAAAATAAAACTATAAAATAGTTGTATATGTCAATTTCTGGCGGGAAATATAGTAATATTTCTACGGTTAGGGATATTTCTCAAACGCTGCGCTCAGAATCAGAACTTCTCAAAATGTAGCGCACAACTTTTAGGGTGGGTCGTGTTAAATAAGAAGGTAACTTTTAAATTATTGACACATAAAAGGTTAAGCAAGCCTGTTCCAAAATATTTGTTATGTAAAATCTTTATTTTAATAAAATAATAAAAATGTATTCTACTTGTCTTTTTGTTTGTAACGCGATACTTTTTCGAAGTGTTTTTACTAGGTAGTCCTACCGTTAGATAAAATAGCGTTCAAGCTTTCATACTTTAGTACGTTTTAATCTGAAATCAGCTGAACAGTTCCCACTAAATTGGGAATGCCACCCAAAAAATATCAGTCATTTATGTTCTAGACAATACTGCGTGTAATTTATTGGTGTCAATGATATTTTTGTAGGATCTACGACGAGAAAATTGAATCTGTGATAAGTTAACAATTTGTGGAAGTTATAAAAATGTATGAAAAAGTATATTTGACCTTTAAAGTGAAACTTTGATCATGGCAAGTGAGTGAAAGAAACATGTTTCTAATAATGAACTGTCAGATTAAATTAACAAATTACACCTAACACAAATTTGTAAGTTGTGATACTTCAAGATGCCTTTTCTTTTTAACTTGTAAAAATAGTGTTTTTGCATATCATTGTAAGTATTAACATATGATTTGTTCTAGAATCAAAATGATGGATTCAGATTTGTCATCAGCTGATATCTGTCGCGTTTGTCGCTCGGAGGGACTACCCGACAGACCTTTGTTCCATCCGTGCATATGTACGGGGAGCATAAAATGGATTCATCAAGAGTGCTTAGTACAATGGATGAGATATTCTCGGAAAGAATACTGTGAACTATGTGGCCACCGATTCTCCTTCACCCCGATATATTCTCCCGACATGCCTCGGAGACTTCCTCTGAAGGATGTCGTCGGAGGATTGTTATCATCAATAGCAACAGCAGTCAAGTATTGGCTTCACTACACTCTAGTAGCGATTGCTTGGCTTGGGATTGTCCCTTTAACAGCTTGTCGTATCTACCGATGCCTGTTCACAGGCTCAATTGATTCCATCCTTGCACTTCCTTTCGATATGCTATCGACTGAGAACGTTGCATCTGATGTGTTTCACGGGTGTTTTGTTGTGACATGCACATTGTTTGCTTTCATCGGTTTAGTATGGCTGCGGGAGCAGATTCTTCACGGAGGCGGTCCAGAGTGGTTGGAAAGAGAGAATGTACCGCCTCCGGCTGAAGACATTGGTGCAGCACCTCAACAACAAGCTCCAGATAATAATAATCTACCGGCCGGTCAACCACAAGCACCCGCTGCTGAAAATCCCCAAGCACCGGTCATCGACGCACAAGCCGGAGGCGACGGCCCAGTTCTGGCTGATGTCGGGGCTATTCCTGCGATAGGTCCGCTGGAAAATCCACCTGGGGAAATCGAAGGTGGAGGTGCGGAAGAAGGAAATTGGATCCCGATGGAATGGGATCGAGCTGAAGAATTAACTTGGGAACGTCTATTAGGGTTAGATGGTTCTCTTGTCTTTCTCGAACACGTATTTTGGGTCGTGTCTCTCAACACTTTATTCATTTTAATATTCGCTTTCTGTCCGTACCATATTGGTCATTTGGCTATTGTCGGTTTAAATTTAAAAGAACATGCAACTGCAAGCCACTTTGAAGGACTGGTAACTACTCTTTGTGGATACTGCATAATTGGTATTTGTCTCGTGATGTTGCACAATGTAGCAACATTATTAAATTTTAGAAAATCAAGAAGAATTCTTGGTCTTTGTTACGTGGTAGTAAAAGTATCTCTTTTATCAGTAGTTGAGATTGGGGTACTGCCACTAATTTGTGGTTGGTGGTTAGATATTTGCTCGCTGGCGATGTTTGACGCCACTCTTAAAGACAGGGAACAAAGTTTCAGACTGGCTCCAGGCACATCTATGTTTATACATTGGCTTGTAGGAATGGTATACGTGTACTATTTCGCCTCTTTTATATTACTTCTTCGCGAAGTACTTCGTCCGGGAGTACTTTGGTTTTTACGTAACTTAAACGACCCAGATTTTAGCCCTATCCAAGAAATGATCCACCTCCCGATTTTACAACACATACGACGATTACTAGCATCCGCAGTCATATTCGGAACTGCAGTTTTACTAATGCTGTGGTTACCTGTGCGTTTATTGCGTTCATGTTGGCCCACATTCCTGCCGTACACTGTAGCACTGCATAGTGAAGCACAAGTAAATGAACTTTCACTGGAATTACTGCTGTTGCAAGTAATATTACCGGCGTTGTTAGAACAGTCACACACTCGAACGTGGCTGAAGAATTTGGTACGCGCGTGGTGCAAGGCCGTTTCGTGGGTACTAGATTTACATTCTTACTTACTTGGAGATGAGGAGAACGAAGAAGGTGGACAGCAGCAAGCTGCCGCTCCGCAACCAGCACAAGATCATCTCGCTGGAGGTGGTGGACTGGGAGCTGCACATCAGGCTTTGCTGCAGAGAGAAGGTACGTTAGAATTTTACCACAAGGAATTGATAAATAGTTCGCCTAGCCCACAAATAAACAATTTAATAGATCAATCAAAAATAATTATAATCCCTCTTTAAAAATAGCTAACCATCTCGTTTGTTGAAAAATTTCGGTTTTCCAATGACTTTTTATGTTTCGGAATCTAAATCTGGAGAATATAGCGAATGGTCGATAAAACATTACTTTTCATTATAAAAAAAAACTTGTTCTTACGAGATATTCAAAATCTTTGAAATGCGTTTCCAGACAATTTGTGTATCATACAAGATTATATGGACAGGGTGACCGATTTCTGGAAAATACAGGGAATTTGGATCTCCGAAAAAATATAGGGAAAAAAATTGATATAGAATTGGACCTACACCCTTTTAGCTAATAATATTTATAGAAATACTGTAATAGTATATTGTGAATCAAGAAAAGCCAGCAACACTAGAAGTCCGGGAAGTCATTTTTTCTACGTGGTACAGTTACTATTTTTTTTTAATCGGTTTATACTCAATCATTATGAAATAAATATTATTGTTTTATTTATAGAAAACAATGAATTGTGTATTGTATGAAAAAAAAAACACATGGAAAATAATGTTTTTATTGTCTTCTCACATTTTTTCTTTGTTTAAAATTGTGAAACCTATTTTTAAATAATTAGAAAAACCTTTGGAGTCGCAGTCTTTTAATACATTCCAATATAACACTAACATTTCGACTGTAAATCAGGTTTCTGAAACGTGACAATTGTTTATTAAAAATTATTATTGTAAGAAATCTTTCGCCAAATGTCGATAAAACACACATACATATTTATTAATCATTTAGTTGATTTGTTTTTACATTTGACGAAAGATTTCTGTAAAGTAATTTACATGTTATTCGTTAATAATTTCTAATAATCAGTTATCAGCTTGATGAAAGCTAATTTAGTCAAAACATTGGTGTTTTATTGGAATTTATTAAGTAACTTCTACTCCAAAAGTTTTCCTAATTATTAAATACTTAGTCGAAAAATCAATCTTCCAGTAGATTTTAATGGTAGCATATGAAAAACATGAAGATTTTTTTTCAAACACTTGACGATAATATGGTTTAATTATTTAAATATTTAAAAATGACAAAAATTTATGTGTAGTTTATTGAAAGAATTTATTTGGTTTTCTACTAAAATTGTTTATTTTGTAAGTCGTAAACGATCGTTACAAAATAAACAATATTAGTGGAAAACCAAGTGAATTATTTCTTTTAATTAATTTCAAAATGTTATTTATTTGTAGTACTTGAAGTACTCAAGGCCAATTATTTATCAAAACCCCTGTTATTTAAAACATTATTACATTATTTTTATTTCAGGTCCCACCGGTTTCCAACCCTATGAAAGACCACAATGGTTCGCCGCCCGTTTAGTAGGCCTACTAGGCTTTGTCTGCATGTCACTAGTAGTGGCATCAGTTATAGCACTAACCCTACCAGTATGGTTAGGCCGCAAAGTAATGGCAGTTTGGTTAGTGGGTGCACCACCCCCGGGCCCCCAAGTAGCGGCTAGCGTAGTCGCAGCCGCAGATGGCGTAGCCGCTGCTACTGGAGTTGGTCGCGTACACGAACTCTACACCGCGTCTTGCGGGACGTACATCTGCTGGGTAGCAGCCCGAGCTATATCCTTAGTAACAAGTTGGTTACCGCAAGGCAGAGCTGCTATAGCGGTTAAAGTCAAACAGTGGTGTGTTCTCGGAGCGAGAACGCTCGCTGCGTCTGTCGTCTTACTAGGTCTTATCCCTCTTCTATTTGGATTACTTCTCGAACTAGTTGTGGTAGTTCCACTGCGCGTTCCCTTGGAACAAACACCAGTGTTGTTTATCTGGCAAGACTGGGCACTAGGTGTGCTGTACACGAAGATCGCCTGCGCGGTTACGATGATGGGTCCGGATTGGGCATTGCGAGCCGCTATTGAACGAGCCTACAGAGATGGAATCCGCGATATGGATCTGAAGTTTGTGTTGCGGGATTTGGCGGCTCCAGTGATCGCCTGTTTCGGACTGGCGCTAGCTGTGCCGTACGTCACGGCTCACTCGCTAGTGCCGCTTGTGGTGAGCAGCCCGCAACTGCGCAATCTCATCGCAAGACGGCTGTATCCATTCCTTCTGCTTGTGGGTCTCGTCGGTGCTGTTATCACTTTCCAGATCCGCCAGTTTCAGAAGCTGTACGAGCACATCAAAAACGACAAATATTTGGTCGGCCAAAGACTTGTCAATTACGATCACCGAAGACAAAAACCTCAGACTACTTCACTGGCGCACTAGTTTCTAATTTTAATTTTGTGTACATAATATTCAAGATAATATTTACTTATCCGTTATTATATTCCAAATCTTTTCGGTGTGTATTTTAGTATTATAATTGATTGTTGTATTTATTATCTCTGGTGGTATCAGAATATAATTTGTTATGTATTTCTTATTTTTGGTTGAACGAAGATTTATCAATAAATATTTTTATTTTTCCCCACCATTCTTTTTATTTTTCCAAATTATTGTATCGTAATTATTACCATATAAAAATACATTGTAATAAAATTACGAAACAATATTTACAAATATTGTACTGTACATATAAATGCATTGAAATTATATAATCATAAATTAATAATACATTACTTAATACCTGAAATGATCTACTTATTATTTATAAAGTCAAAAGTAGTTATATTGTTAACACCATCCAATTCTATTGATTCTAGTACATAATAAAGTTGCTACCCTATCACAGTCAAAATTATCATGTCCATCCAGGACTGGATTTTCCAAAGGAGCCCAGTTTTATATTTTGGGCTCCCAGGCCCCGAATGGCTCAATCCAGTACTGTGTCCATTATAAAATCTGGTGCAATATGCAATAAGAATTTTTTAAAATAAAACAACATTCATCCGTAATTAAAAGTTGTCATTTTAAATAAACGACCAGAAAATTTCCACAAATTGTATATACAAATACATTATTTAATATTGAAAATATTTGTCCATGATTATATAAAAACTACCATGCAAGTAATAAATATAATAAAACTAAAATTTTATGTGCAAATCAAGAAGCCAAATGGGCTACAGTTACAATAAAATTGTACAATTACGTAAAATCTCTTATTTTCGAGTCATTTTAAAAAATTCACTTAAAATCTGTCTTCACACTTCTGGTCTAATTAAAGTCGTCTGTAATTTAAGTACCTTGTCTTTTTTAGTTAAAGAGATAGTAATAATAGAAAACATTGCTATAATTTGAGTGACGGAAGGCTTGTTGTCCTGAGCTGGCCATTCTATTTGAAGGTTTAAAAGTTTCTTTCCTTCTTCTTTGGAGTCGTTTTTGTTCTCCTCTTCCAGGAATTGATATGAAACACCTTCTTCTAAATTCTAAAATTTAATCTAATTAGTTCTGTTCTACAGAGTGACTTTAGTGACGTTCATCGCCGAAGCCCGAGGTAAAGATGATCGGAAGAAATTTGTACATTTTTATCCTAAAAAATCTTTTCAGAGCACGTAATTGTCCCAGTTTTCATATTCACTTCGAAATGATTATTTACCGATGTTTGTAATATTGATTAGTTAAATTAATTTGGTAAAAAAAATTGTGACAGATAGATTAAAAAAAATAATTTTAGGGACAATTCTTCTATTATAAATGATTATGACTTGAACACCCGAACGTAGGGACTTAACATGTCAAATCATATTTTTCTAATTTCCAGCTTTCCTGATTTTAAGTAAAAAAGTTTAAATAACAGAGTATAAAATTCTGGATCTGAATCAATAAGCAAAAATAAATGTAAGTACCTTATAAGCTCAGAAATTAGATATGAAAATGACGTAAATCACCCCAAAAATAGCGGTAAACATGGAGTTGACACAAAAATAAATAAATGTTTGACGGTTTATCCGTGAAGAAAATTGCTCTATTTTTTGCGTAATTTGACAAAGCAGTAATTATAAATAATAATAACAATAAACTAACGCAACTAACTTGACAGATAAACCGTTAAACATTTGTTATTTTTATCTCAATTCCATAGCTACTGCTTTTTTAAGAATGATTTAAATTATTTTCTAATCTAATTTCTGAGCTTACAAAGCACGTAAAATGAATTTTGATTCTTGATTTATTTAAGGTTTTAATTTGTTTTTTTTTTCTGACGTGAACGTCACTATCTCTATTTTTTACAAGATCAAACTGCTCCTTATCTTCCCCATACTTCGATCTTATAAAAAATAGAGTGTAGATAACTTGCAATAACTTACATTTAAATACAATCGTACGGTGATTCCATTAGAAATAACAATAGCATCAAACGAAGAGTCTCGTACTTCCATAACCACCGCTTTTTCAATAACAGGTTGATGTTCATCAATATAAGTAATAAGATACAATTCGATACTCTGTTCCCCTGCCCTTTTGGCATTATATTTCTGTTTGTTGCAATTAGCTGCCGCTTCTCTCACAAAGTCACTTGACCAGTTGGGTTTTTCCGTATATCCTAAACTTCCTGCTAGTTGTCTATGTACGACAATATCTGCGTATCGTCGAATCGGAGAGGTGAAATGAGTATATAGGGGAACACTTAACGCATAATGCCAATAGTCTTCGGTATCGTTTGAGTTATTTGCACAGAAATAAGTTGCACGGGCCATGGGTTTCGCACACATTAAATTCAAGACAAGCATACGCGCCTGAGATAAAGGACAATCTGTAGAGTATTTCCAAAGACTTTGTTGTAAACCTCCCGCTGTGGAAACGTCTAAATGGATTCCTACTTTTTCTAAAGTAGCTTTTAAATTGTTCATCATGTAATCATGAGGTGGACAATGACTTCTCAGAAAGGCTATATCTGGATAATCATTTCTAAGTCTAGTAGCTACTGTTATGTTAGCTAACAACATAAACTCTTCTATAAGTCGATGGCATTCCTTATTTTCATACAACTGGTAAGAAACTGGAAGCCCATTTGCTGGATTTAAAGTAAATGAAACTTTGGGTTGGTCTATACGAAGTGCACCACTTTGATATCTACTGTTTCTTAAGTTAACTGCTATTTTATGAAGAATATTTACAATTCTGCTTAAATCTTCAGCTTTGAATCCGTTGTGAATTTCTGGCAGTTCAGCTTGAGTTGTGGGATCTTCGATCATCTTTTGTGCGTGTTCGTAAGCTAATTGAACGCAGGAATTTATCACAGTTCTGGAGAATTTATGATTAATGACTTTTCCCTCGGGAGTCATTTCCCAAAAGACGGAAAACGCGAGTTTGTCTTCTCCTGGCAGTAGAGAACACATCATGCAGAGTTCTCTAGGGAGCATGTGATATACGGATTCTACCATGTATATTGAAGTTGCTTTTTGAGACACTTTTTCTTCTAAAGGTGTATTTTCTTTTAAATAATAACTTACATCGGAAATATGTACACCTATTTCATAATTACCATTCGGTAAGGATTTGCATGAAACAGCATCGTCTAGATCTCTTGCGGTTAGAGGATCAATGGTAAAGATACATTCCTTACGCAAATCCATTCTGTATTCGTATTCTTTGGGGTCTATATCACCTGTTGCGGGATAATATTGCTTCATGTCGTCGCCATATGGAGTACAATCCAAACAATTCTCTTCTAAAATCGCTCGTGTTTCATTGATAATATTTCCAGAAAAACCAATATTTTGCACGATTGATCCTATCGCGTAATGCGGTTCATCCCATTTGGTAATTTGAGCTAAAAGGAGCACTTTTTCGTACTCTTCTGCTTGATTGTAGAAATTAACCGGCCATTCGGTAAATGGGATTTTTATACGAGGAACTCTAGCGTCTCGAGGGTGGAAAAGAGCGAAGCGTTTATTTTTATCTTGCATTAATTTTAAAATGCCTACAGTTGTTCTGGGATGCACTTTTTCTAAGATACAAACTACTTGGGCTGTTTTTTGATTGCTGGTTTTCCATTCTGATTCTGGTTTTAATTGTATTACAACCCTGTCACCCTCTAAAGCACAATTCCGATCTCTGATTGATATTAATAAAATATCTTGTTGATCTTTGACTGGATTATTAACATAACTTAATTTATGGTCTTTTGGGTTAATACGAATATTTCCAAGTATTAATTCTCCACTATCAAGACCAGTTTTAACTTCTTCGAGTGGCATATACACACCGAATTTTTCTTTCGGTTTTTGGGGTGTTTTATTCGGAGTCTTTTTCGAGTCATTTTTCATTATTTCTTTAGAATTTGATTTCTTTTTTCTCTTTTCTTGATAATTGTCGGATGGCGTCATTGCTTTTTGGTCACGAGATAATTTTGATTTTGTTTCGAAATATTTAATTCCATTACCTGTCACATTTTCTGTCAACAGAGGCTTCATTTTGGCTTGACTGGAACTATTTCCATGACAGCCTCTGGCGTTTAGAGATTCAAGCATCAATTTTTCAATATTTAATGCCAACGTATCCATATTTTTCTCATTTGAAGACAGCGGTTCATTTAGAATTTCGCCGTCTATTTCTGAGTGATTCTTTTTCATGCGTGATTTCCAACGACATCTTTTTATTTTTTGAAGTCCGTTAACTACTTCAGTTTCCGTATATTCTAAAGTTTCAGCTGATGATTCACCAGCTGTGGAACTTTTTCTGGTACGTAATTTACGCCGAGTTCCATTCTCTTTAGATATTGACGGACTGGCATCGAATGACGTTAACGACTCTTCAATTTCTTGTAATTCAGAACTTCGAGAAAGCATATCACTTTGACTGGAACTATTTCCATGACAGCCTCTGGCGTTTAGAGATTCAAGCATCAAATTTTCAATATTTAAAGCTAATGTATCCATATTTTTTTCATTTGCAGATATAGGTTCATTTGGAATTTCGCCGTCTATTTCTGAGTTATTCTTTTTCATGCGTGATTTCCAACGACATCTTTTTATTTTTTGAAGTCCGTTAACTAATTCAGCTTCCGTACATTCTAAAGTTTCAGCTGGTGATTCACCAGCTGTGGAACTTTTTTTGCTACGTAATTTACGCCGTGTTCCATTTACTTTAGGTATTGACGGACTGGCATCGAATAACGTTAACGACTCTTCAATTTCTTTTAACTCAGAACTCCTAGAAAGCATGTCATTCACATAATTGACTTCTAATAATTGCATCTTTTGCTTTCTTCGCTGTTCTCTTCTTTTTTTGTGTTTTTCATATTCCACACTGTGTGGTTCTCTTTCTTCTTCCACATCAAACATTCTTATTTTAGAGAAAACTACACAAATAAACTTAAAAGTAAGAAAACACAATGTCAAGATAATTCACAAAAAAATAAAACTACTCGACAGTGCGATAACCTTATTGTTACGACATATTTTGTAAATGACATTTCAAGTATAATAAAATGAAGTGAGCTGCAGGTCAACTACAATTTCGCTTTTGCTCCACTTTAAAAACCGTACAAAAATTATTATAATTATTGATTTTTAATTTATTTGTATGTAGTATAATTTTTTAGTTGGGTACAAAAGGTATTTAATTATTATAAAAATTCTCCTGGGGTTTATTTGATTCGCTCGTTTTCGTCTGCAAAAGTACAAGAAAGGTTCATCAAAAATAACTTTAAAGAAAATTATTGTATAAATATGTCTTTAAAAAGTATTTAAAATTGACGAAACAGTAAATATAATTATGAAATTTAAATTATTTTGGGTCACGATAATCTCAGCTCTGAATATAGTCCCAGTGTAAACTAGAAACAAAATCAACAAATTTTTAAAACAAAAAAAGTTTAAAAGCAATTCTTCTATTTATTACTAAAATCTTAAGCGCTGCGATTGTTTTAACAGAATTGCTCATTTTTTTTACTTTAATACAAAACTTTGTCTTTTGTTTATAGCAACGATTAGTAGTTTTTGTTTACATTAGCAACAAAATAAACAAATTTTTAAAACAAAAAACTTTAAAAGCAATGTTTTCTATTTATTAAAAAATCTTAAAGGTAAGGGTAAGAAAATTGGCCTGTTGGTAGCAACAGAATCTTCTTTTTGCTTATATTATAAAAAAAATATGGGGGATGCGATTGCTTTAAAACAACGCTCATTTTTTTTCTTTGATAAGAAATTTTATCAATTTGTTTGACATAAATTCCTAGATTTTTCAACCAATCTGGACCAAATTTTGTAGTTATTTTATAATCTAAAAGAAATATTGGTGCTAAAAAATATAACACATGATTTGGTCTGTCGATTGTTGTATCCCACTTCTTTGCGCGTTTGTTGAAGTTGATACTTACTGTCGTTGCAAGATGGTGCGCAAACAGAACAAATTCGACGAAATGTAAAGAAACAAGAAGGGTTGATTCGGTGTTCATCCACTATTTTTTTTTCTTACAAAAGTTACATAATGCATAATTTTAATAACAATTTGATAAATGCATAATAAATATACAAAACAATGGCAAAATTAAATCTATCACATAATTAGTACGGAAATATTAAATAACAAGTATTATTTAATATTCAGGCAATCCTGGAAGTGGGAATTTTCTGCTGAAAACAGCAACTGCTTCTCTGAGAGCAGAAACCTTGGGTTTGATTGTTGCATCCTCGTGTAACACACGCTTAAAATCGACAAGCTTTGGTCCAGAGATATTTCCAGCTTCCTTAGCCAGTTGTAAGGCACGGTCAATGAAATCAACCACTTGGTCAATATCTGTCTCGACCATACCTCGAGTTGTAATGGCTGGGGTGCCTATAAGTAAAATTATGAAGTCTCGAACTACAGACATTCACTCTTCAAACATTTTCTTCTAATTTCTTCCGCAAAGCCAATTCAAAAATTAAAACAAACTTCTTAAACTCCATTTTCATTCTTCTAACTTCGCAAATTTTGCAACTCAAAATTTAAAATGTTCTTCTTATGAACACCAAATTTTTCACAATAAAATTGTAAAACTATATCCATTCATTAAAATAAAATAAATTTGAACACAAAATCGCGAAATAATCGGTAATATTTGTAAATAAATATATTGTTTTTAAACAAACTTGAAAATAACTCACCCAATCTGAATCCGGAAGGATTTAAAGCACTCTTATCTCCAGGGACGGTGTTTTTATTACAAGCGATGTTGATTTCTTCCAAAATGAATTCAGCCTTGGCTCCAGAGATTCCAGTATCACGTAGATCAACCAGTAACATGTGAACATCGGTTCCACCAGTTGAGATTTTATATCCGGCTTTCATTAAACCCTCAGCAAGACGCCGGGCATTCGCTACGATTTGTTTTTGATATGTGACGAATTCGGGGGATTTTGCTTGAAGCATTGCGGTTGCGATGCCTGCGATGGCATTGTTGTGTGGACCCCCTGAGATAAATAACAAATATTGGTCTTACTCCTTCTTGAACAATTACAGTTACAAATTATTAAATTGAGACCAGAATTAGCGACAAATTAAGCGTGAGATGTAAGAAACGTAAATATATCTGGAAATAAAAATAAAAACGTATTTTTGTGCAATGTCGCATTTTTCCGGATAATTTTATTTGATCGACTCGAAACTTTTTTAACGAAAATCGACAAAGTAAGAAGTCACTGTTCATGATTTTTTTTTTGTTAAATTTTGTAGAGATAATAAGCCTATTCCATTTGCCACTTTGAACATACGAAGTCGGTTAAATTGGGGCAAAGTTGCTGAATTAGTTGGCCATTTCAATAATGTATTTGTTTTCTCAATAAAATTCGTAACTCACTAGATATGAGAAAAAAACTGATTTATTTTATTTATTTACTTTTTGACTTATAGCTTTCTTATTTCAATTCATACAAGTCTACTTTGCACATTCTACAGACACTGTAACTTTGATAGAATTTAATTCGTATTACTTACAGTTTTCGAGATCCCAATGGTTAGCCTCTTAAATGGCATTTCATTTGTATTGAATAAATGAAATGATCCAACTAATTTATCTAAACTGTGTCAACTGATCTAATCTGATCCGACTGGTAAAAGAAATACCACTTAAGATATAAAAAAAAACATCATTCAATTGAAGAACTAATAAAAATGAAAATTCCATAATTTTAGGCATTTTACTTGTATAGAATATTCGAGAGTTTAATTGGTGGAGTATATAAATCCAAGCAGAAAAGACCACGAGGACAGCCTGACATTAATACGAGTGGAAAACATAAATAGTTGGTGATATAAATATTGTGTAAATAAATAGTACATAGTATTGTGTTTAAATAAATAGTACGTAGTATTGTATTTAAATAAATATTCTCAGTGTTTAATTTTTTATGAAGTGTGTATATTTGTTTATACATAATATTACTTATTTTTGTTATCTTCTTGTAATTTATTATTCATTTATTAAACTTATTTATAAAGTTATAGTTCGATTAGCTCCCCATATTTATATAATTTATTAATAATTAAAATGATTTATTTATTTTAATAAACATAATTAATTATTTAATTCATGAAAATAATTATGCAAACTTTCTAAACAAATTTAATAACTAAATAACTTTTGTTTTTATTTGTTTTTACATAATAAGTACTTCAAGGAAATTTACATAACTAGACGTAAACTACTATTTTTACCTGTATTAAATTTTGAAACATTAATATATTTATAGAATATTTAACAACATATTTTTGTCCTCATTATATGACAGATAATGTTGAGTAAAACAAAAATAAAGACTTAAGAGTAATAAAAAATGCATTGTGCATTTAAAAAACTATAAACTTGATATTTATTAGAGCATAGTTTTATCTCTAACTGGCGGTATGTTTATGTCTTTAAATATAGTTCAAGATAAATAAATTTTTCTTAACCCGGTACAGACAAACATATATAATCTAAAATAATTTTTATACAATTATCTTTGGTTATATTTGGCGCAGTAATTTCAACATTCAATATTTTACCTTGTAATCCAGGGAAGACAGCTTGGTTAATCCTACTCTCCAAGTCATACATAATCTTCTCTCCTTTAGGCGTTGTCTTTCTCACGCCTTTTCTGTAGAAAATAACTCCAGCCCTGGGTCCACGAAGCGTCTTATGCGTTGTGGAGCTAACCACGTCGCTGTATTCAAAGGGGCTAGGTGTAATTCCAGCCGAAACCAGCCCTGAGATGTGTGCCATGTCGGAAAAGAGGTACGCTCCGGCTTCATCTGCGATTTCGCGGAAACGCTTGTAGTCCAAAGCTCGGGAGTAGCAACTCACACCCGCGACAATCACGCGGGGTTTGAACAAGCGGGCGGATTTGGCTAGTTCGTCGTAGTCGATGTATCCGGTTTTTGGGTCCACCTAGAGATTTGTAAATTACAAACACATACAATATATATTACGATCAAATTCGGTTATAGCAACATTTTTATAAAGATTCTAATATATAAGTACAATTGAATTTGGTTATAGCGACATTCTAGGAATAACCGAGATAAGTTGTAGGGTATAAAATATATCTCGATATTATAATATACTCTACACTTGTATACGGTAAAACAAATAAATAAATATAATAAATAACTAAACTATAACATCAAGATTTAAAATGTATTTATATCAAAATTTATATCGATTGATTGATTAATACATAAGAACTAAAACATATCATAATTACATAAAGTGTTAATATAACAGTCGTTATCGATTGCTAGATCCCCACAAAGTCATGAAATCAAAAATCCAACGATGGAATTATTGCCATAAAGTCAAAAAATAGCAGACAAACGAGTGTCAAAATTGATTTGAGAATAATTTTTGATCTGAGTTGTCGATACTACAGATACTTAGCAGAAATTCGAGTAAATTTTACCGATTATTTCATACACCTTATTCCTTCAGAATGCTTCCTTTGATTGCCGTAGGTAGTTTTTCAGAAGAAATTTGATAAAACCACAGTATTATTGTCATGGTTACATTTTGTTGATATCAAGAATTTTGTGTTTGAATTGTTGTCATTCGTGAAATAATCAAGCAAATATAATTCGAGCTATGAATTAAATAGGTAAATTTACTCATAATTCCTGCGAAGTAACGACTACTACTGTAAAAAATGACTTTTGTCTATTACTACGCAATAACTACTCGTAAAATTTTCCAATAAATTCATGGCCTTTATTATATTACTTATGATAATTTCACGAATGACAACAGCTTAAACAGAACTTTTATTACCAACAAAATGTAACCATGATGATCCTATTGTGGTTTTATCGAATTATATCGTTGAAAATCTGCCTTCTTCAATCAAATGAAACATTATTTTATAGCGATATGAATTATATGGTTTATTTTCACGTTGAAAGCATGCTGTAGTTCTTATCCAATGTTGCTATAACCGAGTTCGATTGTATATTTTTTAATTAATTTTATACACAACATCACAAACATACAAACAAATTTAAAAGCCGTAAAATGTTTGATTTACAATTAAATTATTATTAACAGGAAATTATTAATATTACATTATAAAACTTTCCATAATGTAAATATAAACAATAAATCTACTGTAATTAAATGACAATATGCAATAAATATTACATTCATAGGTACCTGGGTTGTTAAAAAAATAAAACACTTTTTTTATTTTGATCAGGATATTGGTCAAAACTGGTTTCAACCGTCCACAACTAAAAGATTTATAAATTTCAATAAAAAGCAAAAATTGAACAAAAAAATATATTTTTTATTTATTTATGGACGGAAAAATAGATCTGATTTGAATTTAGCAATATTAAACATTAGCAGACCATAACAGCGACAAACATGGTGGATATGACTAGATAATAAAATTGATAACAAATATATAAAATTTGATTCTCATTTGCTAAATTGTATTGTGTCTTCTGCTGGAATAGAGTGGATTTTTCAAATTATAATTTCATTCAAAATAAATTACGAAATAGATTAGTGTTGAAAACTGTCAGTAAACTTTGTACAATGTAACAAAATGTTAAATACATCTAATTATTGCCATTTTGATAACTCTTCTTTAGATGAATATTGGGCATTAGCTTTTATTTTTGTTTTGTATAATGTGACAGTATCTGCTATAGCTCTATTACATGCTATAGTTTATTTATTTTGCACAATTAATATTATTTCACTGTTATCCAAATAATTTATTTAGTTTTTTCATTTAATATGAATGAATAGTTGAAATGTTATGTTTAATTTTTCCTTTAATTTAAATTAATAATGTATAATTTTTAAATGAAATATTTGACTCATTATTCGGTTCAATTTCGGTTTTTTCATTTTGACCACCGGTCAAAACTGTTTTTTAGCCAGGACGGTTAACATCATACTGTCCAGAATTGTAGTTACATCCGAAATTGCTATATCCAAGTTTAATTGTATATATAATTTTTAAACCAATTTTATTCGTAAAATCACAAACTTACAAACACACTTTTAATAAATAAATTGAAAAACGAATAAAAATCCCAGTTGATAAATTTAAAAGATCTCTGTTTTTTCGAAGTTTGCCCCGAAATTTAAAAGCCTTAAAAGTTTTTTTCATCAATTCATTTTTTTTTTGTTACTTTCAATTTAAGCAAAAAATATTCGGATTTGAAAATTTGGACAATTAATTTCGAAAATATTCGGAACTCAACAGAAACAAAAAGTCGTAATATTTTTTTGTTGCGTCAATGTTTGGATTACAATTAACTAATTATTAACAGGAAATTTTTAATACCACATTATAAAACTTTCCATAGTGTAAATATAAACAATAAATCTATTGTAATTAAATAACAATATGCAATAAATATTACTTTTCATTCATGGGAATACAAATTAACAATTTACAATTAAAAATAACATTACTACGAAATATTTTTTACGCAATATATTTTTTCATGCAAATGATGAGAACGCAAATTAACATATTAAATATTTTTTTTTAATTATTTCAAATATTTTTTTAATTATTTCAAATATTTTTTTTTGTTTTATGATAAGATGTAAGTTCATGGACATTGCATAATGCAATGATAAAAATTACATCACTAAGGAAAAATAAAAGCAATCATAAAAATATCAATTAAGTGTTTTTTTGTAATATGATATTTGTTTCCTATTCAATCATGAAAATAAAAAGCATTATTACGATTTTTCTTTTTTGATTACGGTGAAACAATTATAAAAAATTCAAATAAGCAAAATGTATCGATGATGTTATTAGAAATGTATGTACAACAAATAATAAGTTATTAAAATTAATTAGTTAATAAAAACATGTTATCAGCAAAATAAAACATACCTTGTATGGCATTGATTCGAAGAAAATTGAAGTGGCTGAGATTTTCTTAGTAGGTGTCATGAAACCATGAGTTAAATGTCCACCGTCAGGTAAATCTAGACCCATGATTCTTCCATGGGGCTCAGCAATTGCTGAGAAAATAAGAAAAAAAGAAAAAGTTGTAGGTTATAATATTTTAAACAGGAATTTATGAATGAAAATTTTAAGAAGTTTACAAAATGGATTTAAAAGTTACAAATTTTTATAATTACCTGTGTAAACAGCAAAATTAGCGGGAGATCCAGAATAGGGTTGTACATTAACGCCCCATTTCTCTGGATCGAGTCCGTAGGCCTCCAGGGCCCTTCTTTGGCACAGAAGTTCAATTTCATCAATAAATTCATTTCCGCCGTAATATCTTTGGCCTGGTTGACCCTCTGAGTATTTATTGTGCAAGCACGAACTAAGGCACTGTAATACTGGTAGAGATGTGAAGTTTTCAGACGCGATCATTTCCAAACTGGAAAGTTGCCGTTGCTTTTCTTTTTTGATTATTTCGAACAACTCTGGGTCCGAATCCCAAAGATTAGCGTGAAGAGATTTCGCGTTTCCACTCATAGCTGCGGTTTGAATCAACGGACGAGATGCCTTGAGAACAAATGAAGGAGATAATTTAGTAAAACAAAACGACATCGTGCGTGAAAGCAACATAATGATTAGTTTGAATGACTAGCCGAGTGGAAAGATAATAAGTAACTACATAAAATAATGACTAGTTCTGCCGTTCTGTATCACATTTTAAATATAAACAAATATTAAAACAGTGCTGACAATTACTTTTACAACTGAAAACTGGTAACTGAAAAAATTCCCAACCTGAAATTTTCTTTTTTCCAACTGCCTTCTTCGGAGGTTTAAATCAAACTGAATGCAAGATACACACTTTTATAAAAATACAATTAACACTATTTTTTGCTTATCTGGCAAAATATAAAAGGTTATCAGATAACCTCACACTACGAAATTTTGGATTTACGTACAAATATTTGTTCAAAAACATTTTCATAATAATTTATAATCTCTTAATCATTCTTTTACATATTATTTATTTATTTTTATTACTTATTTCCACGTACTAAATCTTTTTAAGTAAAAAACTTACCAAGCGAATCAACAGGTTGCCAAACGCGGGTAGACACCGGTTGAACATTTGAGGTTACTCGTTACTATTGTTATTAATTTAGGCGCAACCATTTAAACGAGAAATCACGTCATTGGCCTCTCGTTTTTATATTAATAAACGATAAAATTTCGTAATTAGATTGACCTAGTGACGATTAAAGGCGTATTTTATCATCGTCACTATGCGCGATAGTAACGGTTGACTTATGACCGAAAACAAAACAATAAATTGTATTTGAAATAGGGATCCTAAATGAAAAATATGTACTTAACATAACAAATTTGACATTTATAACAATATTTCGTCATATTGACCATTCCGTAGTAAAGTCAAAAACAGTAAATTTAAAAAAAAAACTTTCATTTTGTTTTGGTCGTTAAAACAAACGCAACCGATTAAGTTTGAGGCAGGGCGCCGAATTTTGAAGAACAGTGTAATATATACTTTATATTTGCTTTAATTATTTTACTTACATAGCATAATCATTATTTATTATATTTTGTTAGAAATTATTAATACAAAATTAGTTTATATTTTGATTCGTCAAAACAATTTTCAATAAAGTTCAGAATAATCATTTCTTGAAAATATATATCAAGTAAAAAACTTTTTATTTTATAATAGTACTTATTGTTCAAATATAATGCGGTAAAAACTAAAACATATCTTTTTCTAAAATATCTTTGAACAAAAACTCTGCGCTTCCGCCAAAAAGCCCAATTTTTTATTCAACAACCTACTTTAAACTTTGAGGCATAATTTTTTTTTTTCGTTTACCATTAAATATTGGGCCGAAAATATTACTCATTTAGCAATTGTTTTGGCCATTAAAATATTTTGCTGTTAATTATTGTTAAAACATATATTGTTGCGATAATTTTCACACGTTTCACATTTAAATTGTTGGACCAAAAAATACCACCCGCTTTTACTCATAAATAGGGCTTAGAAAAATAATCCGTTAATCACATTTAATCAATCGATAGTTGATTAATTTATTACCTGATAACTTCTTTCTCGTAAGTTAAGTCATGACTATAGATTATCAGTTTTATTCTTATCAAACAGTAATATTTTTCTACCGATCGTCACAATTATTATTAAACATATTTCAGTATTTTAATGGATGTACTGATATCCACAAATTTGGTTATTTTTGGACAATATTTTGATGGATGTACTGATATCCACAAATTTTGTTATTTTTGGAATGAAATATATCAGTCCAACTGGATAGGTTTCTGATTATTTAATTAATCAATATAAATGATTAATCAAAATAATAGATTATTTTTCATAATCATTAATTGCTTACGAAAAACAGAAATCGAAAAACCTTACTAAATGTCGGGCCAAAAATACTACCTGTTCGTCAACTATTTTGGCCGTTGATTATCATTAAAACAATATATTGTTGCGATAAATTTCACGTTTCACGTTTAAATTGACTCATAAACCTGCCTTTAAACGTTCGGTCGTAAAGAAATGTTTGTCGTTGATCGTTAAACGTCAAAAATTTACAGTTTTGACCGTAAAATATTTTGCCGTTTGTTATGCTTAAAACGTACATTTTGCAAGTATTTACCATTAAAGTAGACATATTGCCGCAGTGTGTCGCCTGTGAAGAAAATACTAGTACAGCTGTCAAGAAATTTTATTCAACTTTCATGTACAGTGATGGCATGCCAAATGCAATAACTTAGCTCAATTGATTATATTCCTTTAGTAATCTCACAATATAATGATTCCACTCACATAGTAAATAAATAAGTTGCTTGGGGCAATTAAAAAGTGTATATAATGGATGAGATGGGTAAAATACGAGCACCGATAGTCACTCAGTTGTTCCTTCTTGACAACGATCACAATGTAAGAGCTATTTGCATTACACTCAGTTACCGTGCAGCTATGTTGGGCACAGTTCCCAGTGGTTGGCGCGCTGGTTACCATCTTCTGACTTAAAACATGATCAACATGATGTATTAACGTTTCACTCGGTCACACTCAACACGTTCGCACAAACCCAACGTTCCTAAGTAGTAAGTGGTTAAGAAGCAACATTATAATAAGGATTTAGAGCAAAACTAAATAAAGAAGATGAAATCACAATTCATTACAATCAACAATAAAATCATGAACATTGTCGTAGAAATCAGCAGGGGAGCGGGTGGGTAGGAAATGTGTCTGTCTCGTTTCATCGCTCGGTACGCTATTGATCGAATTCATTAAAATACACTCACGATAATATTTATTATATACAAACAGACGGGCACATTGCAGGATCGGGTAAGGGCTAGGGCACAGTGGTAATGGTTAACAGTTGTTGGTTGATTAATTATCCATACATGAAGCGTCCCTCTGGGTGTCGCTTTCGACGTACGTGGGAATCAGGCCGCCGCCCTCGCACAGCTCAGTCTCAATTATAGATTTTGATCGCCTTCTCCAGGTAGTTGAAGCGAGAACGCTTTGGTGTTTTATTTACGTGATCTAAGCCCAGCCATGGCCGTGGATTTCCACCTAAAATACATCCAACATTCACTAGTTTGCACAAACTCAAAATACATTTTCAAACGGCGTATGACAAAAGCGCACCAAATGAACATTGCAAAAGCGCACCAGTGTCTATATTCCCCTTTGGAGAAGTTTAGCGTATTTTTTTTATTTTTTTATTTTATCAAGATTGCCCTCAAAAGCGATATTCTACATTTTATTTCACCCAAAGATGCCTAGATTTCTCAAAAAATGAAATTTTATACAAAAATGACGTCAGAGTGGCTCGCGGAGAACGTATCGTCTATCTTAACCAGCGCGAGCTGGGTTCCCATGGCAACAGAGAAGCGTGTGGTGTAATGCCGAACCTACGTTCAACAAGTAAGGTCTCACCATCCCTTCTGCGCAAGCGCATAACTCACTTGTGACGTCAGAGTGGCTCGAAGATAAATTAATTATAAATAATTGGCTACATAATTTTAACTTTAAATTAAATTTCAAGTTATAATTATTCATATACTTCGACTAAAAGATATTTCACATGTAATTTCAGCCACGCTAAACTTCCCCATATATATTAATAAATTTGATGTAACTATTTATTCAATGGTGGAATAAAATAAGGTTAGGCAAGGTTAGGTTAGTTTAGATAACTTTAGTTTTGGTTAAGTTAGGTTAGTTAAGGTTGGGTGAGGTTAGGTTTGAGTGTTTATCTCAATAAAGATTATTATTATTATATTATTATTATTATTAGATTAGGATAGGTTAAGGCAGGTTATGTTAGATTAGATTATATTAGGTTAGGTTAGGTTCGGGACAAAAGAGGAAGACTTGGAGGCATACCCCTGCGAGTATCTATTTAAAAAGTACTATCCGCGAGTAGAACGAATTTACTCGTATTTTGATCTAACCAGATACACACTCAATTCCTAAATTTGTACACTTTTCCTATGTCTTTTTGGTGTGCTTGTGAAATGTTTAAAAATCTGAACGGTGCGCTTTTGTCAAGCAGCCTTTTCAAATACGAGTTCGTCAACTTATGACTGATTCTCTAAAAGTGTTATGTGTGCCTGGCAATTATTAATTTTATTCTAAGATAACTTGGAGGCGCAAGACAAACAATACGCCTGCGTACAAAACAAATTTAAAACCGTCGTAACACAACATAAGGCAACAGTCGTTTCACAACCTTTTTACTCGCCTCATCCAACATCCACAATTTTGTTATTTCTTAAATTAAAAACATTGATCAAAGTCAAAAGAACGCTACAAATTCTCTCAACCAAGGATTCCAAATATGTATAAAAAAGTTGTCTACAATGAAAAGTAAATGAGACAAAACGCATAAATTTCCTGACAATTTTTTTACCAGAAAAATAATAATTCACCGAGCACATGTAGGTCTGGTGTGTTTTATAATTTTATATTAATCAATAATTATGGATACTTACTTTTATAAAATTATACTTGAATTTTATTTATGTCTTCTAAATTTTTAATTGCTTCTAATTATTTCATTCTGTAATTTTTATCACCACAAAAAAATACGCAAAAAATATGTGTCGAATATACTTACGAAAAAATATTTAAAAAAATTTCTTCTACACGATTTTGATTGTTTCAATTGCTTCTAATTGTATCACCACAAAAAATTCACAAAAAAACCGTATCGAAAATACGCAAAAAAACTTTTTAAAACATATGCAAAATATAAAATGAAAAAATTGATAAGAATGGTACTCACTTTGCGTAGGATGCGGTCGGAAGTCCTGAAGGTTGACAGTATACTCGTCCTCCGTGATGTACTGCGGCCGCCCGATGGACACAATCGCAAACTTGTACTTCTCCCACTCTTTCTCCGGGATGCAAATCTTCTTCTGGATGCGGTCCTTGACGCAGGAGAAGGGCTCGCCGTGCTTCACCTTCACGTAGAACGGGATGCCGAACGTGGAGAACACCTCCTTGTGGAAGTGCGCGCACGGCACCAGCAACTCATCCTCCTGCAAGTTGGCTTCGTCCCGTGGGACTTCCTCTATCCGGTAGGTCTTCGTGCTCGTGAGGTTCAGAGTCTCGAGCAGGACGTCTTCCTTCGGACCCGGGACAATCTTGTTGCAGTTCACTTCGATGATTCGGAGTTTGCCCGAGCCGTCTTCGGAGAACTCCACTTGTTTCTTCGCTTCTTCTAACAAGTCCGCCACTGTGCCACATTTGTTGGGGTATAAAATTAGTTCTTTTTCTTCTTTCATTTTCGGGCCCACCCACACACATTTAAACTGTTTCTTGTTTTCTAATTCGTTTATTCTGATACTGAGCTGCTGGTAAAATATCTTTTTTGGCATTTTTGGTTTACAGTGCACTAATAAATCTTTTAATGTGCCTTCGAATGTACATCTTAGTGGATGACCCGGGCTGTCTTTATAACTACAATAAAACACCAAATATAAGAAACGTATCCCTTATTTACTTATTACCTTAAAATTAAAAATACACGAAACCGAATTTTGGCTACAAGAATAAATGCAGAACTACAGCCAGTTTTTGAACTATTTCGGTATTCGTAAATAAAGAATTCGAATCTACATATTGAAACCAGGAAGTAAAACCGTTTTTCGGATTTAGATAGTGAAACTGGTTTTAGAATTTTATGTAATGTGAAGAAAAAGAAATTAACGACGTAATAGTATATTGTGTATCTATTAGGAACTGATTTATTCCCGGACGGTAGTGGAAATTGCGAAACGAGCCATTAATACTAGGAGTCCGGGAAGACACTTTCCCTATGTGGTACACTATTTTTTTTTTTCAATCGATTTATACTCAATAATAATGAAACAAATATGATTATATTTTTATTTGTAGAAAATAAACTCCATAATGAACGGGAATGTTTTGTCACCGGCTCGAAAAAATATTCCCAGACTGTTATTTTTCGTAGCCTAGCAACTACATTAAAATACTGGAATAATGAACTTTCCGGTTCGAAAACACACCAGAAAGGAGTCAGTTTTCAAAGAAATCCCTTTTGTAACTTTACTATGGTAGAGCGACCAGAACAGGTTTCTGGATTTGTCCTTATTGTAAGTTGTTCGTCTTGTTGTCCCGAAGAACATTTTTAGAGCATATAATTGACCCAGTTTTCATAACGGGGTTAAAATTTACTTACGATTGTAATAATTATTTTGTTACTAAAATATAAAGTAGCAAAAATATACGAAGTGATAAAAATATTTTAATCGATATACGGATTTTTTTAAGGTTTCTGAAATTCAGAAATTCTAAATTAGAAATTTTTTATAATAATTTATTTGCTATATACGCCCAAAACGCAATTTTAAAAAGTAATTTCTCAACATAATATTCAGTGATCAGACGAAAAGACAAAAACAAATGAAAATAGTGCGAATTTAAAAATTATGTTTGTAGAATCTCATGAAAAATGTCCTGGTTTTGTAACTTTAAATGCTTGAACGAATATTGTCAGTTCCCAAAATCGAGAACTTTGTAATTTGGTTTCTCCAGATCTTGTCAACTTCAGTTCCAGAATCCGAAAACCGTTTAGTTTCAAGTGGAGAAATGAGAACCGTTTAATTTCGATTCCAGATCCGAATCCGGATAGTTTTGGACTCGAAACCGAGAACCGGGTACTTATATATTCAAATAATCGAGTATGACGCGAATTTCTGAAAAATTTGCATTTTTTGCGTCATTGCTGTTCAGCAGTGGCAACCGTCCAAAATTTGAAGTTTGAGAATTTACCACATTCTCTTATTTTTATTGATCACGACTCTAGTAAATTGGTATTCTTTGTATTTAAAAAGGTTTTCGACGGTAAATGAGAGCAATGATTAAGTTATTTACAGCACCACAATATTTTCGCGTTTTTAAGATTTTCATTTGATTATGTTATTTATTTTAAGTATTATTGGTCCCTTGTGGTATTTGAAATTTAAATGAAATAAGTCGCGATATCTTTGTCGAGAAATATTCGGAAAGTATTTAAATAGAACAAAAACTTTGAAACAAGGTCACTGCCAAGTCGCTGACCTAACTCAAGGTCATTAAAAATTGCCATATGGCCAGTTCGTTGACATTTAAAATAAGAACAAAGCGGCGGAGAGATGAGACTTACTTCTGGCATTTGAAGAACTGGAGTAGGTAGGGATCGATGCCGACCCGCTGGGCCACGGCCCGGGCGAGCTGGTCGTACGTCATCCGCTGCGAGAGCTCCATAGTGAACCCGGGATCGTTGGGAATTGTCTTATCTACAAACATCACTTCTACCCTGTAAAACAAGTCTTTGAAATAATCAATGCAAGTTGGCAAATCCGACAGTTCGTCTCTTTCTTCCTTCTCAAATACTATTATGTCTCCGTCCATCAATTCTTCCAGGACCTAAACAAAAATACATCAAACCAGAACAAACACATTTATATTTGATTACCTTTTCTAGGGGTTCGTTGTGATTAACAATTTTTTCTATCATATTTGGCCTAATTTCTTCATACAAAACTAGCTCTGTGTCGGGCGGAAAACCAGCCCGTTCGTTCAACAACGGAATAAGATCAGATAGTTTACTAGAAACTGGTAAATAGTGATGTCCACAGTAGTGTATCCGCTTTAGTTTCGGATCGTACAGTTTGAAGAAAAGCAACACATCGGAATCTTTATCGAAGTGCGGCAGCGACGACAAACCGGAATCTGGCGGTAAGAGTTCGAGGAATATCGTCCAGGGACTTTGATTTTCTGACGAATCCATCACATTTTTGTGCAAATCAGACTCCAAATCTAAGAGAGTTGGCCTACAAGTCTGGTTGGATCGTTGGCTGAAAGGCCACGGCCGGATTTGTTCGAGCGGGTATTTAAAACTTTCGGCTAACATTTCCATTAACTCTGAAATCGTAGTGTTCTTCCTAACTCTAAAAACGCGGTATGGGGCTCGCTCTGGTTCATACAAATCGTTTCCTTGATGACCATCAAAAGCGTCTTCGAGCAAGACATTGACAGTCATATACAAATGCGCTTCGTTGCGTTCCTTCCTCCGGACTTGTTCCATGCGTTTCTCTTCCGCGAGGCGGTCCGCCAACTCACTGGGAATATCCACATCGGTCACTTCTTGCAACACGTTACTGAGTTCGCTATCACGGATATACACCAACATGTAAGCGTTGGTGCAGTGCTTCACCGTCAAGTTCATGTCTTCTTCATGCCCGCCGTAATTGTGTTCAATCGCTTCCAATTTCGAACAACGAGAGACGACGTCATCGTCGAATTTACACCACTTGCTGTCACCGCGAGGGTTGATAAAAACTACGTAATGGCCGCCATGGTTGTCCCCAGAGTGCACCAACACTGCATGCAAGGTGTAATTCGCTGGGGTGGTTTCTTTCTCCTGCAGGTACTCATCTAAAGAAATGCGATCGTAAAACTCGAAACGGTCGTTGAATTTCACGGAACAGTCGGTAATTGGGTCGTATTGGAACCGCATGAGGTGAAGATGTAAAACTGGGGGAAATGAAGCAAACACAACTCCTTTTTCTGCTTCCTGTAAACCATGCTCGCCTGCATCGTATTTATTGTCTCCGTCGAGAGTTTCTCTTTCAATATAATCTTTGAATGATTCATAAACTGAAAAGAAATTATATTTACAATCGTAAAGTTAGTAAAGATTAATAGTTTTAGAACAAAACTCACAAGCATTAATTTTACTTACTATTTTTCTTGCCCTTAATGTTGAGCTGAATATCATAAAAAGTTTCCATTCTAGTACTAGCGTAGTTAACATTCTTGCACCGAATATACGACATCATTTTGCCTTCAAATAATTTAGGAACAGTGCCCTCCACACAAGTGCCTTTCATTTTACTTTCAAGCTTATCCAAAAGTACCTGAACCAATAGGTTTTACATCAATAAAACTGCATAAAAAAGACCATTTGCAACCTTCGGGGACACAATTTTACTCCTAGTACTTTAGAAAATTCTTTAAATAAATTTTATTTTCATTGCATGAATACTTAAATATCCAATAGTACGCTATACAATAAAAATAAAGGTAGTTTAAACAATTTTTTTCAGTTACGAAATGTACGAAAAATACTAAAAATGACAAGTATAAACTGTCACATACGATTGATAAATTTTTATCAATTTACAGTATATTTTGTGGCAAAAAAAGAGAAAAAAATATGGGGCAATAAATCAATCAGCAATTTGATAATTGATATAAAGAAATGTAGTAATAATGAAATTAAAGTACACTTTCAGGTAAATAATAAGAGTAAAAATAAGTGCACTATATTTTTTTAATTTAAAATTTGTTACTTGCATATTTAACGCAGAGACTCGAACCGAAAAATTTTGGTTACGGTTAACGGTTTTTACATTAATAAAAATTCGGTTTCGATTATCGGTAGTGGTTTTTTAAAAATATTATATTGGTTTTCGTTTCGGTTAAAATAAACAAATAAATTTCGGTTTCGTTACGGTTTGCAAGTTGTTTTAAGTAAAAGTATAGTTACTTTAATTTTAAGTTGTGATCTAAAATTTAAAATTGCGCTTTAAAATAATTATAATTAGTTAATCATTATTACATTAAATTACACTTAAATTTTATAAAAATAAATAAAATTTATGGTAAACATTTTCAGTTTAGTACAATAATTATATTTACACTGGTTTTAGTACTAATATTTTTTCGGTTACAGAATGAATTTATTTTGCGTATAAGTTTTCGGTTTCCCTATTTAAAGAAATAAAATAAATGTTTCTTTCATTCAAATATAGGTGCGGTTTTCGGTTACGGTTCGAGTCCCTAATTTAACAACTTTCTTCCAAATTTCTCGGAAAAAAACTTAAAAATAAGAAAAGTAAACTGTCACTCACGATTATCCTATTTTTATCAATTTATAGCATGTTTTGGGACATAGATGTTGAGCAAAAATATTGGGTATTAAATGGATCAAGAATTAGATAAAATAGACGAAATAAATGTAGTAATAACGGGACAAATTAAACTTAACAAAAATAAACTTTTACTTTCGATTAGACGATTTTTAATTATAATTTAACAACTGCTCTTGATCTAAAACTTTAAATACGAATTTTTATTAAAAAAATCCGATCAACAGACATGTTAAAAATAGTTAAAACGCATTGAAAAAACCTTAATTTGTGGACATCCATTAAAATTATGATATGACGGTCGGTAAAAATTTGAAACAACTTACCGTTTGATTCTTCACTTAGAAAAAGAGAAAATGTTATGTCCCCGAAAATAAGGCAGAATGGTCACTGTATGTAATACCAACAACGAATACTTACTCTAAGAAATTCTTGAACGTCATGTTGCATAAAAGAATCTAAAGTTTCCCAACCGAAAGACTTGGTTAGTTTTTTTGTTCCGACTGGTTTATCCGAGAACTGGAGCTCGTGGAACACCCGCTGCAAAGCTAACGCGACTGATTTGCTACTATCGTCGGACTCTGTCGGCATTTTATAAACAGCTTTCCTTAATTGATTAGTAAAGTATAAAGTTTGAAGTAGAGAGTTCATGTAACAGGTAGCGCCCTGGTTTTTCAAGCCGACGTACCCGGTGTGTTTCTTACTGTCCCAAGAGACGCCGTGCGGGGCGTCGGCCACGACGTGCACTTCCAGAGTGATGGAGTCGTCCTTCACGTACCCCTTCTCCGGCTCGAGGACGTCGTTCCATCCCATGAAGTGGGAGAAACCCCAATCGTTCTCTTTACTGTAAAATAAGTGTTGGATTTTGCGACAAAATGGCTCCACGTCCGGCTTATGGGAATATAACCGCAGTTCGGCCACTGCGTAACAAGACCACGAAGATGATTCGCTTTCCCCGTTGCACTGTAAGAAGAAACCCAAAGAGCGCTGAGTTTGTCGCTCTTGGGTCTGACTTGTGCGAGGCATTATCATTATCTTCCATGGTAAATTCCTTACGTAACACGGTGGAGACAAAACAGAATCCTAAAATAAGTCAACTTTAACCAATTAATAACTTGTGAGGATGGAAGTATTTACCCCAACTTTAAGTTTACTAAAGTTTGGGACAGTAAACCTAAATGTGGCTTCTGATCTGGCTTCATCTTCGGCCATCTCAGCATCCTGAATGATGGTCGATGCATTGTCTTGAGGCTGAGGGCCAATCATGATATCGCCGTTCTGTGACCGATCCATGGCATCTCCACCACCGTCAGTCATAGACTCAACGGTCTCAACTGCATTGTAAACACAATTCCGATAATTACATTTGTCAAACTGTGCTGACAGTTACAAGTTTCTAAACACGACTATCACAAGATTCAGCTTTGAAATTTTACGTCAAAAGTAAATGAATTATTATTTTACTCTTGTACAATTTTGTGCTTTTGTTTGAACCATGACTTCAATTTTTTTAATTTGACAGTTATTGTAAAACGAGAATGAGCGAACATTTATTGGTGAGTAATGTTGAATTTTGTTATGCAAATGGTGTGAACGAGACAGTGATTGTGTTGCCGGTAAGATTAGTAAAACGTGTTGTAAAAAGTACATACCGTCCTGCGTGTCCATTTCTTCTACTTCATTGACATTGTTTTGTGGACTGAGATCGCTTCTCATGAGTCTTCTGTCGCGGGCATTCACGTGGTTCATATTGTCTCCGCTGTGGGGCGGCGTCACCGGAGCCCCCGATTTCTCTTTACAAACCGGTCCTTTGTTCTTTTTCGAATTTAAAATAGTATTAGATTCGTTAAGATCAAGCGAATTAACAACGGAAACTGAATTATACGTATTATTTTTGGTGCCGGACGCGGTAGTCAGTTTGACAAAATGCTTACTCGCGATGCGCCCAATGTCTGCAGATTTTTAAACCCTCTGAACGAGGGGTACTTACAGCAACCATATATATGTTTCGTTTAACCTTCGTGGTATGAAAATTTCAAACTGTATTACAGTGTCGAATAATAAATGTAGATTATCTTTCGTGGCAACGGAGCACTTTTAGCAAGAAAATAAACAAAATGGAGGCAGTTTTGCGGCTCCATGAAATGATCTTGTCAAATGCAGCAGCAGCTCGTTTGACATCACGCCATCTGGCCGTGCGAAAGGTTAGTCCTGTAAGCGGAAAATTCAAATAAGTCTGGTATATATCAACTGTGTTATATTTATTCATAAACGTTAAGAATAACAAGATATAAATTCAAATAAAATGAAAATAATTAAAATACACAATGTTAAAAATGCATTATAAATAGGTAATTAAAACATATTAAATTTCCAATTTTTATTTACTTCGTAATAAAATTGTAATATAAGTATACTCCCATATCCCAAACTTACGTTTTACTTATATACAAATGCATATGCTGAATGTTTATACAAAACAGGTTTCTTGCCCGAGTTGGTACATTTTTTTTACATACAATATAATGAAAGTAAATCTAAAACTGTCTACACACTGTATTAAAATGTATCAAAACTTTATTAGTACATTATTGATATTATTTTCATTTCATTTTTTGCAGTAAAAATAAGCAATTCCTAAAAAATTGATAAAAATCATTAATAACGATTAATGTCATATGTTGTGTATTCCCTTATAAATATTTAATTAAAGTCTGTAATATTTATAAAATACTCACGGTATCATAATTAAAATTAATACATTTTCATTTTTAATACCAAATTCATGATGAAATTATATTTTGTACGATAATCGATGTATAAATAAAAGGACCTGCATTTAAAATACATTAAGACTATCATCACTATATAAAGGCCGTGTTAAAATAATTCTTTCTATAAATGTATATCAAAAATAACCAATAACAGTTATCATAATAAGAATATGTATATGGCTAAGTACTAGAGGAAGCTTGGTATGTACAGGAGGGACGCGTCGAGAGAGCTAATTAGGCGCGTCGTCTCCGTCCAGGGTCTCGTCCTGGGTGGTGGAGTCGTCGCCGGAGCCGCCGTTGCCGCCGGCCGGGATGGAGCCCCGCTTCGAGCCGCCCAGGCGCGAAGACAGCCCCATGCCGCTCGTGCCGCGTCTACAAAACATCACATTCAGTCCTCTCCAACGCCCACATCCCCAAACACAGTCTAAAGCCTCACTCAACACAGCTCAGAAAGGTCAAATAAGGCGGCAAATGTAATCATTTTGCATTTTTATAGTACATAAAACAAGTGTTATTACATACAAAATGGTATTTAGTTTGCTTACTATCTATCTTTATAGACTAATATACTTTTATGTTCACTAGAATATTTAAAAATTCTTGTAAGTAATAAAAATGTTATTTGTTCTCATTTTAAATGTAAATATGTGTGTATGTATTCCATAAAGTTTTTAAGTCGCCAGAAAACGCTACTTACATAATACTAATAATACAACATCGATACAATATAGGGCAGTACTTAATCAAATTTCTTACACAATACTATTAAAAAGTAATGAAACATATCCGTGAAGATAGAAGAAAAAACCGATGATTAAAGATGAAATCTATGGATGCTCCACATTGACATGGCACATTCATCGTTGTTTTTAGAACAGTCGATTTCTACTCCTTTGTAGGCGCTTATATTAATGAACATCTTTTATTTATTACATAGATTAAAAATATCATTCAAAGACGATTCGTATGACTCGACAAAAAAATCGCTACTGGTTCTGTTTTTCCAATGAAGCAGTAATATATATTAAAGAGATTCATTATAAGAATTACATTTTAAAATAAATAAACTTAAAACCATTAAATCAAAAAACAATTTTAAATTGTAAATAATGCCATGGATAATCAACATTATAAATTTCCTATATATACAAATAGTCTTACAATAAAATATATCAACAAATATATCATTTCCCTTATCTGTCAACCAATTTGAAAATGACTAGCCACATTCATAGTGTTTAAAATTGTAAGTTTTTTTTTAAATAGTTTACACTGCAGATTTTGTAAATATTTTGCACAAAAAATAGAAATCTGTTATTGGTTTACCGAAAATAAACAAACAAAATATCGCATTTTGTTTCAAAGATCACAGAAAATCCAAAAATAGGATAAATTGGGACTCCGAACTTTTAATTTATTCTATATTAATTCCGTCTATTTCGCCGATTAATTTTAAAACTTACATTTCAAAATAAATAAACTTAAAAACATTGAAACAAAGTGCAATTATTAATTAATATTGTTTAAAATAGCTTACATTGCAAATATTTATGTCTAGAGTAGAAATAAATAAATAGAAATGAATTTTTCAATTTATTGTACTTGTCGATTTTACCGATTCATTATGAATACAGAATTTCAAAAGGAATAAACTGAAAGCAATTTTAAAATTATAAATTATGTAATTTTAAAATTATAAATAAAGTCATGAATAATCAACATGATAAATTTTCTACATGTTAAAAAAATAATCTTACAATATAAAATATTAACAAATAGATCATTTTCCCTATCTGTAAGTCAATTCGGAAAATTCTATTAATATTTTTTAAAATTGTAAGGTCCTTAAAATAATCTTCATTGCAAATTTTGTGAATATTTTATATACAGGGTGGTGACTCAAACACCCGAACAAGGATTTAACATATAAAATCTTATTTTCGCAATTTCCTGCTTCCCTAATTATTATAGGTAAGAAAGCTTCAAATAAGAGTTGTAGAGCATAAAATTCTGCATCTGAATCAATAAGCAAAATTAATTTTATTTATGACCACTAAATTTAAGTATAACTTATAGGTTATCTAAGTGTCACATTACGGAAGGCCGTTTGTAAAGTACGCCACCGCACAGTTAGGGAATTTTTGATTTATCGTAATTGTCAGCTATATAAATAAGACAAAATTAATTATAAGAAATAAACAACAAATGTTCTACATAGTACTATTTTATTAGGTTGAAAATAGTTTAAATTTAGTATTTAGAGCTTGACAGTTTGACATAGTTGTTTTTATGTTCTGTAGTTGGCACTATTTACTAGTGATGTATCAATTTTTAACAGTATTGTTTGATCGTGATGTGATCGAAAAAGTCAACTAATGGTCGTAGAAAATTCATAGTACATAATTTGAGTTGTAAAGCAATTACGCACTTGTGGAATTACAAACTCGCCGCTTTTAGGATGTTACATGTTAAATTTGTATGATCGGGTGATGAAGTCAACATCCTGTATATATAATAAAATATATTGTTTTAAAGACCGAATAAAATCCAAAAAGATGAAAATCTACTAGACTACTTTGCCCTAATATTGAAGCCATGTCGTACGATGATATGAACTGTTAGTAGCGTGTTTAAAATGTTTAGGAATTTTCTAGAAAACGTCGTAAATTCGTTGTTAATAAGTGTTTTGTTAGAAATGTTATGCAATTTGTACAATTACTATTAGTTTAATAGTTACAGATATAGCAAAATAAAACTAGTGCAGTATTAAAACACGGCGAAATAAATCTTGAAACATAACATACGAAGTTGAGAACGTACCAATATATTACACTTCCCTACCAGCGGATTTCGCCATCACTTAATGCTGTAATTATTTAAAATTTACAACCTATTTTCTTAACAGTTAACAATACATGACACATAACAATCGTATTTACCTCAGTTTGCTCTTCAAGTTGGAGATCTCGCGTGTCATGGACTCGTGCGACTCCATCATGTCTTCGCATTCGCGTTGTGCTTTGCGCTTCTGCGCTTTCTCTCTGCTGATCTCTTCCTCGGCCTCGTCCAGCTGTCGCTTGAAGGCTTTCACACGTGCGTTCACCTTCTCCACTTGTTCCTTGTATTGGTCCGAATGTCTTCTCTCGTCTTCCAGTTGCATCACAAGCTCCTTGATCTTCTTGTCCAGTTTGCGGTTGTTCTTTTGTTGAGCAAATCGTTCCTTTGCCTCCAGTTCCAGCTGTTCTTCCAGGTTCGTGATCTTGCTTTCCAGGGAGGCGATCGTGGCTTTAGTCTTCGTGCGCTGAGCGGTTTCCAGTTCGGCGAGCTTAGCCTTCAATTCTTTGTTTTGGCGTTCTAGTAACAATCGGCCGGATTCTAGTTTTTGAGATGTTGAGCGTTCTGCGGCTAGTTCAGTTGTTAACTGTTCTACGCAGAGTTGAGCCTTGCGGGCACGGTCTGATAAGATCTCGCCGTTGCCCTGTTCTTCTTCTAGTTCTTCCTCGAGGGTAGCGATACGGGCTTCCAATCGCCGTTTTTCATCGATTAATGAGTTTCCTTTCGTTGCACTGTTATTGATTTCTTCAGCCAGTTCATCTCTTTCACTTTCGGCTGCACGGCGAGCGCGTTCAGATGAAGCAAGATCTTCAGTTACTTGAAGAAGTTCTGCTTCAAGAGCTTTAACTTTACGCTCAGCTTCTTTGCTAGCAGCGGCTAGTTCATCTCGAGCAGCACGTGCTTCTTCGGCATCTCGTGCGCATTCTTTCCATTGTTGTTGAAGCTTCTTCAATTGCTTCAAAGTATCTTCTTTTACTTTAGAATGCATCTCTAATTGTCCTTCAAACTCTTTAATATCTCCTTCCAATTTCTTTCTCTGTGCCACAGCTGCTGCTCGTTGCTTTCTCTCTTCCTCGAGTTCTGCTTCGAGGTCTCGTAATTGTTTGACAATTCCTCGTCGCTTTTCTTCAGACTGTTCTTCCTTTGCTTGAACATCGCGCTCGAATTGAGCACGCAAGGCTTGCATGTTGACTTCCAAACGCAATTTGGCATCTTCTGTTAACTGTAACTCATCTTCAAGTTCTTCATTCTGAGCTTTAAGTTCGGCGAGCTGACTTTCTAGGGATCGTTTTGCTTTTTCTAATTCGTGGACGTTTTTGTCTGCGGTGCCTTGGCTGTTGACTAATTCGTCAAGTTCTGTTTGGAGTTGTCTTCTGCCTCTTTCCAGTTCTTCGATCTTTTCGCTGGCTTCGTCTAATTCGCGGCTAAGAGAAAGGACGCGTGTTTCTTTTTCTCTGGCCTCCCGTTCAGCAGCGTCTCTTTCTGCTGCATTTTGTTCACTGACTGCTTTTTCTTCCGCCAAGATTTTATCGAAATTCTTTTGCTTCTTTTCAAGTTCGAGAACTTTAGCTCGTTGGGCTTCCAAGTCAATGTTTGCATCTTCAAGTTCGGCTGCGATCTTCTTTTTGCTTTTGTCTAGTTTGTCATTAGCAGCTTGCAGTTCTTCCACTTGTCTTTGCAGTGCTTCAATGTCTTTGGTAAGCTTCTTCTTTGCTTCTTCCAGTGCGGAAACTTGCTCTGTTTCTTCTTCTGCTTTCTTCTTAGCTTCAGCTAACTGTGCACCGAGGGTTGCTACTTGTTTAGTTAGATTGCGTTTGGCTTCTTCTTCTTCATCAAGCTGTTCTTGTAAGCCTTCCTTTTCGGTTTCCAGTTGACGTAAACGCGAGCTTAGTGCTAACTTTTGACGGGTTTCTTCTTCCAAAGCAGATTGAGCTTCCGAGAGTTGTGATTCGGTAGTTCCTTGCGATTTCATGGCAGCGGATGCTTTCAATTCAGCTTCTTCTAATTGCTGAGCAATGGATTCAGATTCTTGTTGAAGTTTAATAGTTTTTTCTTGCAATTCATTGCGGGAGCGTTCAATTTCAGCCAATTTAGCTTGTAATTCGGCAAGTTGACTTTCGGCTTGTTTGCGCCTTCTATCGCTTTCTTGTCTGTTAGCTCCAACGCTGCGCAATTCAGTTGCAAGGTCAGCATTTTCAGCTTCAAGTGTTTGTTTGGCTTTTTCTAAACCGGCTTTAGCTTTTTTGATGGTTTCCATTTGCTCGTTAATGGCGGTTAATTCTTGGGAATGTTTATGTCTCATGTCAGTTAAGGTAACTTCATGCGAAGATGCTTCTTCTTCTAAAGATTTCTTCAAGGCGGCAAGTTCTTGTTCACGCTTGGAACGCAATTCTTGTTGAGCTGCTGTTGTATCCAAAGAGTCCAACAACTCGTTTTTAAGTGCTTCCAATTCTTCGTTAAGATCGCGTTTTAGTTTTTCGGCTTTGGATCTTGCGGTTTTTTCAGCTTCAAGATCTTCTTGCAGTTCGATAATTTGACTTTCAAGTTCTCTGAGAGCTTTTTGCGCGTTGGCTTTCAAAGCGCTTTCTTCATCAACGCGAACCATGGCTTGTGCGAGTTCTTCTTCGCGTTTTCCGAGTTGAAGTTGGAGTTCTTCAAGCTGTGTTCTCTTTTCTTGCAATTGCTCTTTCAAGTCCGATACTTCGGATTCTACTTTCCGTTTTGATCTGTCGGATTCTTGTCTTTGTTGATGATCTTTCAATAAGCGTTCCTCGAGGTCGGCTATGGTTGCTTCATGTTTTGATTTTAGTTTAGCCAAGTGTTTGGCTTTTTCTTCTTCTTCGGCTAAGGCTTGGGAAAGATCTGCGCTGCGTTCTTCCAACACTTTCTTTTCTTTGAGAAGTTTTTGATTGGTATCGTCGCTTAAGGCGAGATCTTCTTCTAGTTTTTTGATTTTAGCGTCGCATTGGACTTTTTCTAATTGGAGTTTTTGTCTGGCAGTTTCTTCTTCTTCAAGCTGTTCTTCTAAGTCTTGGATGTTTAATTGTAATTTCTTTTTCTCTCCAGTTAAATTGGTAACACGTTCTTCCTCTTCTTCGATGCGAGCTTCAAGATCGTTTAAGATTTCTTCTAGTTCTTGTTTTCTAGCGGCTAATCTTGCACGCATTTCTTCCGCTTCTGCACATAATTCTACTTCGGCTTGTAGTTGTTCAGCCAACATTGTTTTTTCTTCGACAGCTTGTTGGAATTTCTTTTCAAATTCTGCTGAAGCTTTCAACTGGCTTTCTAGATTATCGCGCACTTGTTTAAGTTCATCCTCTTTTTGCATGAGTTTTTCTTCTTGTTTTGTCACTTCTAGAAGAGGTTTAACTTTGGTGTACAATCGCCACCATTGCCAATTTCTTAACTTCAAGTAAGCGGCACAATTTCTTTGAATGATTCGAATAGCGTTTAATTGTTGTACGCGTTTTTGGTAATTGCGTCGTGATAAGAAACCTCGGCAAAATGCTTGGAAATTGACGATAAGATCCGTGATTTTGTAATCGCGTTCTTCTTCAAGATGAGCAAGAACACCGGCGCGGAAGAATATTTTGGATTGACCAACTCGGTACAAGTTTTGATCAAGCTCTAAAGTTTTAATCATTGTTTCGCAAGCTTTCTTTCCGTCCATAAAGCCTTTAGAAATGACGTTAGGCGTTAGGAGTTCGTAGCGTTGTCTGAATTCTTGGAAAGGAATGCGATTAGGGAAACCTTGACGGCAGATACGAATGCCTTCGAGCACACCGTTGCACCTTAACTGATCTAGCACTAATGGTGCATCGATTTTACCCGCGCGTTTTTCATGATTTGGAATAATACACCTTACGAAGTTGGGATTGGTGTTTCGGAGAGTGACCATTAAGTTGGCTAACTGTTCTTTGTACAGCTGAGAAACTGTGCGGAACATGCCTTTAGCTCTGCCGACTAATTCGGTGTCTTTCCAGATAAGTACAACGAAGGGATCCTGAGAATTTTGAAGCAACGACACTACGTTTTCATTAAGAGGGTCCATGTTTTTCATGAGCCATTTTTCAGCAGAATAATCAACTTTTCCTGCGTAGTGAATAATTGCAAAATCGGCAATTCCTCGGAAATCAGTTTTCTTGAACTTGGGATGAACGGAATGTGCGCTGACTAATTTATCAACAAACGTTTTATCAGTAGCTTTCGGGAATAGACATTCTTCATCTAACAAAGCCATAATACCCATAGGTTTGTCAATGAGATCAATCGTAGGTTGAAGATCAAGACCAAAATCAATGAATTTCCATTCAATTCCTTCTCTTTGATACTCTTCCTGTTCAAGAATAAACATAGTATGATTGAACAATTGCTGCAATTTCTCGTTAGTGTAGTTGATGCAAAGTTGTTCAAACGAATTCAAATCAAAGATTTCAAAGCCCGCAATGTCGAGAATTCCAATGAAGCTAGCACCCTGCCTCTTTGTACGCCCGAGAGATCTGTTAATCCTGTTTACCAACCATCGGAACATGCGTTCGTAGCACGCTTTGGAAATAGCCTCAACCGCGAATTCAACTTGTTCTTTAGTCTGCGACTTGCGGACGTAGTCCCTACCGACACGAATGTTGGGTTTGAGGAAAGCTTTCGTCATTTCTGTAACGGAGAGACCGAGCAAATGCGCAATCTTCTGAGCGACGGTGTTGTCGGGAAGAGTGGCTTGGTCGGAGTTGCGGTCTTGTTTGAACTGCATGCAGCCGAACAGCATGACGGCGGAGACGATTCTGAAGATGGCGGCGAAGTCTTCCTGGGTCATGCCCATGATGTCCATGGACTTCACGGTGGCTTGGAATTCCGCAGCGTCATCCACGCCCGGAACCAGGTGGCTGTCGTTGCAAAGGAATGAATATGTTTTTGGGTCTTCCAGTATAAAAGTTTCTAAAAAAAACAATCATTAAAATATGTTCCAAAAATAGTTATTTATGACTCAAGGACGAAAAATGCAGTTTCGGATAACTACGGTATAAGAAGTTTGAAAGCATTTTCGTCCATGTATCATACAATATTTTTCATTCGAATGCATCAAAAAAATTAAAACCGCATTAAAAGAAATTGAATATTTTTGCAGTGATCTGTATCATAAACAAATTATCACACTCATATTTTGAAAATAATATTTAAAATTAGTGACCCACCGGAGCTTTAGTTTCGGCCAATTTGGGACAAATAATCTGGTTTCTGTTCCGATTTTGAAATAAAATATTAAAAAAGAGTTGCAACATTGCTGTTAAAATTTTTAAGTAAATAAGTAAGTTTCGATTTCGGTTACGTTTTGGGCCGAAACTAGAAGAGGAGCCGAATATTCGGTTACGGTTTTGGTTAAAAATCGTGTTTTGGTCAGACACTAATAAAAATTATGAATGACAGTAAAAGTGAGGAATTTATAGAATGTACAGACCTGAAGTGATAGAATAGTTTCTTTAGAATTATTTTCCGTCCAAAGGAATTTTATCAATTTTATTAAATTGTAAATAAATAAAAAATGAGAGTAAATTAAATAATTTTGGTTTTTTTTACGTACGAAAAATCACCTCCGCGAAAAATTTTAACTTTTCGTTCAAATATCTTAATCAATTTTTGATACATTCGAATAAAAATAAGGTTTTTGTTATACTTTTCTGTTCTGCAGAAGCGCCTGCGAGGAGCTGATAGAAAATATGGAAAGTTCGTTCATTTTTGGCTTGTCTTATGGCACGAGATTTTTCCAGTAGGTACGTTTCTATATTTGCACCAGCAATGTAACCAGACGCATCGAAGTTTATCCTTATGAATTTACCCTACGATATATAAAATGTTATAAAAATATAAAAATTAGAATCGGGTGTAAATCTTACAAATCGAGATGAATTGTCGTTCTTCACAGTCTTGGCGTTACCAAAAGCTTCTAAAATGGGATTTGCTTGTAATAATTGCTGTTCTAATCCTCCCTGTAATTACAATTATTATTGTAAATATTGTAATTTTAAAAAGAAAAAGTAAAACATTGCAGTCCTGAAAACTGTTGTCTATTATATATTAATAATAAACAGTAGGAAATAAATAAAAAATACAACAAACATTCAAACAAAAATTAGTTGATTAGCTGTTAAATGCACTCTACATTTATAATATTACATACCGAAAACTCCCTCGTCGGACTTTGCGGCTGGTAAGCGTGGAAAAATAATAAAATATATAACTAGCAATTCTACCGCATTTACAGAATTTACAAACTAAATTTATTTCCTACTGAATACTAAGAGAAAGAAACCTAAGTGAAGAGATCTACTTACAATAATGTTAAGGCTTGGCGGCTGCAGGATCCAGGCAAGACATGCAAATAGAAAGTGAAGTTAGAGACGACGCGACACCATCTAACATGCATTGCTTCTGCCATGGAGGTAGAAATGACAAAAGCATAACTGATTACGGCAAGAGGGTTGAACGCGTCAAAAACCACCATGCGCAGCGCGCGCAGTTTTGTCCGTTGGAGTAGAAATAGAGGGCGCGTTTAAGACCAGTAAAGACAGACAAAATATATGGACTCTTCCCATTTTTTAAATAAAAAATAGCACTTTGTATACACATATTTTTCCTATTTTCATCTGTTTTAAGAAAAATAAGCAAGAAATAATTTGTTATAAATTTCAAACAAATTCAAAATTGTACTTTATTCACGTTAAGAAGAGAGTGAAGACTGGTATCGGGACTACAATTCCGACTCTGTGATCGGTTAATATGAAAACTGAGTTTACTCAGTACTTTTTCACGGTTAAATAAAGCGGGAAATTATATTTTATGTGTTTAAAAACAAATTTTCGAGGTGACATCTACTCTTTTCTTAAAGAGAATGGAATTTAGCTCATGATGTTTGACGTACTTTAGCTTTTGACGTTTTGACAGCGCCGTAGTGGAAATTTGCGGTACCACAAAATAAGAAAAAAATAATTTTATACAATGAACTCTACGAATAGGAAAACATCTATAATTATATATAAAAATAAAAACCGAATTCTTCCTGTTAATAACGAAAACAATTTTTTTGTGTATTTACTAACAAAACGTCAAATTTTTCTTGCCATATTATATGATTGAATTTTCGGATATTTGATATTTTGAACAAACAAACATTTACATTTTTATTTATATAGATTATGAAAACTTATTCAAAATATGTTAAATTTGAATATGCGGGAAGAGTTCATTATAACGATTTTTGATATATTTTTTATACCTCCATGGCATTTACAATCAAAGGAAAATTTTTGAGAAATATTTATCTATGTCCACATTCACATAATTTATTTTTCAAAACAATCATTAAAATCATATTACTGCATACTGTATAATGTACTGCATTAAAAATAGATATTTAAATTGATTTCTCATGAATGTGAATATAGATTTAAATTTTGCTATTTTAAGAACGAAAAGTGTGGCGTCTGTTTACTCCATCCATATGTTTGCAAAATAATAAAGATTTAAGAGTATGCTTAAAATATGTGCTTTTTAAGTCCATTGCGTAATAAAATTCGTGAAGACGTGCAAATAATAAATTTTGTACGTGATTTAAATTTATACAATGCAAAATCCTTGAACCTAACTACTAAGCGTCTCAAACCAAGTCGGGGTCCCAGAATAAAAATTTATACAATAATGTGACCTCAGATTGAATTCACGGCAAAACTAATCGGAACTAGTTTTGATTTAAGTGTGCATACCGCTCCAGAGGTTCCTTTCGGTTTTGAAGCGGCGACGTAGGCCAGGTATTGGATGACTTTCTTCGTGTTTTCTGTTTTACCGGCTCCTGATTCTCCTGTGCAGAGTATTGACTGATCTTCACGGTCTGCAACACGGAAACAGAAAAGGAGTTAGTCAATGTATAGCATAGCGTAAAAGATTTAATACTGACAAATTCTGATTATTACTGATTACTGGATAGAAAATACTGTTAAGGACTAATAACTTGATTAACAAGACTAATTCGTACTGACTATCAAACTAATAAATAATACTGTTAGTGAATCAGAAGACTGTTATTTCTTTGTTACAGTTACAAAAAAAAAATTAGCGCCATTTTTAAGCAAACATTTTGACAATTTTCACATCTCTCTGATCATAGACCTATTAACTAATTAGTTTATAGATGTTCCTGATATTTATTTGTTTTTCAGCTATTTTTCCACTGTTATCAAGTTTGCGGTCCCATTACCAAGCAAACCGATCTCAGCGCCGGTGTATTTTATAGACCAATGATTCTTAAAGCGGAGGTCGCAATAGCTATTTATGTATTAAGGGCGAAATGATATAGATTTTGGCCCGCGGTGCAAAATTGAAGCCCGACGCGCAGCGGAGGGTTACAATGCACCTAGGGCCAAAATATATTTCGCTCGTAATACATACAATATTTTTTGCATATCCGAAGTAGTATTACTTCATCACCGCGATCAAAGTAAAACGATGTTCAAATCAAATTCAGATCATAGTAGTCTATTTGACATATGTACGTTGTCATGGATAAAAATGAAAACAAGCAAGTAGTAAGTAAACAAAGTAGCAAAAAACTGGGCACGAAAAGTTCTAGGGCGAAAATGACTACTTTTTCGCCCTCGGGCGAAAAAGAGTGTCATTTCGCCCTTAAAACAATGTTATTTGTCCGACTTTTACGCCCGGATGTGCAAAAAATATTTTTTGCGGATCGCAATTTGATGATTAATTTTACAAATTTACTACACATTAATCCTTTATTTACTTCAATGTTTAAAGAAAAAAATAAGATACTTTCCGAACATCTCAACAGATGGCGCTTGGAGCTGCATTTTCCTGATATTTCATATTTTCAGCTGTTTTTTTTTCTACGTACGCCCATTCTTCGAAGATTGGTTAGAATTAGTAAGTACGAAAAATGGTCGCAGCCCAAAAAGTTTAATATAGTAGTATAGATCATAGATTATATATAACAGGCGTATACTATTTGCTACTTGGATCAGATCTAACTTAAATTTTTGAATCCGAATCACTTATTTTTCATTCTATTTCCTATTCTCCACACAGTATGTACTGATTCAAGTGAGAAATGATCCATTCGCCGAAATAAATAAGAAAGATCAAATCCAACTGATCCCAACTGAATTGATTTTAGTGATCTGATCGGATCCGATTGCCTAAAGGAATAACACAATATTTTTGTCTAGTACTGTAGAGGTAGACTGATTACTTGAATACAATAGAGGACTGACAGTAGTTATAATTATCTTTGTACTTTGGAAAACATTCTAAAACATTTAATTTAAAATTGTAAATGGCAAAGTATTTCATTCAAAGAATTATAAATAATGAGGTCATTTATAAATTTTATAAAAAATAAAAATTAGTAATGATGCAAACGTCCTGTGATAAGAATACATTATGAAAAAATGAATATACCCTTATCTACCACGAGTATCTTAGTATGCGAAGAATGTAAACACATATGTCAGTTTAAATTCTATAATTAATTGGTAACATTAAATGTTGAGTAGCTTTATTACATTCCTGCATATAAGTTAAAATGATTTTTTCGATAAATAAGCATTTAATTTGTGAATGAAATTCGAACAAAGAATTTCTCAATAACGATGAGTCAACAACAGGATGTGTAGCTAGCTGACAAAGAACAATAGTAAAAATCTCTCATCAGCGCGATATATCACCAGCACTTATGGTGGTAAATTCGTGATTGTAAACACACCAACTAGGGAGTGTCTAAGAACAGAATTTGTTAAAAAAAATTTAACATAAAGCCATCTATTCATGTTTTCATTTTTAATCTTAACGATTTCTTGATTGCTGAATTTATTTCAATATGTATATATTTATATATTTCAGTTCAAAACGTTCTGATTTTTACAATGTCCAGTAGAAGATCAAGAAGAACTTTAAAAATCAGAAAAAATTTTTTTTTAGGAAACTGTCTTGAGAAGTTAATATTTATATGACAACTATCAACACGCGAAATGACTGTTTTTTGTCTACAGGATGCAATAGTTATTTTATCACTAGTCCAGAAACTGAACTTAATTTGACAGTTTTGCGAGATCTCGCAAAAGAGTTTCTGGGCGTGTGATACATAAGATTTTTTGCGTCGATGAGATGTTTAATTTATTAAAGAAATATTATTACTATTTAAAATTTTATACAGTATAGGTTTTTATATTAGAAATATTTTCGATTCACATGAATAAATATAAACAATTCACTTATTTTATTCAAAAATTATAGTCACACTTGTTCTAATCCAAAAAATAAAACGATTGTGAATTGATATTTTTCAACAATTAACGTAATTATAATCGTAAAACACGAGTAAAATATTTCAGTTGGCAAACAGAGTTTCTGGACAATTTTGGTTCTATACGTCAATCCTGTAACGCCGAGAACGCCACCATACAGCGCTAAACGAAACTAGTCATATTGGGACGAAGGCGAGAAAGTCTTTTGCATATTGGACGTAAAACTCTTTTACATCCAGCAATATTTCTGATGAAATAAAGGGTCAGAATTTGATCAAATCTGTTATTTTAGTGTTTTTATTGCTTTCTGATTTAATTTTTTAAGTATTAAGAACGAAGTATTGAAGTAGTTTAAAACATTTGTTTGATTTGTAATGTCAACTCGCTGTGTTCGCAAAAAAAAATTCATTCTCAAATGCAAAAGTGATATTTCGCAATCTTTAATGATTCTCCTAGAATAGTCCAACAGATCAGAAAAAAACTGAAAACTAATTCTCAATTTAAGTCATTATTTATGTTATTGATTAGTGGCGACAAAAATTAAAGCGGAAAAAATTGTAACTAACACGAGAGTTAACTCCGAATTCAACTCCAATTTATTCTGCTTTGTGAATAGTTCTAATACCATAAATTTTATTCCGACTAAATATGGAGTTATTTCCTAATTTAATATTTTTAAGAATCTCGTTGAATCTGATTAGGCGTCCATATATGTTGAGACGGTTCTGTAACCCACCTTGTAACATAGAACGGTAGGCAGTGTCAGTAATGGCAAAAACATGTGGAGGAACTTCGTGTCTCTTGATTCCTTTATACCGCTCCATTATCTTCTCGGTGTAGATTGGTAACTTCTTGTACGGATTGACAACCACGCAGAAAAGCCCCGAATATGTCTACAAAAAAATATATTTATGAGTATAGTTGAAAAATTAAAATACTTAAAAAAATATAACAGATTGTAACATATATAAATATGGTTATAAAAAATATTTATGAGTGTATTACTTTTCTTGCAAATTAAAGTTGTAATAAAAAGATTTATTAAATTGTGGAAATAGTAAATGAGGAAATATTTTAATAGATTGTAATATTGTAATTTATAGAAAATATATATTTCAGTGTTACTTTTATAGCAAATAATTAGTTGTAAAATCTGTACATATGAATTTATTAAAGGTCAACAATAAAAAATAATAACACGTTAAATAAATTTTAAATATAGAGGACATTAATGTGAACAGAAATATTTATTAAATAATTATTTTCTATATAAATTTACACAATATTGGGAATTGGGATAGGATTATTTCTGGAATTCAGTTACATTTATTTTTTAAACCCCATCGTTTCGATCATACATGGATCTTCTTTAGGAGATGAAATTTATATAACGATATATTAAACTTGAATTAATAATATTGTTGTAGTACAAAATTGTAAAAACTATAAAAAAGGAAAAATGGTGCGCCACACCCTAACGGATAAATTAATAGTATATTATACACCAAGGTTGAAAAGACTATCATTATTGACCTAGCTCCAAGTTGTGTCTCGAGGTGCAAAGCCACCGAGGGACATAACGTGCTGGTCAATACTGGTCTTCTCAACCGTGGTATATATATTATCTTTTTTACTACTAGCATTTCAACCCCAATCTTACTAAAAAAAAAATTGGCAATAAAAAATATTTTGACATGAACATTAACTTGTTTCACTTGTTCACAAAAATAAAGTAGGCTGTCTTTGTTTTTACATTTACTTATTTAATTTAGACGGCATATTTAAATTGTGAATCCATACTTTACATTTTTCTTGAGTTAAATGATTCAAACAATACTTGGATTTATAGATTTCAGTTCCTTTAAACAGTGACAGTTTTCATTATCGACCATGGTTAATAATAATTTATTATTGACCTAGGCGACCATGGTTACCAAGTAAGCGATAGTGAAAAACAATTTCTCATGTCAAATAAAGGTCTATCTGTCTGGATGTATGTGTGCACGTGTAGAACAAATTCGACAGAACAGATTTTAATAAAACTTCATATTTAAGGCTTTAATGTCAATGACATAAGTTGATCAACTTTTGGTAATCATCGTTTAATCAGAAGTGACAGTTTACTCTTGCAAATTTAAAGTTTTTTTGTAAATATCCGTAACAAATATTAAAAAAAAAAATATGAGGAATGGTACTTTGTTCTTTGGTAACCACAGATAAAAATACCATTAAATTTTCCACTATTAGTTTATGATAATAAGGTATTATAAATAGTAACGCTTTTGAGTACAATTCTCTCATTATAAACCTGATTACAACAATGCAATAAATTATATCAACGAAGATTGTATCGTTTCACTGCTGACTTCTATGTTACGACCGAATTTTTCTATTGTAAAGAATAAAGCATTTTCGTAATCAACTGAAGGCTGCAAGGTGGTTGGCCTATTAATGTGAGTTATGTTCGCCTAGAGAGACCTAAGAGCAGTAAAGTTCGCGATTGTGCAACAGAATGCGATTGTTTCTCTTAGTGGAGACAGGCGCCATAAGACAGACTAACTCCACATTTTATTGATTTATTTATTACGGTTCGTTAATGAAATAAGCCCACATTTCTTAGATGCAGATGCAACATGATACTCAGCAATTTATTAACCAGTTATATTAACATGCATTCGTACTACTCGTTTATGCAAACTTATAAAATTAAAATTGTACAAAAAGTAATTATCAGAAAATAAACAAGATATAAACGTCGAATCTGTCAAATTTATAATCAAGTTAGATAAGATAAAATCTAATTAAAATCTACATATATATTTGTGATTTTCCTTATTCTAACTTATATTTTTGCATGATTGGACATTTTTTTAACTGTTAACATAACTAGGTTTGTTATGAGTATGACATTATTAATAATAGTACATTGTGTTATTTGTAGCCGGTTTTTCAATGTCCTGATAAGTGTTTGATAAGTTCGGTAACCACGAATTTCGGTTTTTCAATATATTGTTAGCGTTACCAAGAGAAATCGGTCAAAGTTTATTTTAAAAAACTTTTATCAATTATTTCTGAATTTTAAATTCGTTATTGCGTCGATCATGCAAAGAATTTATTATCCTTAATATATTTATGAAATTTTTGTTTTTTGCACTATTTTAAATTGAAAATCCTAAACATTCAATTACTCATCTTTAATTAATTCATTTCATCCACTTTCCCATTTCCCACAATGCAATCAGTGTGCAACCGTGTTATTTCCGGTTGCCATGGACACGTACATTGGCGGTTACAAGTTGTTGTCACCGTGTTTTGTTTAACAACAATTCCCCACCAAATAAAATACAAGTACTTTTGTTTGACAATGGTCTGGTATCGTGATAAGAATATTATTTATATCATTCCGAGAAAATTTTGTTTGTAATAGGAAATATAAATATAGATTCATAGAAATGTATGCATTGCATATAATAAGAAACACAATAAGTACATTTTAAAACTAGAAATTTAAATAAAGATTTATGTAATTTTGATTCGTGTTCTGTATTTAGGGTTTGTATTATGGTGCCATCTACAGGGCGAAAATCAAACTGCAGTTCTTACTTTGTCCTAAAGAGGGCACTAGTTTACCCTTAATCAGCACATAACATCCTTTCTTGATTATATGTTGAGATTTCAATTCCATGATCGCTATTTGACAGCGTTCTTGATGTATAAATCCAAGTACAAGATAACTATTATTAGTTGAGCTAATTATACATCGAATGGAATGATTTGTATATGGTAAAGTGACGCAAACTGATGCATGTAACACATGGCTCACTACAGTTGCCCTAAAACGGGACGAAAGACATGTACAGCAGTCAATAATCGGAAAATAAATACTGACAGTATAAACAAGAAGTTGCTGCTGTATTAGGAGATGAGACGCAGTATTTTGCATTTAATACGCATGCACACTTACTTAAAATCATGTAAACTTTTCCAACCAAATAAAATATTTCAAGTTATTTACGAGCTGGTAATTATCAATCAAGAAAGAAGAAAACAAAATTTTATTAAGCGATATTTAATGAGCTGTTATCGCCCATCAATAAATTAATTGATAAAAATACTGATACAATTTAATAAATCACACTATAATGTGTCCAAATGTATGCTTTATTAAAATCAAAATTATGTCTTTAATTAATTATTTCTTATTCAAAATTCAACACAGATACGATTTCGGCAACATTACCATTGGATTCCATGGAAAATTTTGCTTCATATATATCATTCATATTTTATTTAACACTAATATAATTTTTAATGTAATTTATTTAAAAATTCTTCCTTTTTTAATTCATATTTTTCGTGATGTTGTGTACCTTGAAATTTATTATCAATGTCAAAAATAGTAAAAAATAGGTAAATAGATAAAACTATAATTAACTGCAGGTATAAGCTTTATTCATAGGCGTGCGCAAGGTGGGTGTGTGGGTGTCGTGGCATCCCCTAATATATTTTTAATAATAAAAAGTTTATAAAAGTTATAATGAAGTACCTACTTACTTACATATATAAATTTAGATAGGTCAAGGCAAACTTATTTATTATTTTCTCATTATTCATAGAATTCGTTACTTTGTTACTTTTCTATTTGAGTATTTGATATATTAAATGTATATTTGGTATTAATTAAATTTCAAACCTGCAATCCTATTACGCTTTTTAGATTTTATTTTGTCGCTTTATTATCTTACTTTTATTTATTTTGAAAACCTATAACCCCATAAAAAAGTTGTGTAGAGTTAAAACGTACCAAACAACATTATTAAGCTAAAAATTGTGTTGATAAACGCAAAATATTCCAAAAAAATCCATTTTTGCACCCAAAATTTTGATTTTGGGAAACAGTGCACATTAATAGATCTCGACGCGCTGATTTCAAATTTTCAAACGGAATTTAATTATCTCTTTTCGTTCCTGAGATATTTGCTGTCAAAGTTGCACCTAAAAAAAGTGTATTTTTTTGCTATATCTCTAAAATGGGTAGAGATACAATCTCAACGATTATACCAATCGATTCAACAGACAAAGTTACATAAAGAAATGTTTTTTCCTTGTATACGTTCTTTGGAACGATTAGGTGAAAAATGAGAAAATCTAAAAAACCTAAATTTCTAAATTTCTCCGGGAACCTTTTTTTCTCCAAAACTTTTCGTTTTCTAAACTTAAGTAAATAACAATGATTTGATTTCAAATTTTCAAACCGATTTGAATTATCTCTTACCGTTCTCGAGATATTCGTATTCAAAGTAGAGTTTTGGCAATACCTAAAAAAATAGGTTTTTTAGGTATACCCCTTTAAGGATTAGGTTTACGACTTTGGCGACCTCACCAATCGATTCTACGGAAAAAATTATATAAGTATACCAATTTTTAGATTTATATTGCAAAGGATACAATTTGTAGAAAGGAAAAGCGAAAATGGCCAAAATCCAAAAAAATGCCTGATGAACCCCTGACGATTTTTCTCGATTTTCGGTCATTTTCAGTTTTTTCCTTCTAGAAATTCTATCTGTTGAGGTAAAAATATGAAAATTGGTACACTTATGTAATTTTGCCCGTAGAATCGAATGGTGAGGTCGCCGAAGTCGTAAACCGAACCATTTAAAGGGTATACCTAAAAAACCTGATTTTTTAGGTATAACTTTGAACTCAAATATCTCGAGAACTGGAATAGATAAATTAATTCTGTTTGAAAATTTGAAATCAGTGCATCGATATCTATTTAAGTTCAAAAAAGGAAAAATTTTGGAGACAAAAAGTTTCAAGGCGAAAAATTGAAATTTAGGTTTTTTCGTTTTTTTAATTTTTCACCTAATCGTTCCAAAGAACGTATATGGGGGCAAAACATATCTTTATATAACTTTTCCCGTAGAATCGAATGGTAAAGTAGTTGACAATGTATCTCTACTCATTTTTGAAATATACTGCAAAAACACTCTTTTTTGAGGTGCAACTTTGACAGCAAATATCTCCGAAACAAATAGAGATATTAAATTCTGTTTATAAATTTAGTATCAGCGTAACTTATTCTATCAAAAATGTTACAAACAAAATTTTTAAAAATTTGAAAATTTTCGAACTAAAAATTCGATATTTTAAATTTTTTTCGGGTTTACGGAAAAATACAGCATCAATGGTTTTGGGAATTACTTCACCTCTTGTTACTATATAGATAAATTATAATAAGTAGTAAAATAAATGGTTCCACTTATATTTAATACTTCTATTTTATAAATTTTATAATAATTATTATAAAAATTTATTTTAGTACCCCCAAAAAAAATTCTACGCACGCCTATGGCTTTATTTATCTGTAAGTTAAAATTAAACATTTTCAACCGCTATGACTAACAGAATTATTAAGGATCTAAAATTATTCTGAGGTTACTTTAAACATAAATTTACCTGCAAATTTCTAATAATAATTAAAAATAAAACTAATGCATTTCCTATTTAAATATGCATTTACGATTTCTAATTGTAATTCTTTACAAGAAAAACATCAGTAGCGGATTTTGCATAATTGTAATATTTGTATTAGTAACGCATAAATTTATTAATCTTTTTATAGTTAATTATAAATAACTGTGTAAGTTTTAAAACTAGATTATCTTTTGCTGTTATGTAAATATGAAAATCATATTTACGAAAAAATTAAGTAAAGTAATTTCTCAAGAATGCTAGCAAATGATTTTAAAAATAAGAAAAACAAATATAAAATTTGTTTTTTCCAAACATCCTTTGTACTTTTAAAAATAAATGTAATTTGTTTTTTAAGTGTTTTACAAAATATTTACTTATGTCCCGACAAAAAAAAACATGAAAAATATGAATAGATGAGCAAATATATAAAATGTTATACCTTTCAAGAGAAAGGTAGAAAGTGACTTAATAAAAGACTGACATTTTCAAGGCTGACTCTGTTGTACTAGCATATTATGTAATAAATTAAAATACTTTCATTTGTTGAGAAGAAAATTCCACGTATACACATATGTAAATGCAAATAAAAACTAGAGCAGCAATGTGAAATATCCATTAGAATAAAATAAATATATTTTTTCTACGACAATTAACTTAATACTGTAAGCTATTATTGAACAACTTATAGGTTATCTAAGTGTCACAATATAGAAGGCCGTGTGTAAAATACGCCATCGCACAGTTAGGGAATTTCTTATTTATCGAAATTATGTTAACAGAACAATTAAGATAAAATTAATTATAATTAATTTAAAACAATACGACTAACGAAGAAATAAATAAGAAATGTTCTACATGGTATTGTTTTATTGGGTTGTAAATAGTATAAAATCTTTATTTAGAGGTTGACAGTTTAGTTTGACATAGTTGTTTTTATTTTCCGTAGTTGGCTGTCAATTCTTTCAGTGTATTGTGTGATCGTGATGTAATCGAAAAACAATTAAATAGTGATCGTAGAAAAAGCAATTACGCACTTGTGGAATTACAAACTCTATCTACTTTTTCCACATCGTGTGTAATTTACATCTTACAACTCTTAATATGTAAGATACTATTGCTGAGAGAAAAATATATAATCGTTTAAGAAACAAAGAAATGTATTGAATGCGTTATATTTATAAATTTTTATACATAAATTGTGTTACTGACAATATCATAGATCAAACAATAAAATATCACAATCGATAAATTCAAAAAATTTTTTAAATACTGTGAAGTAAAGTAAAACTGTGTAGTACTCTAATTCTTGCCCTAATTTAATTAGTTCAAAATCACCACCATAAAAAGAAAAACTAGTCATCGTAATGTTTACTACCTGAGAGAAGGGTGCTCACTCACTTTGAAGTACTCTAATTCTTGCCCTATTTTAATTAATTCTAAATCACCCTCCGTGAAAACCAGTCTCCATTATATTTACTACCTGAAAGTAGGGTGCTTACTCATTGTGAAGTACTCTAATTCTTGCCCCAATATAATTAGTTCCAAATCACCATCCGTAAAAACCAGTCACCGTAATGTTTACTACCTTGAAAAGGGTGCTCACTTATTGTGAAGGACTCTAATTCTTGCCCTAATGTATTTAATTCTAAATCACCATCCGTAAAAACCAGTCACAATAATATTTACTACCTGAGAGAAGGGTGCAGACACATTATGAAGTACTTTAATTCTTGCCCAAATGTAATAAGATCAAAATCACATCACCAATCACAGTTGTTGTTCCAATTAAGAGAAAAAATCATTATGAGGCCGGTTTATTATAGTTTTATCTTCATTCATGTTCTATATAATATGTAACAACTTTCTTGAAATTTTTTCAATTTCAATTTGTCACAGTAATAAAAATTTTCAAGTTTTACGATAGATGTAAGTGCTAGTAAAACGTACATATTACATAAATTTGAAGACACGCTATCTATGCTACATTTTCTATTATATTCCATAATAAAAAGTTTGTTTTTACAACGTAATAAAACATGTAGTAAATAATTCAAATCAGGCATGAAAAGTGATGCAATTACCTACTTTCCTACTTTTTTCATTTTTCCTTTACACTTCAATCAAATATTAATAACAGAGTTAAAATTCCACGCACACATAACGTCTAAAAAAGGAGTTTAATTATTTAGCGAATACATTAAATGTTGCCACATATGTAATTTATTTGTAATTATATGTGGCAATGTGATGAATTCTAGATATTTAGGGTAGTTAGTTTTGCTTATGTATCGAGTAATATATTACTCCATTAATATAATTATAACGCATACTGCTATGTATTGACCTGGTATAAAAAATGAAAAAGAAATCTTTCGAAGTGACTTTATCGGAAAGGGGGAACAACTTTCAACCATGGACGCCGAATACAAAGGGTCATTGGAGCACATTCCCCCAATACATTTTTTTTACCTCAGTAATAAAGCCCTAAATTGTTATTATTTTTAAGAATTATTGTACTTCCTTGCATTTTTAAATAACAGACTATTATCCTAATATAGGATATAGGTGAATTACACCCTTAAAATATTACGAATAAATTATCGCATCAAAGTATTTATGTATACAAATTTTCATTTTAAAATTTCCCCTAGTATAGTCACATTTACAGATTGAATATCAGCCAATAGGAATCCATATGATCGGTAATAATGCGCGTCGCAGGATATACCGAGGATCCTGAGACGCTAGCACTCAGTTCCGCTTTGCGGGGCACCGGGGAGGCAACAGGCTTTCTAGAGCATATTATGCCCTGAAGGTGGTCTAGTTCAGCTAGCCGAGAATTGAAGCACGCTTCAACTGAAACTAGAGTATATTCTGAAGCAGATTTGGTTGCTCTGGTTTCAGTGGATCATAAATTAGAGCACTCAGAAGTTTTTGTCTTAATTCTAGGTCTGTTGATTTAGGTGCTCTGGATTGCACTCTGGTTTCAGTGGGTCAGGAATTAGAGCATTTAGAAACGTTTGCTCTACTTCTAGGTGTGTTGTAACCAGAGCACCTTCTGGAGCAGAATTAGCTGCTCTGCATTGTGTTCTAGTTTCAGCTGGCCGGTTCAGTTTGTGCTGTAACTATTGGCCTCACATTCTGGAGCAGATTTAACTGCTCTGGATTGTGCTCTGGTTTCAGTGAGTCAGGCATTAGAGCACTCAGAATTTTTTTTCTAATTATAGACCTGTTGAAACCAGAGCACATTCAAGACCAGATTTAGCTGCTCTGGATTATTCTCTAGTTTTAGCCGACCAGGAATTGGAGCACATTTCAGTGTGTGCCGTAATTCCTGGCCTGCTGAAATAAGAGCACAATCCAGAGCAGCTAAATCTGATCCACAATGTGCTCTGGTTTAAGTGGGTATAGGAATTAGAGCACTCAGAAATGTTTGCTTTAATTCTAGGTCTGCTGAAATCAGATCATATTCTGGAATTTAGCTGCTCTGGATGATGCTCTGGTTTCAATGGGTTTAGAAATTAGAGCACTCCGAAGTGTTTGCTCTAATTCTTGACCTATTGAAACTAGAGCACACTTGGAGCAGATCTGACTACTCTGGATTGTGCTGCTTTCAGTGGCTTAGAAATTAGAAAATTTTGAAATATTTGCTCTAATTCTTGGCCTTTTAAAAACGGAGCACATTCTGAAACACTTTTGGTTGCTCTATATTGTGCTATGGTTCCTAAAGTGATTACTCTACCACTTATTTTTTCCTTGGAATTTTATGTTTTGATTTTGTTCACTTATAACAAATTTTGCCTCCAAGGACATTTTGAAAAGTCAGCACCCATACTCTCAACGTTCAAACTAACTGAACCAACTGAAGTCATCTAAGACACACAGAGATTTTGTATAAGCGATGATTGTACGAGTGGATTTTTCCTCCTGTTATGATTTATCGATGAGAGTTGCCCGACCAGGTGTGGGAGCCATGTAACGGTCTGGCGACTCTGGTAGCGTGCTCCGCTGTGACATTATACCCGTGGAATTCTCTGAATGCAGGCGACTTTGCGAATGTCATTCGCTACTCCGTTTGCTTGGGCGTGACACGTTGCTCGCTGCCGGCCGGTACACACATACAAGATTGATAGACTTGTAGTAGATATTTGATTGAGAATGTGATCCACACTGCCACTGTGGATATGTGAAAGTACGTTACATCACGGGACTATTTTCAAAATCCAAAAACGTACTTGACGTCAATATGAAAACACATTGAAGTAACTTCTATTCTTAAAATACGAAAATATCTTCTTTACTGTATTTTTATATTAAAACAGAAATACTGTTCATATATATTAAAAATAGAATTTTCAAATTGTTAATTCAAAATTCGATATTACATTTTTTATTGTTATTCAGTAATGGCCGTTTGCACCAACATAACTTAAATTTTAAGCTTGCCTTAAATAGACAATATCGAATCGAAATAAAATGTCAAATGCATGATTTAATATTGCTGTCAAAAATTCGATTAGATTTTTTTTGTTTAAGTCTGGCTTAAAATTTAAGCCTTGTTGGTGCAAACGGGCATTAATAATATAAATAATAACAGATTTTTTTATATTACGATACAAAAAATTCATAATCATATGTCTGAAGTACCTAAAGGTTGTTGTGCCGTTATATGTTTAATTGCATTTTAGTGGAAGGGATCTACAGCTTATAGTTGGTTGGACTTACAGACCACAGACTGAGAAAAGAAAACCCAATTTCTTTAATCTTTTGTAAAATTGAGGTTTGATATTTGGACAATTTAAAATTAGGAAAACCCATAATAATAATAAAAAATCATAAGCTTAACATTTGACATTAACGAAAAATTAAAGAAAAATAAAATCATCAGAGAAAGATGCTCAAAGTTATTTTTATACGAAAAAAAAATAGCTTAAAAAATATCCAATATTTCTGATCACCTGTGCGAAAATAGCAATCAAAACAAAATTACACTTAAGTCAACAGATTGCTAGGTAAAATTAATAGAAAAATATCGCATCCAAATAGTAAATAACGTATATTTTTGACAACTTACATCAGTCTTTCGATGCAGTATTTTTCTGTTAACCAATGGTTAAGGTAATCGGCACTTTAACCAGAGATGGAAAAACCGGCCCATAATGTTTTACTTTCAATATGTTATATTCATGAAGTAAATGAAAATAATCGCAAGGAAAAATCTCTATCATTGTAAATAACTTATAATTTTATCACAATTTCCTCAAGTTATATAATAATCAATGTCCTTTAGTTTATTTTTTTGTTCAAAGAAGTATGAGGAAGATACGATCAGTTTGATCTTGTATTCTGATTGAAAAGTAATATAATAAATGTCTACAATTACGATATCAGTCCGGCAAATGAAACTTTACGGTATTATTATTCTTTACGGTACTGTATATAGATAACCTTGCAGAAACTGTAGGCTGACAACCTGCACCACCAAAATGCAAGTAAAACCTGTCATGAAACATGTACCTCAGGTACTTGAGGCCCTGTTCCACATAGGAATGTTGTACCATAGATGATGAAGATATATCAATTTCATAAATTTTTACTTATACCGGGTGTCCCAGCTCGACCGACACATGGGAGTTTTACATGGGAAATCAGTTAATTATGAATAGTATCTCCCCAGGCTCCATGGCTGTCTGATTTTGAACGAAAATATTAAGTTTTAAATTTAATAAATCTCGTCCTGCAGACGAAATTGCATATTTCAAATAAGTGTGATCCATAGAATTAATATTGTCCGATAAGTATACAAAATTTCAAGTTAATATCTTGCACTGGGGAGATACTATTTACAATTAACTGATTTCCCATGTAAAACTCCCATGTTTCGGTCGAGCTGGGACACCCGGTATGTCCTTTAAATGATTTTAAAATATGTGTACAATCTTACATTTTGTAGAATTAAATTTAAGTTTAAATCTGACCTTATTTTAATATAACTCTATTAAAAGTTTGTAATTGACATGTCATAAATGACAGACAGCATTTTTCAATGAGAACTAAGATTTTTATTTTGCTTTCTCAATAATTTTCATAGTAGCAAAATCAAACCTTTGATTTAACTTGAAAAATGTGTTATAGTAGGAAATAAAATGTTGTATGTCATTCGTTCGTTAAATTATTTTCAGGGTAGGTACTCATTTCGAAATTCCTTCATCGCCTCGTCCGAAAACATCTTATTCATACGGTAAAAACTCATTTACCGGACTTCTAACGTAAGTTACTATTTTAAAATTTCAAAGAAAAATCTTTTTTTATACCAGTTACTACAACAGTTGATCATCAAATTTTTCACACCACTTATATTTGGAAAATATTATGATTTACTTTCAAGTACCTTACACACCATGGATGGGTCAACCAATATTTAAAGCCATTACTCCAACATTTTTTTTAGTACTTCAAATTACATATTACTCGATTGAATTACAAAGTGCTGCATGAATTATCCACAGAAAACTTTCCAATCGCTCATTGAATATGCATCCTACTCTAGTTCACGTCTAGTATGCAAATGTTTGCATACTTGACGAGTCCGTATTCCGTATTCCACCAGTATCACACCCTTGTTGTACACACCTAGCTCTCTTGTACCCTTGTCCGTTGACAGTTGATACTGGTACTGATACTGATACTGAGTCATGTATACGCTTCTTATGCCTTATAAGGCAGAGAGAACTGTAAAACATCTGTGGGTGATTCATACAGAAAGTTTACTTTATGATAAGGTTATCTTGTTTTTTATTTAAATACATGTAAATATTTTAGGTTTACATTGTTATAATATTCGAAGAAGACACATCACAGACCATAATATATTGTTATATAAATAATCTTCTTTTTCCCTATAACGTGGTATTAGCTGTTCCATATTTTATTAGTATAAGTCAAGCTTGTCTGTCGCAATATATCAGACATTTTTAAAATAGTGGTCGCAATATTTTTTTGTGAGGTTACAAGAAATTTGAATAAATATATATTTTGATAAACCTTCTATAAGGTTTCTTGACCACTCTACAAAATTTAGGATAATAATAAAATTTTAGATTTTATTTTGAGATTACATATTGATAATAACAGGTTTTTTTTTATTTTTTTCATATGTACATTCCAATGTTAATAAGTCAAAACGGTTTTCTGTAAATATATTGGCTGGCTTGTCTCATAATAGGGTTATTTAAACTTTTCTGATTTTGTCATATGTTAATCTATCTTAAAACTATGGAGTACGTATTTTTTTTATAAAAGCAACATGCTTCATTCCAAGAATATATCACTTTTCCTACTAATTACACAATTTTCTAAATTTCTACGATCACTATTCAAACTGACCCTTTTCTCAAACTAAAGTTTCAAAGTTGTGTATTTTTCACAATCGTGAGTTGTAATTATTTGTCAAACTAGAAAGGAAAGCCTATCTTTTTTAACATTCTAGTTTTATTGGAAAAAGTGCTATAAAATATAAACATTTATAGGATATTCCATTTAAAAAAGGCATACAATTTTCGCCGAGTCGTAATGCAACACCCTGTATATGTGAAAATAATTTTACTTTATGCCCCTTGAGTGGACGAAAAAATACTGTTAATACATTTATGCTGTATTTCTAATGACAAGGGAGATATCGAAGACAGGCATTTCGATATTTCACCCTGTACAATTAAAAGTATAAATGGACTCCAGTCATTTCAAAAAGTATAGTGTGCACTAAGTATAGAAAGTTGTCTACTTCTCACCTTGTGTGATTCCTTCACACCTCATGGAAAATAAACAATTTTCTGCACTTGTTGCCCAATACATTATTATATAATTAAACAGCAATGAAAACAGAGCAAAAATACTTCATATTTGTTGTACTTGATTTCTGTTTATAATAATTGCAAAATATGTACTTTTTATAGAACATTTTAATATTTAATACGAACGATGCATTTCACACCTTATTTTTTTAATTACAGCTGCACGCATATTGAGCCCTAAATGATTTAACGCCTATTTGCCTGTGTTGAACAGTTGTAGTAAATGGCGCTAACGAGATACAAACCTACTGGGAATAATAATGCCTCACACACTCAAAGCTCAAATTACCACATACAGCACATATGGCACGAAATATTAAACCCTGCATAAAATACTGCTCTACACTATAATTATTCTGTGCACCAAGCAGTTTATTAGTTAATTGTTAACTAATTGCTATTTGCAATTTACAAATTGAAAGTAATACCACACTTTTCAATCTGATAATATTGAAAATTATATGAGAACTTTCTGCAGAATTAATTCTGTGGTATCAAATTTACCGTAATGTTTTTTAAAAAATATGGCGTGTATATTTAAGTTGATATATGGTCATACATGTCTTACTTAAGTTATAAATGAGATACATCGTTCATTCTGTCAAATATTGAAATTTATTAATCTATTACTGCGGTATAGATCTCTAGACGTTCCTAGGGGTACATAAGATTTATGTGTCTCTCAAATACAAGATTTTCTTTTTGGTTAAAGAAAAACATGTAAGTAAAATGTTTTCTTCAAAACGAATTTGATATTAGGTATACTACGTTTTCTAACTAAAATATAATAAATTATTTTTTATCTTGTGAGCTTTAGTTTAAAATTTAAGCTTCAAAAGAAAAATTTTGCAAAAAGTGCAGAACGACTTACTTGTAAAAGTTTCAATACAATACTACTAAATGTTAAAATACAGTTGCATATATTTCATTTCTTTGACTTTCAAATGTCTAAAATTAGGTCAACAATATCCAGGTATATTTCAGGTATATAATTACTTATCCTTATCGAAAAGGAAACAGTAGACCAGATTATCTGATTATTATTGTTTCACTATTATTCAATTTAAGTAAATTAAACTATTTTACTTCATAATATTTATATTATGAAAGAGTTCAAAACAGTAACAGTGACACTGTGTCTAGTATTTTTCATGACGCATATAAATTTAGGTTTATTTGTGAACTTAAGTGAGAGGAGATTAAGCATTTTTATGACGATCATTCGTTTTTCCATTAGATAAATTATAAATAGCAGTTTTGGAAAAAATGCGAATTACTAGTGTTTCACGAGTATTTTTTTTGGTCTTACCTCAGTCTTGCAAAAAATGCAAGACAAGAACAAGTCAAGAGCTACTAATTTCAGAGCAAGACAAGACAAGAAATTATCTTGCAAGATTTTCTTCATTTCATGTACTCTCGCATTTTTTTTTGCTAATTTTAAATCTACATTTATAATAAGAAAATCCTTTTCTGATTGTACAGATGTCGCTATTGTGCTAAAATTTTTGTTTTATAATATTGTATTATAAGAAATATATTTGATAATTGATATTGAAAAAAAATATACGTCTGATACAAGATTATTTATATGATCAAAGTCATTTGCGAATATTAACATGCAAGACCAAGAAATATGCAAGAAAATGATGATCAAGAAAAGATTTTTGTATACAATAGTAATGAAAGACAAGATATAGGTACTTAAATTTCTTGTCTTGCTTTTCGAGACAAGACAAGAAATTACTAGACAAGGCAAGAAATTACTAGCGAAGACAAGAAATTACTAAAAAAGACAAGAAATTACTAGGCAAGACAAGAAATTACTAGGCAAGACAAGAAATCTTGTCTTGTGAAATACTACAAATTACCGCAGAGAATTATTTCCTAAACTACATAATCTTAAGAAAACAGCTCCAGATATCAATATGGTTTATTCATCGCTTATTTAAAGGTTGTAATAATCACTGAGGACAGACAGCAAAGCGTAATTGTTTGGCGTTGTAGGGGCAGTTTCGCTAACGCTAACGACGTGTAGATGCTGGGTTGGCGTATTTGTTTACCGCTGAATTGGCATCATGTGTCTAAGTTAATTAGCTCGTGGTACAGACGCCGCGTTCATTGCATTCCGAGTTCTTTACTCCCACATCTCAAGGCGAGCGGACCTCTATTGATTTTCCTCCGACAGATGAAAATTTCATGAATGCCATACATTATACAAATTCTTAGGGTTGTAGACTATCAAAAATTTACATCAATTTTTACAACTTTTGTACCACAAAATAAAATCCGAAACTTTACACGGTATTTGAACGTTTCAACTCGGAACATGTCATAAATATTAAAAGTATTGTACTTATAAATATTTTGAAGTTTCTAGATTTTAGCGAATATTCAAAAAATTAAGTATATTTATAATACGTATTGATTATTTTTTGTATGGGGTTGTATGTGTGCATTAGGGGTGGGAATCTTAATTTTTATTGATGGGAATTATTTGTATATTTTAAAAGAGAATTTGGAGAAATGTGTTGAAAAATTTCAACAAGATAATGACCCCAAACATATTACAAGTTAACTGCTAGAATAGTTATTGTACAATTGTAAACAAGAAATAAAAACGCCTTCACAGTTTGCAAATATAAATCCCATTGAACATCTCAGTGATTTATGTAAAAAATGTGTAAAACAAGACGCCCAAAGAATATAAAACAACTACTACATTTATGGTAGAAAAATGGGGTAAAATTGACTCCCAAATTACAAGAAAATTAGTAGGAAGTATGACAAACCGTTTAAGAGAAGTAATTTCAATAAACGGCAGTCCAAAAAATCATTGATTCTATATAATTTACAGGTATACGGAGACTAAATTGGCATACTTAGTTATAATAAATATATATATTTTTTTTTCGATTGCAATACGAAAAGTTTTGGGAGTCAATACATCATTTTATTTATTAATAAATTAATTATAAAATAAAATTTATTTCGAGTATATATATTCAATAAAAAACGTTAAACGAATAGAATACTTTTTTCCTTTACAGGTGTACGGAGACTAATTGGTTTGGGTGTATATTGCATATTGGTATCTACATAAGTATAATAGTTATTTGTGTATCAAGAGCGTAAAGTGAATCTTTATTGCTTGTGTTCGTAAATTGAAGCGCGAGCGTAGCGAGCGCTACAATCGAACTAGAGCAATAAATATACTTTACGCTAGAGATGCACACATAATTTTTTCTACGACTTTACTAACGAAATAAAAATTCAATTCAATCTTAACCAATTTCCTGTTTTGTGTTGCTGTAACCATGACAATATGAGTAAATAAATAATCTAAGCGAGCAAATTAAGTACTTTACCGCTCGTTGCTTATGGAGACGCGCGGTATAGTATTTATTTGCTCGTTCCTCAGTAATCATTGACTTTACGATGACAAAAGAGAGCATAAATATCAACTTTTCCTGGTGGTCGTAGAAAAAATCATTTGAGGATCACTATATAAATGGTAGGTAATATAACAACGTTCAATAAATAATTAAAAATGAGAATATTTGTCAATAAAAAATTTCTACATTTTAATGTTGTTATTATGAAAAGTACCATCATATAAATAACTAATATACCTATACAATTTGAATATGTAAAACAGAAAAATTAAATTCTTTCAAGTTCATAATTCATCTTCGAATGGTAATTATTAAACAGGAATATAAACTATATTTGCTTTTAATTGGAATGGAAAGCAGTGAGCAGTACATAATGTAGTAAATCAAACAAAACTAGTCAATTACGCTTCTTGGAATTAGCATCTTCATTGCTGGACGATTTATAGATCCTGAGCTAATATTGATATTAACCCGCCGTTCTGTTCAATTACCGAGCGAGTAAATACTCTTAAGCAATCTCTTACTGTCTTGCAGATCGCGTGGCTATAAATTACAAAAATGTCTTACTGCTATAAAAACTCACAACATTAACCTAAAAACTCCGCGTAATTGAATTTAAGCGATCCGCTGCAAACTAACCAAATTTGGCGTTAGCTGGCATTTTGACACAGAACGATACATATATGGAGATACAATGAATTCGATTAGGACAGACTGACTATATCCTTGTTTTTCTTGGGCAATTATGTAAAATAGATAGTTTTTTAAACGATTATTTCAAACAAATTTTGACGTTTCTTAATTAAGATCTGTTACAAATTACAAATAATTAATTAAACCTGTTTTTTTTTCTTTCAAACACTCGTCAAATTTTAAATAAGTCACAAAAAAAATCTCGTTAATCGCGTCAAAAATTTATTATTAGAAATTAGGCATTTAAAAATTTCGATGTACTAATTTTAAATTTTCTAATATCGTTGCTTAAATATTTGCTCTCAAAGTTGCATCTAGATACAGTGATTTTTTTACATAAAGAAATGTTTTGTCCACGTATTTGTTTTTTAAACGATTCTGTAACTCAATTTTAATTTCTCGTTGAGAAAACATTTTGTTCTGGACTTAAGTAAATATCGATTCGGTGAGCTTTAAAAATCTATACCTAAAATTTATAGTTTTTTTTCAGGTATAGCCCGGAAATAATAAAGTTTAAGACTTCGGCGACATCACCATTTGATTCTACGAGCATAATTACATTATGTGTACCTACTTTCAACTTTTTATCTCAATGGATACGAATTCAAAGTGACCGAAAATTGAGAAAAATCTCTTATCTAAGGATTTTTTCAGATTTTGGCTATTTTCAGATTTTTGTTCTAGAATTCGTGTATGTTGTTCAAAACAATTAAAAATTGGTGTACCCATGTAATTTTAACTATAGAATCGAATAGTGAGATCGACGTTTATAGTATAGAAATCGGCCAGATAAATTAATTTAACCGGATAGGTTAGTTAACTGGCTTTTATAAAATCGGTCATACGTCTATTCTTGTAAGAAAAGAGTTATAAATTTTTCAATTATCAATAACCATTACAAATTATTTATTGATCTGCCCAGATGTTCAGGAATGTTATTTTGCTGTAGATAACCCTTACAAACTTGTCGGTAGAATAATATAAATCAATAAAATTTGTCCTCGTAAGTGTATTTTTTAATTAGTCGTTCTCTTTGAAGATAAAAGCACCGACTTTTGCTATCGCAGTAAATTTAAATATTACGATTGACGTAATTATTAACGGTCAAATTGCAGTTCAAATATTTTAATTAACAAATCATAAACAATTGTTATTTGCACAATTTTCAAATGTGGCTACGTCAACATAAAATGCTACTTAATATTGTAAAACAATTGCTGATGTTTAGGTTAAGTTTATAGAAATAATTTTATGTCAAAATAAATATCAGTCACATACTTTCACGTAAAACCGTTACATAGATAATAAAACTTTATTTATAGTCCTATATGAGTCACACATATATGTTATGTTTCAATGAATCATCTGTTTAGGTTACCAAGGTATCAACCCTTCCACTTTACATCATGTTAACTGTTAACATCATGACTTCATACATTCTTACCTTGTGAATATTTGCGGTTTGTTATAAAACGTATTCGTCAGCTTAAAATTTATAAAAATATTTGAAAACAATATTGCATTGAAATCATCAAACAATTGGAAAATGTGTCAATTATAAAATAAAAATAAAAATACATTTAATATGTAGAGCAAGTATAATGTTGTTTTAAATGTACAGGAAATAGTACTTCTTGTGATAATGTTAGATATACAATTCGTAAAATGTTTTATCATTCTTTATCAAAACTGGTACGTGGTACAAATACATACATATTCAGTTTCAGTAATATTGTAATGAGGTCTTGCACAATTTTTCAATTTTAGCTTAAATCAATAGAAGAATGAAAGATATTAGACTAGTATTTTTTATTTTTCCCCAAATGCCCAAATTGACTTTCAATAATGAATAAACCGCTATTAAAAATGATATCCTTTAAAACGCGGTTGAATTACCCCACTTCCCCCCTTGTCCAGTGACGTATCAAGGTTCTTACCCAACTTCACTTCAAACATCAAATATAATGTTTTAACTTCCAAACTGACAAATTGAATAATCTTCTGCAAATATAGTGACATACAAAAGCCTTATAATGCTTTTAAATCACAGACTGTCCGCTTTACCAACTTTCAAACGCGCCAAACCACAATATTTGGGATCTGGCATCCACATGTGAATAACTTCACACCAGAACCTATGGACGTCACAATTTTTGTGATTTTTTTTAGTATGATACTTTAAAACGATATTATATAACATAAAATGTAAATAAAATAGAACTGTATCATATAGAGCAACAAATTAGACATTGCAGATTCGATTTAAACAAAAAGGTGAACTTTTTTTTTGAAAGGCCTTATTAAAAAGTATGTATCTATATCAAGATAAATTAAGTTAAATCTTATTAGAAACCTGTATAAATTTTCTAATATTTTAAATATTACAAACAGTAGTAATAAATTATTTATTATTATGTCTAGCCAGAGAAATTATTAATGATTAACTATGTATTTTATCGGACAAATGTTTATAACGGAATAAGTACTAAATTTCCTATTTTGTAGCTGTTAATGTTTCTATATTTGCCTACTTTCCATTTTGATTTCGAGAGAAATAATATTATTTCATTAGTGAAATAATGGAGTTAATAACCTAACTGGAATTAGTAAAATAAAGAGTCTCTTATTAAACGGATGTACAACAAGTATATTATTTGATATGGGACGAACAAATCTCTAATATTTGCAATTCTTTAGCTTCTCTTTGCTTTCTCATAAAGAGAATAAGATTACTTTCCGATATTATGACCGCGAAAACATTTTATTTCGCGAAATTTCACTCATTAATGAGTTACGGTATAATCTTTTGGGGTTGCTCGCCTATGGCCGTACGAGTCTTCAAATTACAGAAAACTGCAGTCAGAAATATATTTTTATTATCAAATAGAACATCTTGTAAAGATATCTTTGTTAACAATAAAATACTAAATCTTAATTGTGTGTATATTTATCACACAATTTTGCATATTAGACTTGCTGAGGGTAACTTTCTAACTCATAGTAACATTCACAGTTACGACACTCGCGGAAAATCAAAGTTAGTGATTCCCAATATTTCAATTAATAAAATCAAAAACAATCCAAACTACTATGGCCTGAAATTCTACAATAAATTACCACAAGACCTAAAAGATCTTAAATCAATAAATACTTTCAAGTATAAATTAAAAAAATATTTGTTATTGAAAAATTATTACCACTTTGAAGAATTCCTTAATGATATGTCCTAAAGTGTAATTCTATTCCTATGATTTAATGCGTATTGGCGACTAATTTATATTAGTTTTTTATTTTATATTTTGTCGACTTTTCCTATGTCATGTATATGTGATCTCCGGAAATAAATTATTATTATTATTATTATTATTATTCACCAAGGTTGAAAAGACTATCATTATTGACCAAGTGTTAGGATTGTCCCGAGGTTCGAAGCACACGAGGGATATAAGGCGCTGGTCAATAATGGTCTTCTGAATTAAAATTTAATTGTTTTTCAATATTAGCACTTATATCTTACTTAAAAAAAATATATTGATAATAAAGAAGATTTTGAAATATAAGTATTTATTTTTATATTTGAAGTTGATTTACTTATTTAAATTAGACGGCAAATTTAAAGAGTGAATCTGTAGTTTTGATAGTTTACACTTTTCTTAAATGTAACGAGTCAAATAAAATTTGGATTTGGAGACATGAGTTTCTTTAAGAAGTTTGTATTATTGAGCTACGTCAAAAAATAAATATCAAACGTCAAAATCTGCATTCTTCTAACTAGACTTTTTAATTTAAACACAAAAATTAGAGCGAAAAGAATGCAGATTTTGACGTTTTTATATTTTCATGAAAACTGCTCTTTATAGCAGGTGTCATTTCGTGGGCACTACAGTTAATAAGGAGAGTTTACCACAAAGGCAGTTTTATTAGTTGTTTCAATGATTCCCAACAAACAAAAAAATAAAAATAACACATAAAGCATTTCAATTTAAATTATTGGAGTTCATTATTCTTTTTCCATTCTGAATATTGGGTGTGGCTCTCGCTACACTGCACGAAACAATTCAATTACAAAGCAGACGATTTCCATTTTATTTCACCGTTTACTAATTAATTTTCGCATGATTCTACCATTTTACCACTTTAAAAGGGTGTGTCTGACCTGTCCATGAACTAAAAGATGTAATTATCCCATTTAAGGCTACGCTTAGAGTTTAGCATATTTGTTTGCGTAATCCAGGACAATAAACGATTGTTTATCTAACATTCTGACATTGTTAAACCATATTAGGATTTGGAATATATTGTAACAATTATTCTATTGTTGAACTCTAATATTTAATGCGTTATTTGGAACATCAACTGTGTACATACTGGTACCACCATCATTTTAAATCTATGTTGTGTTTTTCATTTTAAATAGTTTCACTAGTGCTCTACGATTTGAAATCTAGGTAGACATTATTTCTATTTTAACCTATCTGAATGATAAAGGAAAGAATGCTACGTATGATAATCCATGAAAGAATGTAAGAGGTATAAGGTGATAACAATGAAAACCTGCCCTATATCATCACAGATTACAAATACATATCGTTAAGTGACATAATGGTCTGTTTGAGAATAGCTATTTATGTAATAAGGAAACAAAGGGTTATCTAATGCATGCGAAAATTATAAAACGAGACGAAGGCGAGTTTTGTTAGGACAGAAGTAAAGTAAAATGACCAGCTAGTTTTCTTACGTGTTTTATAATAAGTATGAAATGTATTTGAAATTATGAATTTTTGACATTTTCATGACATTTGCAAAATAAAGAAGAAATATTAATTTTTCACTCTAAATTTTTTCATATAGGTACAGCCGAATTAATCCAAAAATATCGATTTCTGGCTCCAAAATTTTCGTTTTTGAAAATGGTCTATGTTGATAGACATCGATGCGCTGATATCAAATTTACAAACCGAATTTACTTATCTCTTTTCTTTCTTGAGATTTTTGCTCTCAAAGTTACACGTCAAAAAGTGAGTTTTTTTGGTATATTTCTAAAATGATTAGAGATACAATCTCAACGATCACACCAGTCGATTCTACGAGCAAAGTTACATAAAAAAATGTTTTCTCCATATATACCTTCTTTGGAACGATTCGGTGAAAAATGAGAAAAACGAAAAAACCAGAATTTCAGATTTTCGTTAGGGAACTTTTTGTCTCCAATATTTTTTATTTTTTGGACTTCAGTAAATACGGATGCGCTAATTCCAAATTTTTAAACCAAATTCAATTATCTCTTACCGTTCTCGAGATATATGCGTTCAAAGTTGGACCTGAAAAAAGAGGTTTTTCAGGAATAGCTCTGTAATAGGTTGAGGTACGACTTCGGCGACCTTACCAATCGATTCTACGGGCAAAATTACACAAGTATACCAATTTTCAGATTTTTATTCCAACGGATACAATTTTTAGAGAGGAAAAACTAAAAATGGCCAAAATCGAAAAAAATGCCTGATGAACCCCTTACGATTTTTTTCGATTTTGGCCATTTTCAGTTTTTTCTCTCTAAAAATTGTATCCGTTGGAATAAAAATTTGAAAATTGGTACACTTATGTAATTTTGCCTGTAGAATCGATTGGTGTGGTCGCTGAAGTCGTATCTCAACCTATTGCAGGAAAATTCCTGAAAAACCTGTTTTTTCAGGTCTAACTTTGAATGCAAATATCTCGAGAACGGTAAGAGATAATTGAAATCGGTTTGAAAATTTGAAATCAGCATATCGATTATTACTTAAGTCCAGAAAATGACAAATTTTGAAGATATAAAGCTCCTTTGCAAAAAACTGAAATTCCAGTTTTTTTGTTTTTCTCATTTTTCAACAAATCGTTCCAAAGAACGTATATGCAGAGAAAACATTTCTTTATGTAACTTTGCCCGTAGAATTGACTGGTATAATCGTTGAGATTGTATCTCTACATATTTTTGAGATATACCAAAAAAACACACCTTTTTGAGGTGCAACTTTGAAAGCAAAAATCTCAGAAACGAAAAGAGATAATTAAATTCGGTTTGTAAATTTATAATCAGCTTATCGATGTCTATCAATATGATCTATTTTCAAAAACAAAAATTTTGACTCAAAAATGAGTATTTTTGGATATTTCAGGACGTATAAACAAAATTTTACGTTAAAAACGTAACTGCGAGATTCGTAAAATGTGCTTACCTCTTTAACCGGTTTAAATATCACAATTTCAAGTAGTTTTGCCGTTTAGACAAGACAAGACAAGACTTTACAAAATATTGTCTTGTCTAAAAATTTCAAGACAAGACTTGACTAAGTCTCGATATAAAGACTCTAGATTGTTTCTACATTAACCTGCACATACGCTTTATATAAGAACAGATAATTATTCGGCAGCTTTCTTTTTTTATTTTACAATCACTATTTCAGCTCGGATGGAACAAGCTTCGCATGATATTTATATTTCGAAAATTTAATATTTTTAATTAATGTAGTCTTAAAAGCTGTCTAGAATGTTCTCGTCTAGATCTAGAATAAAAAAGTTTAATCTTGAAATTTCAAGAGAAGACTTTGCCAGTCTTGACTTGATAATCTAGACAAAACAAGACAGGAGTCTAGAAAGTCTAGATCTAGACGGTAACACTAGAGATCCAGACGAAGTTGAAATATTTTTAATTAATCTAGAGTTTTGAAAATTGTCTAGAATTTTCTCGACTTTATCAAGAATAAGTAAGTCTTGTTTTGTCTTGATAATATCAACAAGACAAGAGTTTACTAAGTCTACATCTAAACGGTACATAAGGTATTTCAAGCAAAATTCGTCAATTTAAAACCGGTTTAAGAGCCAGTACTGTTTTGTGAATTTTGTAAAAGTCGAGAGTGATACATTTATTTATGTATTCCATCTGTACTGACTCTTAAATAGTGTTGATCGGCCGTCTACAAAGACGATTGAGTTCATGTATTGTCAATATGTCAAGTGTACATAGTCGTATGTCAACAACTTAACATTGTGCCTAACAACCAGATGTTTGACAATTACATGAGTGCTCGTGGCACTTTTAAATCATTTCATTCACAAACCAATCATACGATATCAAACAATAACTAACTCATATAAATCAATAAATATTTTTATAAAACTTAATGTTTCTAGTTCGTTTATTGATTCGTAATTTCCTGTATCAATTTTATTCAGTTTTTACCTCCCGCCTATCAATATATAGATAAGGGAGGTATTGTTTTTGGTCAAATTTCTCAAGTATGAGTTTTAAACATATGAGCACGAATTAGAGTCCTTAGAATACGATTTTACTATTTTTAACGCCTATATCAATATATAATAAAGGATGTATTGTTTTTGGTCAAAATTTCTCAAGTATGAGTTTTCAACATATGAGCATGCACGAATTAGGGTCCCTAGAATACGATTTTACTATTTTTACCGTGATGTCTATATGTCCGTGTGTGTGTGTGTCTGTGACGATTTTTCGTCCACGATAACTCCAATACGATACATGTAAAAAATATAATATTCGGTATTTAAGACTTATATTCATATACGATGAACTGATTAGATTTTGAGTACAATTGGTTAACCGAAAGTAGTACTTTACTTAAAAGCTTTAAACCGTTTTTCCTAAAAGAAAAAAAATACCATTTTCTCGCAAATTACGTTATTATTAAATACAAAGATTTTTTAATTTTCTACCGATCTGCATTATACGTTTATACATATATATCTTCTAGCTAGACAGGAAAAAATATAAATTGTAATAATTTTACATATTGTTTAGTCTGACGAATTTTTATAACACAGATGAGTTATTCATATGTTATAAGATAAAATAAGTAAATATGAAGTAGTTTTGTTGTAAAATTAAAAAATATGAAAAAAAATATATATGGAATATATTTGCATGTGTGAATCAAGGTAAGTTTGGTTCCAGTTTTAGTAACATCAAAAATAACAGTCTTTTTGGTCATACAAATTTTATGAAAGAAATTTTAGGAATGAAATGAATTAAAAATATTCTGAACTGCAATAACAAACTAATTACAAAACTACAAATTAAATGTACCGAAAAACTTATATAGAATATATTACTACAGTGGTGGGAGATAAAGTGTTGGACACATTTTTTAAATATGTAAACCAACTAGCAGATGTTTCACCTATTAAACAAAGTAGGTGTTTTACACCTGTTCTCGAAACGGATGTGCCAACCGGAAATGAAGGTCTAGCAACTTCAGAGACAAAAACATTTAAGCTCACAGCACTCCACAACAAAAGATTAAATTCTCAAATAAATATTGTGACCGCGTTTTGTAATTTCTACATATGTGGCGGGTATGAACTTTTGTTAACTCTTAACAGATCAAGGACGAAGAAAATTTTGTAGGTTACACATTAAATTCAGTTTTGTTTATGTCAGTAACATATTGCGTACATGTTATACACAGGTATGCAATTAATTAAGTAATGTACAGGTTAGTGTTTTTGTTTATTGCAAAAACAAATAGCGAATGGTTGTCGTACAAGAATTTTGTTATTAAATAAACCACATTAATTATTTTAAACTATTACACCTTCTTGCTCATTATTAGATGTGTCAATCTACCCTAGATTTCGTTGAAATATTTATACCTTATAGAGATCGTTTACCAGATGTTTCTTTTTGAAAAAAAAATGAAAATAAGAGAAATACAGATGGAAGAAGAAAGAGAGAGAGGAAAATTGAGGGTATAAAAAGAAAAAATGAAGAAGAATAGTCAATGAGGTTTCTGCAAAAGAAATACTGGAATAGTACAATACAGAACGATTTTTACAAGATACGATTTTTCGCACGAGTCAAAATTCTAAATAAAAAGAAGAAAAAATGTTTCATAGAAAGTTCTTTATATTATTTTATATAAGAGAATATTTAAAAAAAAAACTGTTATATTGAACTGAGTTGATATTGAAATGAAGACATTTTCGATATACAATTGTTTCACAATGACTTCATTATAAACACAAATTATAAAAATTAATTTTAAGGTAAAACAGAGTAATATTACAAAAATGGTTATAAATTTTTCATTGCTTATAAATAAATAATTAAAAAAGTGAATGTATCCTTCCCGAGCAAATAATTTAATTATACATTTATCCGAATTTACAGGAGTAGAAAATAGTTTATTGTACGACAAATGCAGAAACACGCTTATTTCCCACGAAGTGTGAAAGTTTCGCCACGAGACAAAGTTGAGTGCTGGAATCACGCAAGGTGGGAAATCGGTAATTCTGCACGAATGACACAGGTACACTATACTTTTTCTACAACCACAATTTTAACCGTTACAGAACAAAAATACATGCACTAAAGCTATTTGACATAAAAAACAATATGGCGCAAGTAATCTCACAAAGAGTACCTTCACGCGCAGTGTTGACTATTACTATGTGAAATGATTTCTCACACTTATTACTTAAATACGCAACTTTCAAGCTTTATATAGTGTGAGAAAACTGCCACTTTCCATGGTGGTCGTAGAAAGAGTATATATAGTATTATATTCGGGATTTTGGTCATTATTCAGATTATTTGCATCACTCGGCTACGGCTCGAGACACAAGCTTCATCTTCGCGAATATTGACTATCATAAACCCTTGTACAATAATATACTATTAAAATTATTATAAAAACTCCAATATTTTTAGTGTCTTTCTTCTTTCACCTATTGTGCTAATATCTATATTAGATTTTTTTTATTAATTTATTATTCGTTTATGTGCTATTGATTAATGTATAATATTTTTATTGAAAAATTAAACTCTAAAAATCCCAATTTTTGTCTTACAGTAAGTCCATAAGATCTACACATTGAACTATTTGTATTAGAGTCCAACCCAGGTGGTAGGAATGGTCAAGCACCTTGTCAAGAATGCAACAAAACTAGAAACTCCTTGTGCAAGCAATTATATAAGGACTGGTACTCGTATGTAGTGTAATGACATGCAAACAATTTCCTAAGTGCTTGTGTCATTGATAAGCTGCAGGAATCTGCAAGCATCAGCTGTTTCCTTCATGTAACGCCAAGTGGTTTGCAGCTACCACAAGTCCCTGCCATATATGGCGCATCCCGGTAATAAGCTACTAATAAATCCGTTAATTGACTCAATGGACTCAGCTGGACAACACGAACAAAAACACTACCCACAGTTCCTTTAATAAAATATTGGTGGATACAACTGATTTTACAACTTATAAAATGCAGGAAAAATAGTATATTTTGACACACAGAAAAGATAGGTAGAATCCTGAGCAAGAAGAAAATGAAAATATCGTTTTCCACATATGTAAAAATAAGACACAAGTTGAGACAAGTTAAACACGTCATCCCTCTTCAGTCTTCAGGGATTTACCAGATTCCCTGCGTCTGTGGAAAAGTGTACATCAGTCAAACTGGTAGAACTATTTCTATAAGATTAACTGAACATCAACGATCGATTAGATTGAACCAGCCTGGGAAATCGTCAGTCGCAGAGTATGTCTTGGAGGATTTTCATGAAATAAAATTTCAAGACACGTAAATTATTTCAAGATCTACATCTCTCAACAAAAGTTTAATTAGATAATCCATTCAGATTTTTAAAACTAAGAATATGAATCTCAATCACAACGATTATTTGGAAATTAGTAAAACATGGCTTCCTATATTATATATGTAATAATTCGTTTCTTAGTTATTTGTTTATTTGCTTTGTTGTAATTGTCATTACCCTGAAGAAGGCAGCAATTCATGCTAAAATAAATAATTACAGAACTTAAACTAAAAAAGATGTTTTATTCATTATATTTTCACACTTAACATACAGAGAGTATTTTCTGTTTCTGTTCCCAAAGTCAATTCTGAATTATAGGCATTAAACATGGGAAAACAATTTTTGTAAATAAAAACCGTCCGGCTAACTACTAAGTATCCATATTGTTGAGGAAAATAGTACATGTTTTCCTACATGTTATTTAATACCGATTACTTCATTTAATTAAAACATTTCAGCAAAATTTACAAAAAAAGTATTTTTACACGCGCCAAATAACAGGTGTCAATTAATGGTTATAACGTTAGACTAAAGGCCTACAGAATCAAATCTGAGTTCCATTCGATCAAACTGATCTGACCGAACATTTTTCGCAGACCTAAATATAACTAAAAAAAAACGAAATTTGCAGCAGTTATGATCCTCATAACAATTCTAGTTATTTTAAGATCAATTAAATACTAGCATATTGAGAATTGTGTACCCAAAGTCCCTAAACATAAAATACCGCGATCAGAAAATGCATGGGCTCTACGAAGTACGGTCCTTTAAATACGTATCTATTTATTTCTATATCTAGTAATCGATCAAAATTTAATATTAATTTGCTTCGGCTAAAAACTTTAGGGTAAGTTAAAATATTTATTTTTTCATTCTCGATAAAACTATGTCAATTATTTCGGAAATTGGCTATTTAAAAAAACGACAATAAAATAAATATACACTAATGTAAAAGGAGCACGAAACATTCTTAATTACAGTTAAACTATCATTTAGATTCAAATGTCCCATAACGACTTGTAATAGTATTTTACAATATTAGCCAGGTAAAACAGTTTTTACTGGTGATAAGAGGTATTGACTGGCGAGCCGTTTAGGCGAGCCTGTCATCTCTTTGAACCAGTAAAAACTGTTACCTGGCATATATTGTACAATAGTTTACTTGTTATTGACTTGTAAATAAAATTAAAATTAAAACCAAATTTTGACAGTTACTAATTTTGTGTCAAAAATTGTTTTAAATGATATATCGTAAGCCTTGGAAGACATAAACAATGGAAATACTAGCCAGTAAATCTGACAGGTGTCATCTTAACATGCTAGGTACTGGTAAATCTGACAGCTGTCATTTTTACAATGTAGTAGCTTGTAAAAATTAATTTACCTGGCAACAAAGAGTTAAGATAAATGATAGTTTACAAGTCAGTAACAAGTAAAAAATTTAAATGTGTATAAGAGGTTTTCTCCAAAAATGATTCACATATTAGTGAGTCATTGTACGAGTGTGATTTCCAAACGAAAATGCAAATGTTGGAAACTATTTTCGCGCTCACTCCTTTTCCGGTGTCCGTACGTCGGTTATCTGAGTTTAAACAGATGCTGCTAAACGTCATTCACGTTTCCGTTTCTAATGCGCTTGACTCATATAACCGTTTGATTATTTGCATTACATGCGTGCATCAAATTTACTCTAAACTTTATTGGATTACGCACAAAATAACGGTTGAGGTTCGGTCACAGAATAGGTTTATACAGAAGCGACAGTAAGACAGAGAAACGAGAATTAGAGAGAGATCGGAAAATGTGCACAAATTTAAAGGACTCATTGTTTAAAATCGGAAAGTTTCCTCACATCTTAGAGAGAGATAGGGGAAGGGTACAAATTTAAAGGTCTACATAATGCTTCAAAGTCATAGAACTGAATAGGGGAATATGAAAGGTACCGACACGGAGTGTCGCTTCTGTATACAACTATTCTGAGGTTCGGTTTCGATCTCGATTGAAATTTTTATTCGGATCATTCAACTATTTCTTTTTCTATGTAACTACATTTTTTAATTTCATACTGTATTGTATTTCCATGTTTATAGGTAATTGTGATTTCAGTCCGGTAAATGAGACTTTACGGTATTACTATTCTTTACAGATCTATATATATTTTCAAAATTTTTTATTTATACATCCTTTAGTGAGTATCAAATATTTGTACATTATTTTAAATTGTAGTACTAAATTTAAATTCTTTAAATCTAACCTTATTTTAATATAATTCTTTTGAAAGTGTGACATTGACATGTCATAAATGACAGATGACAGCTGACAGATACTTAACAATTAAATTGTGACCCTTTATTTCATTAAAAAAATTATACAGTGTGTGCAACAAAACGCCATGGAAATAAAAGGATTCTTATTGCCTGTGTTTTAATATTTAATTATTTAAGTTGAATTTAGATCCTTTTTCTTGAATAATATACCAATATTACAAAAATATAACATTATCTATGACATATTTATTAACTGTCACAACTGACACAGATATTTTCTTTTATTTCCATGGCTGTCTGATTTTGAACGAAAATGTTACATTTTATAGTTAATACATCTCGTACTGCAGACTTGCTGTTGCATCAATTATGATCTTATCTGATGTAGAATTTAATTTCAAACAACTTTATACTCTTGCAGTTTTGCTCTAAATCTATCAGGAGAAAGAGTATCCGCAACCTTTTGAATTGAAGAAAATTGTTATTCTTGTACATTTCTTGCCTTGTCTTGCTTTGAAATTTGTAGCTCTTGTCTTGTTCTTGTCTTGCATTTTTTACAAGACTGATACAAGACCAAGAAAAATACAAGACTCTCGTAAAACACTACAGACTGTAATACCAGGCCTTAATGCTTTGCCAGTTTCGGATTATTGGAGATCTCGACTGTTATGGTCTTCCAAATCATTCTTGATCGGTAGGAAATAATTATTACCCCTGTTACTTTTATGATACAGGGTTTCACCAAGACAAGAATCTTGCTATTTTGCGCAACGTCTTCTCTTGTCTTGTATTACGAAGCAAGAAATAAAAAACATTCTTGTCTTGTGGATTTCTTGCTACCTTATTTCTTGTCTTGTCTTGCAATTTCTTGTCTTGTTTTGCTGTCTTGCTAGTTGTGTAGCAGTGTAGTTGAATTAAACATTATTTAGTGATCATATGTAAGCCGTATGCCGATATTTTTATAATTATGCTCGTAAGTATTACTTTCTGTAAATCAATGTATATCACCCATTTATCATGTTAATCAAATATTTTTATATAAATTTAAGCAGTGCAATAAAGGAAGTTAAAAATGTAATTGAAAATAGTCATAATGTTATTTATTATGCCTTATCATTGTACATACTTTTTTTTAAATTAAAATTTTTATAATTACACTACTTCCATCTGTTGTTACCACCTATCAACAAACTAATGCTATTGCCATCTGTTGTCATTCTCTATCAATAAATAATAACCTCAAACACTCTCTTATATTTACGAATTTAATAGTATTAATAATTTATTTCGTTACAAAAAATATCCCAGCGTTCGTATAAATAAATAAAGCAACGCGAAAAATAAAGTACATTAAAAAATGTAAGAGCAAGATTTCTTGCAAAATGTGGCAAGAATTCTTGTTCTTGCTGAACTTATTTCTTGTCTTGTCTTGCTTTCTCAATCTTGAGTCTTGTCTTGTCTTGTCTTGTTTATAAGCAAGACGCAAGACAAGAACGACACAAGACCAAGAATTTCGATAAACCCTATCTATGAATGACAATAAATGTATTTAGTTCCTTAAGAATGATTTTTGGATTTACAAGCTACAATTTTGGCACTGTTGTTCTATGCACATTTAACATATGTTCGCCGAAGTTTTGAACTGGATGTGAATGCGCTAAGGAGAATGCCAGCATGACTGGCAAGCCGCCAGTTCAAAGCACCGCAAGATTTATTGATTTGTTATTGATTTGCTTTAATCGCGAATACTTTATTCTTAAACATCAAATTTCTTTATTTCGCATTATACTGCGTTTATTTCTGTTATCGTGAAACGACTGTATCTTGTTTTCAATAAGTAAACAGTTTTTTTGTATTAGTCACACTTGCAGATGTTTTATTGGTAATTAATTTGCAAGTCAATAAATAAATATATTGCCATAAAATTATTTTTGGGTGTGGCCTATGAAAATAGCAGGTTATTACCCCTAAATACCAGTAAAACTATTAATATATTTACCGCAAAATGTACGTAATATGTTATTATCTAACCAAACCAGTTTGTGAAATTTTCTTCTTATCAACCACAAATATTTAAAAATAAAAGTGAAGACTAAAAATCCAATATATATTTACTTACATACCTAATATCATTTACTTATAACTTCCAATCTTCAAAATATCATTTATATATTTACTTATATGTTTGATAAATATTTATTTATTGATTAATACAAGTGCTTGAAGATATTTAGCGTTAAATGTTAAACTATTTATATAGAATTAATTAATAGAAGAAATATGACACTAAGTATTTTCCAGGTTTCTTATAATTCCAAAATTTATCAATTGATTTATCAATTAGTTTATAAGATAAAACATAAGTGTACTTAAAATGTTTATGAAAAAGGAAAACAGGAAAACTATAATAAGTTTTATAAGAATTGAGATTATTTTGAAGTACCAGTACAATCTTCAAATATAATCAGGGCGTTTACCATACTATATCTCACAAGCACTATTTTTCCCAGGAGAGAGCACCACAAGAGCCATTTTTTGTGAGAAATATATCGTAAAGAAATTAACTTTAACTTGTATTATGGACTGCAGTCGAAATTTGTGCCCAAGATGTTTCCTAATTATGTACTTTTAAATCTAGAATTCTAGATGAAAGTATTCTAAATCCATTTTTTGTGAGAAATATATGCATATTGTAATATTTATATAGAATTTACCTCAACAAAAATTATAGACCGTACCTACTCGAAATTTATGTTCAAGTTTATGTACTTTTAAGTTTAGATGAAAAAATTCTAGTAATAATGCATAGCGCGCAATATGTCCACAATGCAGAGGCAAACATTTTCCTGCCTCAAACTTCATCAATGTGTGTTTCACTACTGTGCAGAAAAAACCAAATTTTAAATTAAAATAAATAAATTAAACCCATCATAAAGTTTTATAATGGATTTAATTTAATTATTTTGGTTTTGGAATTTTAATTTTTTTTCTCGTTAATGATTGATTTCAGTTTCCTAAATTTATCCAATCAAAAGATGTCACGTGATATTATGTAAGTGTATTTAGTTTTGATGTTTACCTGTTGGTTTGACATTTCTTCGAGCTGAAGTGAATTTGTTTTCGTGCAAAAATAATTTGATGTCTGGTTATTTTTATTTTAACATCAAAATAACACTTCCATCATGTCATTTGCAATTTGACACATTTAAATTTCTAAGGGTTGTAGCACTGTTTTAATTGTTTCAAAAGTAATATTAATATTTCATTTTATAAACAAAATCGAAATCTGTAATAAAACCATAATTATTCATCTCAAGAAAACTAGGAAAAGTAACAACGAATTTTTACTTTTTCATACACATTTAAATACTCATATTTCCATTCTATTATAACAATTAGAGTGATAAAATGTCATTTAATTTTAAGACATTATTAAATATAGAACTTATTTTGGTTGTTATTAATAGTTTTGTAGCAAAGAAATACATTTTCATTACAATTTGTATTTTTTTATCTCGGATAAAAATCAATGATTTAAATCAAGCCCATCCTGTTATATTCCAAATATAAATTTTAAATTTCTAAATTTATAAATCGTTTATAAATCACCACATGTGTTTCAAGTATGTTTATATTTTAAAATCTAAATCATAAATTGAAATTCGTAAATTAAACCCATCATAAACCATCCTTTTGAGAACCACTGTCTTAGACCATAAAACAAATATTTAATCTTCCCCGTGAAACTGAGTTCGCTTAATGTTTGCCGTCTTATCTTTCAATGTTAATATTATATTTTCAACAATGACATGCTGTTGGCAACGTCAATGCTTGTCTTCTTCATTATTCGTGACAACGTGACATCAGTTATTGTTAAAGCACCGTCCAAATTTGGTAAAACATCATCTCGGGTGACACTTTCTCCTTCGGGATGTTATTGCAAAGGGCATGTACACACATGTTTACTGACACAGTTCACTGTTGCACAAGAAGCAGCATTCCACCGTTTCTCGTACTTTTTCAGAATAAATACATCTGTTAGAATATTTTATTTAAAAAAAGAATAAGAAAAATTAATAATTCCATATCTAGATTTTACGGGAAAATATTTTAAGATTATTTCCAAATTTTCAAACTGGCAGTAATCAATATATTTACGAGTGTTTTATCAAATAATCCGCAAAACAGGGTTTTACTTTTATTTGGCTTTTAGATAAGTAATCTTTCAAATTAGTGTTTATCACATTTGATAAATGTCTTGTACTTGGTAGGCATTAGTTAAAAAGAATTTTTTTAAGTAAACTTAAATTCCAAATAATTTAATCTCATTTTTTATATCTACTGCATTTTTTGAGAGATAGCTACACATTTTTCCCAAAATTGGCGGTAAGCTGGCCGCATAAATTGACAGTAATTTGAGATACGAGAAAGGTAACTTAACTTGTGTTTTTATTTGAACGTTTGATAAATTTAAACATACAGATTCATAAAAAAGATTAGCCACTAACCCGGATTAGTTACCTTGTTAACATCATGAAATGTCAACTAACTAATCCAAAAAAAGTATTAAGTGTATTATTTAGTTTCAAAGATAACTCCACTAGTTTGAATATTAGCAATAATAGCAATATTTGTAGATTATTATCAGCATTTCTAAATGATACAGAGGAAGATTTGTGGAAATATTTGACACCCTAGAAATAAAATACTTTGATTACAAACATTCGCAAAGCATTAATTGAAGTATGGCTATAATAATTTTTTTATTATTATTTATTAAATACCAAAATTCTATTTACAGAAGTTTTGCAATTATCTCCAACCAACTTTTGGCAATTACATCTGACTGTTACTTATCAGCCAAATAAATCCATATTGAAAAACGCGTTATCAATATCATATAAATTTAATCTGTTTGGTAGCCGACCATAGTAAATTCAATTTGTGAAAAATTAAGAATTGTTTCTGTTTACACTTCTATTAGGTACTATTTGTAAAATATATTCCACCAAGAAGTTATTACAATACTAATAAAAATAATTTAAAAAAAATTGTTCCGTGATCAGTACGTTAAGTTTTATATGCCCTTTCAATATATACCTGAAGTTATAATAAGAATTCCAACATTTTCCAAACCAAAACAACGATCACCTTTAATATTCTTTCGATATCTTTCTCCAGAGTATCTTCGAAAATAAACTCTGAACTTTGGGAAAAAAGACCAATAAATAATTTCATATACACCTCAAAAATAAAGTGAATCCGAGGGAATAAAAAAGACAACGGAGAGTAGAGGAATCAAGTGGGAAGAAATATCAAGGCTGGCAAAGGACAGAAAACGGTGGAGAGACATTTGGAAGACACTACCCTAAATCCGCTCTACTCCGATAACCTTACACCGAAAGGTAGAAAGGTTCATGAATTAAGTAAATTAGTATATAAACCTCTAAAACATCTTTCTTTTAGAAGTTCAAACATCAAAACAACAGACCAACATTCCATCCATCTACAAAGTAACTTTCCGTTATTTTTCATTCTTACTTTCTCTTCCCTGTTATTTATCAAAATACCCAGAAAAGCATGGAGGGATGAAATAAAAAAGGCAGCGGAGAGTAGAGGAATCAAGTGGGAAGAAATACCAAGGCTGGCAAAGGACAGAAAACAGTGGAGAGACATTTGGAAGACACTACCCTAAATCCGCTCTACTCCGATAACCTTACACCGAAAGGTAGAAAGGTTCTTGGATTAAGTAAGTAAGTACCCAGGACGCACGAAGAAAGTTAATAATCATTAACAGTTAATACTTAATTTAATTGCCATGTGTCATATGATCATTTAGGTAATGATCATTTCAAACTTCATAACGTGGAAAGTGCCAATGATGTTTAAAAACTGGTGACCAGAAGCGTTCGGTTGTCATGACAGTTGAGGTAATTGATGTTGAGGTTAATGTTGATATCTAATTAAATTATTCTTATTTAGGCTGATTATTTGCATTACAAGCGTGATCAAATTTACTCTGCGGAGAGTTGAGGAATCAAGTGGGAAGAAATACCAAGGTTGGAAAAGGACAGAAAACAGTGGAGAGACATATGGAAGAAACTACCCTAAATCCGCTCTACTCCGATAACCTTACACCAAAAGTTATAGTAGAAGTAGATGTATTTGAAACCGACTTGGTAATGGCATACGCCTATGTCCACTGATAAAAAAAAACTCTAGGTATATAACCCTCTAAAACATCTTTTTTGGAAACACTACACATCAAAACAACAGAACAACATCTCATCCATCTTCAATTTTCCATTATTCTACTCCGATAACCTTACACCGAAAGGTAGAAAGATTCATGGATTCAGTAAGTAAATATATAAACCTCTAAAACATCTTTCTTTTAGAAGTACAGTTCAATCATCAAAACAACAGACCAACATCCCATCCATCTTCACTTTAGTAACTTTTTAGTAACTTTCCGTTATTCGTTATTTTCCATTCCCACTTTCTCCTATTATTTACCACAATGTCCATACCCCTTGACATGTTTACTATCGCCATACGGTCCCGCATGTCGCAAGAGCTGATCCGAGAGCCGGCGCCTGTCCTTGGAGGTGAGAAGCGTGCTCAGCAGCTCCAGGTCAGGGCTGCCGTTCCACATCGATTCGTATCACCAGGTCGCCAGATGGCACCGCGTACAACGTACAAGGAAATCGCTCGTTACGTTAGTCGCTAGGTGATTAATCATATATGGACGCTTTGATGGTTTAGGTTTGCTAATCCCAACACAGATTGGAGTGGATTTTGATGGTTATGGGCATTTATACGGTTTTGGAAATGTATGTAATGGGTCTTACTTAAATGTTTCTCTGCAAGAATGATTCAACTTTTATACTTTTATCTACCATCTTTGTCGTATAAGCATGACATAGATGGCACTTTTATTCCATTATCTAATTATCGTTCGTATTATACAGACGGGTATATTTTCTAATTATAAAAAAAAAACTTGAGTTTATTTAAAAGTGACAGTTGATTATTATTGACCTGGGTTACCATAGTTACCAAGTAAACGGTAGTGAATAGTAATTCTGTGAGACCTGACGAGACGAAATTTTTCTATTTCATTTATCGTTTCATTTTAAATGTAAAATATTTTATCTCGTCTCGAATATTACTATCTCGTCTCGGTCTCGAATCTCGCCGAAATATCTCGAGTATTCTGTGCACATGCAGTGTTTCCATACATAGGAAAATTTTCCTAAATCTAGGGAAATTGAACTTCTGTTAAAAAATTAGAACGAAAATATATATTTAGGGAAATATCGAGTTATTTTTTCAGACTATAAATATGTAAATACAATATAATTATCTGCTCCACCTACATTTTATCTCTGCGTACTAGTTAATCTTAAAAATTCAGTAAAATTATGATTTTTTTTTAATTTCTATCTTGTAAATCACATTTATGAAGTTTGAAGAAAAATTATTTTAAAACCTCGAGATATCTCGGCGAGATTAATAAAACTCGAGAATTTCGATTTTATTTTTTCATCTCGAAGCTGTTTTTAAAATCGTTTTCGTCTTGCCCGACACGAGACTTTTCAAGAGGAGACGAGCGAGATTGGAGAAATATGTCGTCTCACTCGAAACACTAGTAGTGAAAAATAATTTCTCGTGTCAAATAAAGATTAATAATGGTAGATAGGTTATTAGTGAAAAAACTATTTTTTTAAATAAAACATGTCTAATATTTTTATTTGAAAATGAATGATATATATGAAAATAAAAATAAAGTATTTGGAAAACCCCAGTGATAAAGACATAAATCACAAGTACAATAAAGTTGCTTGTTTACGTGCCTGCAATTGGGTGTATATATTTCGATAAAGATAAACAAATGTCAAATTTGATTGGAGTTCGAACATATGGTGTCAATCACCTTAGTCAATGTGGAATATATTTAGCGTGGAATTTCTAAACTTAGCCGGTGAATAATTAAATGGGTTCCCTATCTAATTTGGTTTCAGGTACGGTACCAAATGAGAAATTCATTTTGCAATTAACCCTTTGCAAATTAAATGTATTAATATTTAAAACAGGATTCCACACGGTGCTCGTAAGCTGGCAGTTAAAATGTGTCAATATGAAAACCTGAGTTCGAGTCTCGTTGAGGTGCACTTTCCACAACAGCGGAAATGACGATGTAAACAAACTGGTACACCCAGTAATGGGTATTAATCAGTAAATCAAAGTCGTGTAGCATTAAATGGAAAACAGAAAGTAAAAAAAATGTCCTAAGTAGGAATCGAACTGAGAACTTTTGACTCTGTAGTCCGTTACTCCTAACCTCATAATTATAATTTGACACATGTCAACGTTGCGTATATAGAGCAAAAAAATATGACGCGAAAATTTTTAAACTAGTTTTGTAAATTTCATTGAATTATGTTATTAAAATGAAGTAATCTGTATTAAATAAGATGTAGAAATACATATAGTATTGTCCTGCACAAAATGGTGACTTATTTGTTAGCCGGATAGTTTTTATTTACCAAAAACTCTTTTCCCATATTAAATGCCTATGACAACACTTTTTTGGAACACACTGTATATAATCTAAGCAGTAAATGATACATTTTCAACAAATAAATATGTGTATATGATTAATAACGACTTTGATTTTAATTTCTCGAGTCGTTTAACAATTATGAATAGTAATTTCAATGCGTGTGTCATTTTTATAATTAAACCCATCCAGATGTGTTAGATGATGTGATACTTATAAAAACACTTCAAATTTTTTATAAAGTTTAACGCACTAAAGTCTGAAGTGAAACTGGTATTTTCCTAATGATTTACATATACCACGCGTTGGAAATTAACTGTCTTTTGTTTGGAGCTATTTAAATTTAAGTCGCGTTCAATTAATTTTAAAGATCGCTGTGTATGCAGATATTTTGGCTTGCAATGTGAATGACATTTTTCTGTGTTTAAAAGTGTTGATATGTGTTGTTTCATATCTCTTTTGTTTTATAATTATCATATTTATAAGTGCTACTATTATTTTTAAAACGCGATAAAAATGACTCATAAGTATCATTAGTCATTATTTATCTACCTGTTTATAGACTTTAACAACACAAGTTTAATATAGAGTTTATAATAAAACACATGTAATACTCAACTTTCAAGCTTTATACAGTGTGAGAAAAGTGTCACTTTCCGTAGTGGTCGTAGAAAAAAGTAATTTTCCTCACTATTTCGTGAGAAGAAAATAGAGCTTTCTATGCATATCTTGAAAAATACATTTTTCATTTAATTTTTGACATTATGAAAACACTGACGTGTTCATTTTATTCATTGTTATGATTACTAGTTTTGCTTGTTTGTTTGTTTGAAGAAAAATTCAAATTCTTTAAAACCTCAATTTTCAAGATAAAATAGGTATGCCTAAGAACATAAAAATATAAATTTTGAACGAATTTCTTTTGTTATTTATCTTACAAAAACATAATTTATAATGATTCTCAATGCCACTATAAAATCTTATAATGACATTCAAATTAACTAATTACATATTAACGCACTTTGACAAGTAAAATATTTAAACAAATCAATTCGGGCTTCATTTTATTACTGCACTAGTGCTGTTATAAATATATTTGTTCAAATGTTTGTCTTATAGTTAATAATTGTTTTTTAAAACTTTCAAAACAAACTAGTATCATTAATATCCATTAATTGTTATGAAAGCAGTACCTACTATTCAAGTTAAATTGCAAATAAACAGGTACTGCTAATATTGTTAACAAGTATTTACCATTAAATTGTCCACCTACTTAAAGATGATACAATCTCTTTAAATATCTTTTGTAATAATTTACATCTCAATTAATCAGATCTGGTTTTATAGCTTAAATTTATTCGAAAATAAATTTATTGTGACAGTTTCTGTACAAGGAACAAATGAATAATTAACAAGATCAAATTTTGTTTCTTGAATATAGAAATGATTTAACGGTCCATATTTTCCAGCGATTTTTTGCTAGTAACACGTGACGCTTGTTGGACAAGGGAACAAATGAATAAGAGTTTACAAACAAGCGACGATCTGGTGGCCTTGAACCAGGACGCGACGCGTCGTAAACGTCATCGCCAAGGCAAGACTTAGACAACAATGTCTTACTTGACTGACCAGAAAACCAAAGACATTATACGCCCGTTAAGATAATTCGAATTTTATTGAATTATTGCAAAATTATACCGTTAGAAATCAATTACTTAGGACTGAGGAGAAAAAAGATCACCTCGACAAATAGATAATTAAATTTCAATTCATAACGCAAACTTTCTATTTATTAAAGATTATATTATTATGTATAAACTTACATTTGTTTCAAACATATACAGGGTGTGCAACGAAACACGGAATATTTAAAAAAAAAAAAGCTGATACTCTCTCTCCTGATGCAGAATTTTCTGCTCTACAAGTATTATTTGATGCTCATTTACCTTAAATAATTAGGAAAGCAGGAAATTAGAAAAATATGATTGTACATGTTAAATACCTATATTCGGAAGTTCGAGACACCACCCTATATATTGCACATTAGGAATGAAGACAAAATATAAGTGGATAAATTGGATATTTTTTCTTTACTTTCTCCATGGTAACGCATTCTTTTCAATATTCTTGATATGTCAAATAAATAAAATTATTATCAATTCACTTTATTACTACACAATCGGTTCAAATGTTATTTAATCGAGGAATTATCTTGACAAGTACCAATCGAAGTTTGATTTTTAGCGCGAAATATTTTTTTATTTATAAATATTCACACTTGATTGTTTGTATTCCTGGTATTACTATAGGCCGTTTTAGACTATCCTATAAATTGTACAAGATCATGCACCATTTTTAGTACAATTTAAATTGGCTAGTATCAAACAGAAAATTGGTTGAAATATTGTATACGATCGGAAATTTGTTGAAAAAAAGAACGTCCGTTTTTCTCTACAATCTATCAGTCAATTTGGCTGTGAGCATGCGCATATATGAATTTTATTAGCAATGATTAATAATTATTATTATATTGTTCATCAGATGATAAACTTAAATATATTTCAATATATTTTAGTAAATATATTAGTAGGTGGTCCTTTTTTAATGGTAGGCGTTTAATTAAAATCAAAATGTTGCTATTTTATTACGAAAATATGAGCTTAAAATGATTAAAATCACAAATATTACGCAAGATTTTACATTTTTACCTTCAAATGTTATTTTTCTCTATTACACATGTAACCAAGTAAGTATATATCATTAAAATTAAATGTAATATTGTAATTTGTGATTAGTACTGTACATATACTGTAAATATACTATTTATCTGTTTCCTTTTGTATAAATTAACCACAAAAATATAGCGATACTTATGGAAAATATGAATATTTATCATATTTTAACATAAAATGAATTTGAAAGTAATTTATTTTCTCGTTAACTCTAAAAGCAGTTTTTACGCTAAAATCAAATTGTTTTCAACGCGTGCGTTAATTAATGTTAAACTGAAAGGCGTGAACTAGTTTAACGAAAATTTGCTCCCGGATTAAAAATACCGGTTCTACGATCCCTTTTTGATAGAGAACAAATGAAGGTACGTTCATAATAAAAAAGTTTATTATTATTATTGTACACTTATTTTAATATACTTTTTCCTGAAATTCCTCTTAAAAATACGACTACGATAACCGATAATCTTAGAAAGAAAAATGTACAAAGTATTATCTTTATTAGCGTATGAATCATAGTATTTCTAGTACTTGTAAAAGTCTTAAGTAAGCAAAAGAAACAGTTTTTCCAGGTAAAAAGATAGTATCATCTTACAAATATTTTAAGAATTTTTTACTTCATACACCCTATGATTTTCAGGGATAATATTATTGCCTTTCTCATAACATGTATCAGTTTCACGTAATTTGAATCCAGTACGCAGAATATATTAATATGTACATATGCCTAATATTGTTTATTCTTGATACCTACATATGAATATATTATGCAAAACAAGAGAAACTCGTATACTGTTATCTCGAATGAGAATTATAATGTCAATTTTCCTGGTATTGTTTGTCTCAATGTTTAGTAGACTAGATTGAACTGCATTTGGTAAAAACCAGTCTACTTGAGATTGAAGTTTTCAAAATTACTTTAACTTTTAAATTCTTAATATTAGGTAAACAATACTCAGATACACTTCAATTATTTAACTGATTATTCAGGGTAGTACTCAAAATTTAAATTTCTCATACCATTTTCATGTAGGTCTCAATGTAGGCTGAAACCGCTAAATAGAATTTTTTACTCTTTTCAACGATATAAAATACAAGCATATTAAAAATAAAATAATAGTTATTTGTATATATCACGGGACTAAAGTATAATTTTTTACGCATATGGCCTCGTAGAATAAACCACGTGAGTAATAAAAAATACTTTAGTTCTTAAATACACATTATATTTTTTCCGAAAAAACGTCAGCTAGCTATTGAGTCGGGGATGGCTGTGATAACAAACATATTGCCAAAGTGTCAAATATTTCTTTATAATTTTCATTTATGTTTACACCTGCTTAGACGTCGTCTGCATTATCAAAGGTAAATAATAAATAAATTCACTAATAATATTATAGAATGATATGTTTGTTATTTTAGGAAGTGCTAAAATAAACTGCAAAAATAAAGTACTATTAAAATATACGTTAATTCAGTTTGACAGATGAGTCCGTAAAGTTAGATTTTGACATAAGAGTCTGTAAAGTTTTACTTTAGCTACAGCTTTGGCTATAACTTAGCGAAGTGATATCGTGTACTTTAGTATCAATTTCGAAAAAAAGTATTTTATATCGAAAGACTAAGAAATAACAACAAATTTATTAAAATTTACATAAATTAAATAAAAGCTATTATTTACATCAAAAAACTACAAAAAATAAATAGAAGGTACCTATAGTTCAACAATCCTGAGAAATAAAAATTTTGAGTACTACATTTTGAGAAAATACATCACAATATCAAAGCTGTATTAAAATTGTGGTTAAAGCTTATAGTTAATCCATTGTTAGAAAATTAAAAGTCAAGGAGATGAGTATGTTTTGTTTTAATTGTTATGAAAGTGATCTTGTGAGAAAAGTTATACAAAAAACATTTGTTTTTAAATTGCTTTTCTTTGTTTAAACAAATACTTTCTCTCCGCATCTTAAAATTTATTTCAGGTAGAAATACAAAACCGGTATTTCTCAAATGACAAGTTACGTTGAAATTTTTTAACATTTTTTAACTTCATAAATACTGGCAGTAATTCACTTCGTACAAAAATGTGAAGAATGTTCGAAAACTTACTGGCAATTTCGAAAATTTCTAAGTACCGATAAGGATAAGGATAAAGTGCTGGGTAAATGGACAAGACTTGTAAATCATTTCGTGTCAAAAATTATCTAAAGAAATTCCAAGATATTTAGCAATTGTATTTTTTGGCTTCAAAACAAACAAAATAAAATAAACCTTTTTCGATATTTTAATTTTTTTTATATTTTTTTTACGTTTCTTGCAGCAAAAATAATGGTTTCACCGGTTTTCGGTTCAGTTCCGGTTCAAATTTCTGATTTAAAAGTACATTTCCGATTGAGTAAGGATGAATTGTTGGGGTAAAAATATGAATAAAGTGATTCGATAAATCATTTGTGTCTCCTTGTCTGAAAAAATGTAAAGAATGTTCGAAGAAAGTCGAATGACTTTGCTTTTAATATTTGGACAATAAGTATTGGTTTTGAAGTGCGTTTTAAAATGAATAAGGATAATAATGTTGGGTTAAAAATATGAACAACGTGATTCAATAATTCATTTTTGTATTACTAGTCCAGAAATTGATCTTTTGCGAGAACGAGTTTATTTTGACAGGCCGAGTTGAAAGCGAGTCCTACAAATAACGAGATCTCGCAAAAAGTTTCTGGGCGTGTGGATATACAAGATTTTTTTTGCGCAGATGACACTTTCGATTTATTCAAAAAATGTTATTAATACTTAAAATTTTATGTTAGTAACATTTTCGATTCACATGGATATACATATAGTCAATTCACTTGTTTTATTCAAAAAAAATTAGTGACATTTGTTCTAACCTAAAAAATAAAACGAATGTGAATTGATATTTTTCACCAATTACCGTAATAAAATCGTACAACACGAGTATAATATGAATAAGAAATAAATAGTTGTTTTAATTAATGTTTTACATTTCCAATAAAATAAAATTAAATTAATAAATATTTATAAGTTAGTATCCCTACATTTTGCCGGCCTAGGCCAGCAAAGAGAAAGTTTCTGGACAATTTTGAGTTCTGCAATACTTGTCATAATGGGACGGAGGCGCGAAAAAATATTTATTTTCATTGCTTCCTACATTTTTCTTTCAATTCGATGTTGTCATCGATCATTTTTATTCGATATATTTAATACACAAGTATCGATACTATCTCAGAATAGTATATATCTCTAAATGTGATTCGATAAATCATTTTGTGTCTGAAAAAATGTAAAGAATGTTTGAAAAAAGCTAAATGACTTTGCTTTTAGTATTTCGACAATAAGTGCGTTTTGAATTGGAAAAGGGTAGAATATTGAGTTAAAAATACGAACGAGATTCAATAAATCATTGTGTATGAAAACATGTAAAAAATGTTGAAAGAAAGCTGAATGACTTTGCTTTTACTATTTGGACAATAAGTATTGGTTTGAAGTGCGTTTTGAATAGGATAAGGGTAGAATGTTGGGTTAAAAGTGTAAGACGTCGAGGGCGGGACGAAGAGACGCAGGGGGTTGTGTGATGTGGCAATGACCCGGGCTAGAGTTCGGCTGACTACATTCCGCGATCTTCAGCTCGTGGCAACAACCAAAACAAACCAACAATGAAGACTTTCGATTTTGCATCTAATAATTATTGTAAGCAAGTTGCTCTCGCTATCGACACAATGAGCGAGAAATAGTCTCGTCTACCTGTGACACAGCTCAACATTTTTTAGTGATGATTCATAACCGGCGGTTTTTCATGTTTGTCGTTTATTTACCTCACAGGTAAATATGTACTTTCAACAATTTGAAGGCCAAGTATAGAGTCAAAAATTTCTCAAAAATATGTCAAAATAGAATAAGTTCAAGTTTGGACAAGAATAGAGTGCGGGGTTATACAGGTAAAATAAAAACAGGTGACTTACGTAGATGAGGCCAGAATAGTAACGATCCTTAAGATTGTGCAAAACGGATGCTTCGTTCAGGCACGTGAGTTCAGCCATATCCTCCACCTTGTCGAATTTGGGAGGATTCATCTTCTGGATGTCATCCCGAGCGACAAGTTGCCGTTTGCCGGTTTCTTGCAGCTCGACCTCCACTTCATCACCACGTTCGCCTTTGATACCGGCTGCCACGAAGCCCTGGGCCTCGTGGGGCACCCACACAAGCCGTTTCTGAGTCCATTCCGCTTGTGTGGCTGGGTCGTTGAAGTTGTTCCTATCCACAGACAAATACTTGAGCTCTGGATCGTAGCGATCCCTTAGCTCAGCGTCCGCCATCGTTAACTGTCTGATGTGTTACTAGTGCACTTTAGAACCACTCACAGCAGTATCTGCCTACTGATAATTTACTTATCACAAATGGCGAATGCTTATTACTTCGCAAACACATAAGTAGGTATTATTGCTAATAAATACACTATTCTATATCACACGCACAAGTATAAAAGCTTTCACACGAACCGGTTAACGTTTTAGGCGTGAATGACAGCTATTGGTGCTCTGGAGAGGAGGACATTACTTTAACGGCTGCGGAAAGAGGCCAATGGTAGACGGTGCAAGTTTGAACTAACCCCGCCAAATCAAAAACTTACTTTTTACCACCTCTCTTTCTTTATTTTACAATCATCTTAATAATATTTATCAGTTTACTCACTAAACTTTTATTTTATATTCACAGATAATTCAAATTTAAACCTGTCCTTGACAAAAGCGGTTAATTCAAAATGATGTCATCGTTTGTATATTCCCAACGAACTTATTTCGCGCCTGTTTTATTTTAAATCATATTTTTATAACAAATATTTTCTCTCATATAATATGATATGAAAATCGCTTACATAACCATGTTAATAATTTAGCACTATATTTATTAGATAATTCCTCTATATCTGGAATCTAAATTATGAAGTAAAAACAACATAAAACTCCAATGGAAGTTATTTCTTGCATATTATTATTTAATTTATCACATTTGCTTCTTGGTTTTTAGATTTAAATAAAAAAATGTTAATGTACCCATGAGTAGGGATGTTCTAATAACACTGATAAAATACCAATATCGATACTTCTCTTTCGATACCGGTATTTTAGTATCAATACTTATCTTTCGACATTTTATTAATATCAATACAGACAAATATATACAATTTGTCTGTGATATCAGTACATTTCACTCAGTATCGAAAAACATTAATTTATTTAATCATACATTAAGGTTTTTTTGATTAATTTTTCTTTTAAAGAAGAAAATTACCTTTTTTTATTAATTCTGGAAAAAAGTAAAATATTTAAATTTATTGTAAAATATAAGAATAATAGAAAACATATTTAGGTTTTATAAAGAAAAAAAATCATTGCTTCCACTCTCCTTTTCGATACTTTAAAGTATCGATAATTTTTATTCGATATTTTTGTTACCCAAGTATCGATACTTTCTCAATATCGCATATCCCTACGCATGAGTCATAAAGAATAAAACAAATGTAAATAACGTGTGCAAAAAATTTGAAAATTGTTATGAACGTGCAACGTGAGTCATTTAAAATTTGAATTTAAAGTTTAAAAATATTTAAAAAAGTCAAATATTCGTTAAAGTGGAGCATATGACTCAAATAACCTCCATGATTTAATTGATATACAAGACGTGCTTTCTCTGCAATACAATGATTCCATATATGGAAAAATTTAGAAAAGTTGCTGTCGTTCATTGCAAAACAATATTATAAATTACATTCGAGCATATGGCATACATGTGGTTCATATTTTGAATTTAAACAATATTTTATAATTTTTAATTCGCAGAATTTTTATATTACCGTATTATTTACCGGAATGCTTAGCTAGTTATCAGAAAAAAATTGCAGGACGTTGGCTACAAGCCACGAAGTTTACGGATGTGGCTAACACAAATTTATCAAGCAATGTAATTCAAATCCGGTGAAATCAATAGCATTATTTAAATTAAAATTCTACGTACTGATTATCTGGGTTTCCAAAATTCTTTATTATTATTGCAACTGAGTTGACGTTTTTCTTTAGTCTTATTATTCTACTGTGGTTATACTTTCTCATCCATAAACTTTCTGTACGTTTTGATAAAAATTCGAATGTTTTGCGCAAAGAATTGACAGATTCGTGATCATTGACACTCATTGTCAAACTATTTTTGACAGAAACAGTTGCTGTTTGAAACAACATTTGTTAAAATAATATATTTTTTAATCATAATCAAAACCTTAAAAATTAAATAATATTTAAGTAATTGCAACGTTTAAGCAACTGTCATAATCACAGTCATTGTCATAAATAAGCATTAACATTCAAATTGGTTTAATTTTTCTGTGACTGTGATTATTATGAGATATCAATGGGTATCCAATATAACTTAAATTAAATTTTTGTGGATTTATGGATCTTGCGCGTTTTCTAATATAAATAACATTTATCAAATTTGTCAATTCTATAATTGTCAAATCACAATCATATCAAATTTTTTGGATAAACAGTTGACTTTCCTATGATTATCTTTACGATTATGATTACGATAACGCGGCATAAACCAAGCTGAAGACAAAAAATTATATAATTTCGAGTTTCCTTAAAAGGAATACACGAATCAACATTCATTTTTGTTATGTCTTTATAATTTCATAATCAAATCTTGTTAAGGATGTAATAACTGTAAAAGGATTTCAAAATAGCGAATAATATTTATTGAAATTTACATCAATTAACAAAATATAAATTAAAATTTAACTAATATCAACAGGATAAAAATTGCACTATACAGTTTCAATAGCACCCTTGCGCCTGGGCGCCCGTTTATCTGCTATAAACGACGTCTCCTCGGATATCTGCGGTTGTATGACCGGCGGCGTCTCCACAGCTGCACTTGTCGTGGGTTCCACTTCCCTGGAGCTCTGCTGCGGCCTCGGCAAGATGGATATCTTAGGGCTGGCTTCTACAGAGCATTGGGACTTCTTAATGAGCTCCAGAGGGATCTCCTCGGATCTGGGACGAGGCATGCGAGGACTGCCGTCGCGAGAACGGCTGCTTCGGGTGTTGGAGTTGTCCCGGGATTTGGCACTGCCGTTGGGCTTTTCCACGCGTTTTTGTTGCTCCGCGGTGATGAGCCGGGCAGGGCTGTCGCTGTCTCGCAACCGTTGACGAGTTCCTTCATCATAAATTAGGTCTAATTATGTAACGAAATTAATTTTTGGATCGTAAGGAGCGGAATGGGTTTTCTTTTCTTTGGTTTCATGATTCTTTATTGAAACATTAATTACTTGAATTCATCTTTAATTTGAGATAATTTTAAGTCGTAAGGAAAACAATACAGCATTTTCTTTTTATTTCTCAAAGTCAATAGAGATGTTCTTTTTAATTTAGTAAATAGTTATTATATATTCCCAACTATTATTTCGGGTTTTATAAATTATTTTCTTCTAATTTCGTTTCGGATGGAAATTCATTTTTAGATAAAAATAAAAGAAACAGGATTTTCTTTCCAATTATCTGATTCGCAGAGTAATGAAATTGTTCTGTCTTTAATTCTGATTTAATGACTTGATTTTTCGTATTCAGTACTTTTCTAGACTCTGTGAATAGACTCTGTGAAACTCCTTTTTTGTTATTTAATTACTTTATTTCATCTTTATTACTTATTCTGCAACTTCAACATTTCTTCTAATTATGTTAAGCAACAATAGTTAAATTTTGGGTCACAAGGAAAGGAACAAGATTTTCTTATAATTATTTATTAAATTATTTGATTTTCGAATGTCTAATATATCTTCTATATTCAGCAATAAAAATTTTGGATATTTTTTATTCTCTTCTAATTCCACTACGCATCGAAATTAATTTTTGTGTTCTGTTTTCAATTCCATAATTCACAAATTATTTATTTTATTTATAAATTAATTTTTCATTTCTTTTTCAGTATTTATTTTTGTACGATAATATTTGGATCCTAAGGAGAAGAATAAAGTGTTCTTTTATGACAAACTCTTTTTTAATCAATTATTTATAGTCCTGGCAACAAGAGAAGAACTATCTAAAGAATGTAACGAATTTATTGCACATGTCAATCGGGCATGCGAAGAAGCAAAATGAAATTCGATAAAAAATTATTCACCGTTTGTGTTTGACAACGAATTTGATAAACCCCTCCCCTGTCGTTTAGTTCAACTGCGGATGCCACGACTATACTTCTGTTTATCTTATTATTTTGCAAGTAATACCGTAGAATTTTTTAAATAATCTTCTACAAATATTTTTTGGGTCAGCAGGAATGAATGGGAAAGCAATATATTTATTTTTTATTTGAGTTAATAGCTTGCTTTCATCTTTCATACTTTGTTTATTTTTTGCGATAAATCAAATCTGGTGCACCCAGCAATGAGTAATAAATTATGAGTGATTTATTTATTTTACTTATTTTCGTTAGTTCAGTTTGTGATTCACAAGTTCAAGAATTTATTTCCAAAAAGGTAAAGGCTTGACAGAATGGAATGTAAGTTAGTATTTTTTTGATTACTTTTTGTTTTATAAATCACAAAGTTAATGAAATTGTTTGTTCTTTACTTGTGAAAACATTTTTGATTTATTCTTCAATACTTTGATTTGATTTTGAAGTGTTTTAAAGAAAATATTTTTATGTATTCATAAAAAAATGTCCTTATAACATTTTTATATAATAAATTATCATGTATCATATAAATATGTCCCACTTCACGATTTAAAATAAATTAGAAAGCTTAAAAATTTCATAAAAGTGAATTACCATTTGTATTTTTGTATATTTCAATTCATAAAACTCATACTTACTGCATTCTTCATTAATTAATATATTAAATTTAATTTGAACGTTTTAAATTACAAAAAATAAAACATACCCTCTGTAGAAACAGCAGGGGCGCTGTCTCTTCTCGGAGTAGCAAACCCGGGACCGCGCCCCGTACAAAACAGCGGCCGATTTTCTCGACTGCCTCGCCCCATGCCTCTTGCAGCGTAGACACCGCCCCCTACATAGGCAGGGCTCGGGGGCCCCGCTTGCCCTGGGATGTCCAGCAAACGGGCGATGTGTTGCATCTTTTTCTGTCGTGCTTTTATACGACCCTAACGAAAGGAAATACTTTTAATAGTAAATTAATTTTACTAACAATAATTCAAATATAGATTTTAATAAAAATAAAGATTGTAAACAAAAATGTGAAAATAAAACGACTAAAACTAAAATATTGTATTTGCTTAAAGTGAAACATAAATACATAAATAAATATAAAGGGCATTACACAGCAGAGTCAGTGTCATAAACCAGCTGATTACCAAAATTTGCCGCTATAAAACCATTCTGTAAAGAAATACGAATGAAAATAAAAACCACCACCAGTAAACGCAACAAACCTTAGTGAGACGTTGTTTGGCAGCCATGCAGCGTATGTGATCATCAAAGATGAATTTGGCAGAAAGAAGTGGCACTCGGTTCACGTTACTGGCAGAAAGAGGTCGATGGATGGTGATGTGCAAACACCGGGAGTCGTCTTTGTCGCCCACCACCTCGATGTCCTGCAGAAAGCCGACCTGTGAAAGAAAAAACCATTTCCAGAATGCAGCAAAAAAGTTGGGGTAAGAACGCAATAAAATTTATTAAAACAAGAATATAGATATAAGATCAATTAAAAGTAAAATTTTCTCTTAAATCTGTTCCTATTTTTACTTATTTTTTCCAAATTTTTTTTCTTCTGGCACTGAAAGAAGAAAAGAGGAAGACCAAGAAAAACTTAAAAATTAGATGTAGAAATAGCAATTAAATTGAGAATAAAATCAACAAAGTTAAATAAAAGACAAGAAAACAAGAAAAAAATAGCAAACATACGATTTAAAATTATAAAAAGTAACTATATGTAGACGAAGAAAGGGTTATAAAGTTGCTGTTTTCGGTTAGTTTCCAATTTTTTTTTTCCTTTGCAGTTAAATTGAGAATAAAATTAAAGGAAGCACATGAAACATAGCACATTTATAATATAAAATTAATTTATAAATTAGACACTATAGATGAAGAAAGAGTTAGTTGCTGTTTTCGCTTCTTTCGAAATTTTTCTACGTCTAGAAGAACAAGTGAGGAACATCGAGAAAAACTTGGAAACAAAAAGTAGGAACAGCAGCTAAAAAAAAAAAATGGAAGGAAACAATAAGGATAAATAACGGATAAAAAACATATAAAGAAACTATAGATGGAAAAAAAGTGTTCTGAATTCTATTAAAGAAGTGAAAATATCAACAGCATTGCGGAGCATAAAAAAAGGAAATAAAAAGGTTAAATAAAGGATAAGGGAACATGGAAAATATAATAAAATTGGTTGTTGAAATATGTATAAATATGCCAAATTGTAAAAAAAAAATCACGAAAATATAGACGTAAAAAAATATTAAAAGGAAAGTGTTTTGATTTTTCTTAAACCAGTTGTTGTTTCTATTTATTCTTTCCAAGTTTTTCTTCGTTTGGTACTAAAAGAACAAAAAAAAAAGAAACAATAAAAATTAATTTATAAATAAAATTAAAATCGGTTTCTTTCCGGAATAAACAAAAATTTACCAATTCCAAATTTTTGACCTTTTTAACATGTTTGAGAAAAATGCAACCTGAATATCTACACCATTTCTATTATTTATCGCACAACTCATCTCTTATTTCACGCACTTTTTATGAACATCAAAATTATATAATGATTAAAACATCACCCAATTTGACATATATAAAAAACATTGATCACAAAACCTGTACCCGTTAAATTTTTAATAAGCAACCATAAACAATTTACCAATTTGACGACCCCCCATCCCAGTTTCTTGGTATCAGGCTCGACAAGTATAAGCTGCAGCACATCGATGACTAGAAACCGGCGGATCTTCTGCCCATCTTTCCACACGACGACGCAGGAGATAAGGTCGCTGTTATCTGCAACAGAGAGGCTGTTACCCGCTGCTACCGCGCCGGCGGCGCACACACACAACGCGGTATACTCAAGTCCAACACGGTGTCCACCTGCACGCATGCCGAGGGGTTCGTCAGCGGCAGCTGCGTCTCGCTTTCCCCGGAGAGGGATAAGTGGGTGTCTCGGACGAGGAAGTATACTCGGATTGCTCGTCTTGCTCGCTCCACCTATACAATGTTGAAGTAATATGTAAGCAGGGTTGGCAAAAATCATAATTTATTTATAATAAATCATGATTTTTTTTATTTTTCTTATTTTTAAATATATTTGAGTATTACCGTTGATTGAAAAATATATAGATATGCAAGCCTGTATGTTTTTGCGTACCTCTGTTTTGGAATCAAATTCGACAGAGCCATCTAGTTCGTGATTCCATCAACTACTTTGCGGAATTAAACAGACAAAAATATCAGATAAATAAAGAAGTTTTACATATTTACTAATTTTTTTGGTATCTATTAAAATGGTTCTTTCAATAATTCATTGGTATATTTTAAAATAGAACTAATTTGTAGTATTAATTATTTGACGTTTGCTCTTTTTTTATATTTGACAGAAACGCGTGATATTAACCCAAATGAAACCAGACTCACAGTTATGCAGGTGAAACGAATTTTCTCATAAGCTTGCCTATCTATATATTTTTCAATCAACGGTTTAAGTGAGGTTTACCTCTCCGCATGGTAAGCGTTTTGTAAAATCGATTCCAGTCATCGGTGTGCCGGTTGGTGGTAATAAAATAGCAGAGTCCATACACAGCCATTCCACGTTCAACGGTCCTTTTGTCATATCACAGTATCTGTCGATGAAAAAAATAATACGTAAAATATCTGTGTGGCCGCATATTAAACCGACCGCCACTATTTTTTTTAAGTAATAAAAAAACAGTCCTTGTAAATAAGAAAAGTAGATATTTCTTAGCGATATAAAAATCGAACTTATTTATATATAGTAATATAAGAGATACAAAATCGGTTAAATTAGGCCAAAATTGCCGCATTAGTTTTCCCGAAAAAATGTATAGCTCACTAGATATGAGAAAAAAACAGATTTTGACCAATTTACTTTTTGACTTATAACTTTCGTGTTTCAATTCATACAAGGTTCTAGTTTGCACATTCTACAGACACTTATTTACGAGGAATTGACAACGGTCCTCAAAATTTTTGTAGCTCGATCACTTTTCGAGAAATTAAATTTTCATATGGGGCTCAAAGTTGTCTTTAGAACTGTTAAATAGAGATTTTTTTTTCTGTTTCCAATGATATAAAATACATGTACATTTTCGGGAAAACAAATACATTATTGAACTAATCCGGCAACAGCAGAAATAATAGAACATGTACTGATTTAAGATCCACAAGCGTAGGTAAACCAGAAAATTCAGATCTATCTGAACTGAACTGATCTTATTTTAAGGTGCTTCCATTTTAAGTACCGAAAACATTTTATTACTTAAATCGATAAACCATACGATTTCAGTAACATTCGAAAGCTTATGAAAAAGGCTACAAAATATATACAGGTGTTTTTCATGAGTGCCCCAAAACTATTTAAAAAAACAATGTTTTACCATAAAACATTTTTTTGCTTTTTTATGTAGTGACCTTTAAAAAAAATCATTGTGACTCGTTATATGTTTAACAATATAGATGAGTCCATAGAGTTAATATAAGTTTATATTATAATAAAAAAAAACGTTGTCGTTATGTAAAACAACGTAATTTTCGTACAAATAAAAAATCTGAGTTAATTAGCTTAAAAACCTTAGTTTTTAATATTTCTGATTTCTCAAACCGAAATCTCTCTGGAACCAAATCAACATTCTTATTCCTCTACCACTCTTAAATAATCCGCTTTTTAACGAAAGTGATAGCACAGAACCATATTACAACCATTTTAGTTAAATAGAGGATTATTTTAGAGCCGATCAAATAAAATTTGTGAGAATACCACGTATAACGCATTACTCTGTTGAGCGATTTATATTACGCTGAAGTTTCATATTTGTGTTCCAGGAGCGTCCCTTAGTTTAAACCAGGCCTATCCATTTTATTCCAAATTACCACCGTTTGTAAGAATGAAGAAATTTAATATGTATCTTGCGTAAAAATTACCCGTAGAAAAAAAGGTTTATAGTAAACTTAAGTTTATTTCCCAAACAGTATTTAATTTTGTAAAGACCTACTTTCGTGGACATCAAAAGCTCAAAACAAGTGGCGATCAGTAAAAACACATTTATAAAAACATGCACAAAATAAAAGTTCTTGACTGTTGATGTGCTGCCAAATTAAAAAACAAAATCCATACTCCATGCAAATCTACTCGACAACAGCTACACAACAGCCGCGAACCTGAACTGAAAGAGATCATACTCGTGCTCGAACATATCCAGGAAGATTTCCTCGCTCTTGTAGAAGTTGCGGACGAGAGCGGTGCTCTGCTGCCGTGCGGCGTCTATCAAAGCTCTGTGCGCATCTGCCAACGGTCGAGCCTGGTCGCTCTGCACCAGCTGCAGCAGAAGCTTCAAACTCAGCTCCAGCGTCACTAAACGAACTCGGCACGCGGGCTGGCAAGACAGGTTTACAATCTGCAGGATCTTGTCTACTAAAGACGTGTTGTATTTCAAGTCTCCGGAGGATATGTCCGGACGGAGAACTCGGCGAAGAAGATCGTCTGGGATTCCTAAGAGATGAAAGAAAGTTGTACGTGATAAGAATATTAATGGAAAATTTAATTATGTAATTATACTCAGATATTAACGGTAATAGTTTGATTAGGACAATTAATTAATTCGGATAATGATTCGTTGACAACTGCAGAAAATACCATAATCTTTCTTCCCGAAAAAGCAAAACAGAAATATGGAAAGTTAGTACTGTGGTGTAATGTTACAGAACATCCACAAAGATCGTTTTTGTTGCTATTTAGAATGAGATGCGGTAATAACACGAAACCTAAATTGATGAATGATTGTTTACAATAGGACAAGGCGAGGCTACGATGTTTTGTATGATAATGGATGGCTAAATTAACAACAGTGGGAAAAATAGCGGATAACTTTACATAAATGTAAGAAAATTGCAAAAAACATCTGTTTTAAGATCTGACCTAACTTACATTTCTGGATCCGGATCACTTATTTTTTATTCCATTTGACCGGATCACTTTACCCCATCTACTGTATTTACTGATCCCAAGTAATCAACTCGCAGAGGTAGATCAAACGGTTCAGTTCAGATTGTCACGTGATTTTGCTGTACTTTTGAATAATTGTAAAAGAAAATACAGAAATTACAAATTTAATGAGAAGAAACAATCAAAATCTAAGTTTTGCAATTAATATCGGAGATGACATACAGAAATCGGGTGTAATTGAACTTATATAAATGATAATAATAAAATTAAAATTACAACCACTTCACGATTACGTTAAAGTGATCCAAAGGCATTACATTTGCACCGAAAAAAGAACTGATCCAACTGAACCAACTTGCAAAAGGAATACTAGTATCATGACCATCGATGAAATAGTCATAATAGAACTGAATGGACCCATCATCGATAAAATTTCATTTTTACACACTATAAATGATCATTGATGACAAAAATCGTATTTAATAGTTAATATTCTATTTGTCATCTAACTGTACATTTCACACTTTAATTTTTAAATAAAGAAATCATGTAAAGAAATATTTAGACAAAAATTTGTATAGAAAATAAAAAAAAATATTAAAGGATAAATATTTTCTGTTTTATTTTGTCAAATATTAATGAAATCATTAATTTCAGAATGTTCCGTTTCAACAGTTTTAGTGTGAACATGGTGCGAAATAAAAAAAAATGATACGAAATTGGTTTTCGTTAACCGCCATCAATGAAAATAGCGAATCCTCTATTTTTATCGATAACGGGTTCATTTTATTGATATAGGAATGCTTCATCGATATTTTATGGTCATCGAACCGCTATTATTTCCATTGTTGTTAAATTTTTGATCCTATTACCAAACCAAAGTAAATTAAATTATTGAAAACGAGCTATGTTTGTTCACTTTTTACATTTTTTCTTTAAGGATGGCTAAATACAATAAATAATATATGGCCAGTTTTGTATTACCAAGAACAGTTAATTTTATTATTAACAACAAAAATGTTATTGTAATTTTAAACGAATAAACAGTGAAACATAAAGGTATTTATTTTTAGAGTAACAAGCCATAAAAATGCCCATTAAACAAAAAGGATTACATGTAATTCAAATACAAATACAAATAAAAATAAAAATTCTTCCGATGACTAATTACAAATACTACTACTAAGTTTTATCAATATAATATTCATACACACACAGACAAACAAGATATGTTTATCATATTTGATAGATGAAGAATTTAAAAATCAAATATTAGAAGTAGCGGCATGTAAAAGTGAAATGAACTAATGAACCTATTTACGCATTATCTAACCTGGTTTACATTGCAATAGACACTAACCTTTGTTATTTCCCAGCGCATATAATAGACTCAGTGCAAACAGCGCCGTGTAATCATTTTCCGAACAATCCAAGGCCTTCATCACCGCGTCGAGAAACGGCGACATGGATACATTTTCCGTAGGAGTACTAACCAGCAACTTCTCCTCATCGGTTGCATTTTGCTCTTTAACGACATCGCTACACGTCTCTGTCTTTTCCGTTGGTTCTTCTTTAGAAAGAAAGTCTGTTTCTATACAACTGTCAAGCAATTGCTTGCTGTCTTTTTCAAATATCGTTCTATCAGCTTTGAGAATAATCCACGCCAAAGTGCGCACAAGAGGTGCATGCGTGATGATTAAAAACACTTGTGACAGTAAAAATAAAGCGACAACTGAAGACACTCGGCCGTTGGCCGTGTCGGAATAGTCTGGGAAGCCATCCACGAAGCAAGCTGACGCGGAGGAAGAGTCGAGAAGTTCCACATTTAGTCTGTTGCCCGTTAATGAGTATATGTACAATGGAATTAACAATTTGTGGAGCAGATGTTCTGTTAGGACTCGGTTTAAGTCAATTATGTTCAGACAGAGGATGTCGTTTATGTAGTGTAAGTGATCCAAATGTTCTGCTACCAAATCCGCCAGACGATTATGCGATTGATGACTGAAATTTCACAATTATTTATCAGGGATATATTTAAATTTTATGAGAAAAAACCGCGATATGATAAAGCAAAGTCAACATACCTTTATCACAATAAATTATAAGAACAATTCATTAATTTCATGCACTTATAAATTTATATTAGGTTTTTAAGAGGCAATTAAATTAATAGCTGAATTGTAATTTACGTTATAAGTCCGGTAAATGAGTTTTTGCGGTAAAACTAAGGTGTTTCCGGACGAATGACGTACAATGTTTTATTTCATACTGTATCATATTTTTCAATAGAAATCCAAGGTTTGGTTTTGTTCATTTGAAAATTATTAAGAAACCAAAATAAAAATATTTATTGTCATTGAAAACTTTAAGAATTTTATTAAAATAAGATCATATTTAAAAAAATAAAATTTAATATTACAATTTATAAAAATGTACAAATATTTTAAAATCATTTAAAGGACGTATAAGTAAAAAATTATGAAATTTATAAACACAGTATCGTAAAGAATAATAACACCGGACTGAAATCACAATTGTAAAAATGGAAATACGATACAGTATGAAATAAAAAATGTAGATACATAGAAAAAGAAATAACAGAACGATCCGAACAAAAATTCCAATCGAGATCGAAATCGAAGCCAAACCGTTATTTACTGCATGAACCAATAAAGTTTAGAGTAAATTTGATGCACGTATTTAATGTAAATAATCAAACGGTTATATGAGTCAAGCACATTAGAAACGGAAACCTGTATGATATATGTACAAATATGTTTTATGAAACTTTGAAGTATCGGTCCGCAAAAAAAAAAAACAGTTTAAAAAACTTTCAGGAGTTCACACATTTTTATTATTCTCAAATAGTGGTTTGCAAAGGAACATTTTTTAAATAATTTACATTGAAAATTAATTTCATTTTTCAAATAAACAAATCATGAAACTCTAAAGCAATTTTTAAGATCGCAAAAACGTTTAAAAAATCATTTTTGACGTCTCACATGCTTCCAGTATACATGTTTTCCAAATAATTGTTTTTAAGAAATTTACATGGAAAATTAATTTTAAAGCTAAATAGAATGTAATAAAAAAATATTGTAAATTGTTCAATATTTATAAATAATTAAAATTGAAATAAAGTACACATGTGCCTGTGGATATAATATCCTCGACTAGAAAACTGTTTTTACTATTTTTACTTCTTTCTTTCATCTATTATACTGATAGCTACTTCACGAAAATTTTATTAATTTATTACTCGGTTACTATTGAAAAGAATAAATTAAAAATTTCATTCTCCAAACTAATGAAATATTGAATGTTTGAAGAAGATAAATGACTTACTCGGCATCGTTCCGGACACAGGCATCCAACTCCAAGATATGCTTTCCGATAAACCAGACAATATTTGAGAAATAAGGAGCCGCTGTTCGGTCTCTGATGAAAGCAAGCATACTGGCGTCATCCACTCGGTACACATTCAGAGTCAGAGTACGAACAGCAATACGAACCATGGATTCCGGATGATTGAAAAACTTTATTGCTTCCGTATACAAAGGAAAATCATTTGTATGCTGAAATAACTGCCCTAAATGATTGCGAATGACACAAAATAAAGAGCTTACCTCATTGTAGAAAAAGTGTATCGTATGAGCGTTCAATTTCAAACTCAAAGTTTTAAGGAATGATATATAATAGGCCATGACTTCCTCATCGGAAAAGTCAAATTTATGTACAATAATTGAATTTACATGATTATTTGACAACAGATAATCTGTAAATATTTTATAAATAAACAAATACTTTTGAAGTAAAATACAACTTACATAAAGATGTTTCATTACGAATATTCTCAAAAAGAATATTAAGCGTTTGCAACAATTGTACACAGACATAACTAGAACCTCCACTCCTCTGTCTCATTATTCGTAAAAAGAACGATAACATGTTTTTCTCAAGGAAAAAACTACAACAATATTATTAACCCTAAACAGATACAAATACAAATAACTTACTCAAATACGGAGGAGTCATTCTGATCGCCCCAAATGAGAATTTCTGCTATGCAACGAAGGGATTCCACCAGAAGTCCTCGGTTATGTTCAGACACAGTTTGATTCCTTGCCAAAACATTATATAAATATTTCAAATGTTCCAGTGAATGAGGATTTTTTGGACGTCCCCATCCACCACCAAACCAACTTCTACTTCGAAACATTGTTTCAAATTTTAAATTTGTCAAGAGAAACTCAGTGTGATTTCCATGTCCTTGATAAAATTATTGCAATATGTACAAAGTTCACATCAAAAATTATTTCAAATTAAATTAGTACACATGGTAGAAAATAAATGAATTTACACTGATAACCTGCCATCACTGACAAACCCCAAATACTGTTGCCTCCGCTGTCCAATTCCCTGTCAAACGCGAACTCAAACCACCAGCTACTATTTTTTGTTTTCCATTTGCTCATACTCGAGCCATCTATCGCACTTGTTTCAAACTTTTACAAAAACAAAACAGTGCCACCCAAAAGTGAGGTTAACTTGTATGTTTTTAATAATTCACTATGAACATTTTAGAATTATACAGTGGAATTGGTGGAATGCACATGGCAATGTCTGGTATTTATTTTAAATAAATTTTATTTTCCAATTTTAACTTCGTTATAATTTTTCAGACAGCAATATTCAAGGCAGGATTGTGGCAGCTGTCGAAATAAGTACCGTCGCAAATTCAGTTTACAAACACAACTTCCCCGATATTTTATTATTAAACCGAAATGTACAATGGCTTACACCTAAATTCATAAACGATTTGCAAATAGACACTATATTAATGTCACCACCATGTCAACCTTTTACACGAAACGGTTTGCGAAAAGATACGCATGATTCGCGTACATTATCATTTTTTCACATATTATACATTTTACCGCAGTTAAACGTCAAATACATTTTAATTGAAAACGTGAAAGGATTTGAAACTTCAGTCATGCGTAATAAATTAATTGAAGCACTCGAGAAATCTAATTTTTCGTATCAGGAATTTATATTAAGTCCCACACAAATTGGCATATCAAATACTCGACATAGATATTACTGTCTAGGGAAAAAGCGGCCTTTACAATTTTGTTTTGAAACTGGTACACTAAAGGAAGATTTTCCTAATAAAACTGAACAACCAAATTTATTTACAATATCAACTATTTTAGAAGAGAATTTAAATCCCGAACAGTATTTGCTCCCAGAAAAGTTATTATTAAAACGCGCTAAATTATTAGATATTTGTACACCGAGTTCAACAAGATCCTGTTGTTTTACTAAAGCGTATGGGAAATATGTTGAAGGAACAGGAAGTGTGTTTACACCAAAAAATAAAGAAGATATTGATGAAGTTTACAAAGAATTAGAAGATATAGAAGACGAGGTCAAATATATGGAATGTATCAAGAAATTGCAACTTAGATTTTTTACTCCGAAAGAAGTATCCAGATTAATGGCATTTCCAGAAAATTTTACATTTCCTAAGGATTTAACAATTTATCAACAATATAAATTGTTAGGGAATAGTGTAAATGTTAAAATTGTATCTAAACTTTTAAATATACTTATTGAAAATTATATTTGTATATTTATTAAACCTACATTTTGTTTTGTTTGAGTACCGCAGGAATTAACTGCGACTGCGCAGTATTACCTGTAGGTATCTATACTGCATTTTAGCCTAAATTATCACAAACTGTCTATTTCTGGTGGTAAGGGAATGTTTTTCGCCATAGCATATTTCTTCAAAGCATCGTATCTGTTTCTCATGGCATTAACTTCGTCTCTGATTCTGTTATTTTCATCCTGCATTGCTTCCATGTCTCGCCATTCCAAAGATTTTTCAGACTCCAGTTCATCTTTTTGTTCTATGCGTTTTATTCTGCAAGAAGCAGCATACCCTCTGTTTTTTAACGTTCGCCGTCTTTGTTTCATACGAACTATCTCATCTCGGGATAGACCTCGTAATTTTAATTGTCTGTTTAAATCACGCACAGAAATTGTAACCAATTCGTCATCAGAGATGTCCAATACAGGGCCGGGAGAAAGAGGAGGCTAAAAATTTGTTGTTAAATTTATAGATTTTAACCTATAAATTACATACCAAGTTTTTACGGTCGTTTCTTCTGGATTCATGCGGCATTTTGCTTATTTTACAGGAAAACTTTGTATGCAGCTGTATGCAATATAATGTCGTTTCTTAAAATTTGCAAGTCATCCTTACTACGCCTCAATCATTACAAGAATTTGTAGTCGGGAAAAAGAATTAATAATTATTCTCTTTTATATACAACGAATAAATTAATAAATAACGAGTAAAATACATTAATGTAACTTCAAAAACAAACATAAACAAAGTATTTATTCTTTAGAATTAACATTCAACAGTTGGGAACACTGGAGGGGTAGGGATTCATACATCTATGTTTTTAAAATAAGAGAGAAAACAGACGAACGATCTCTTTTCATTCAAATGTTTTATTCAGATGTTAATTTTAAAAAGCCACCAACACAATCTCGACAACTATAAGATCTACAGAGAATATTAAATGGGCAAACAATTTTTATTTTACAAGGCAAATTTAAAGAATAGAAAAAAATATTCTTTCAATCAGTGGTTCTCAAAAAACGGCACCAAACTTTTTTATTTTAAATGTGAACATATATTATTTATTTACTTAATTCAATAGTAAATTTAATTCTGAATTCAATGACATAATATTATATCATACCGTTATATAACGATTTTATTGAGAAAAATTAGAAATTGTAATCAAAAAGTACTTACGATTCTAAAAAGTTCTGATCCTTCCAGCTTCCTAGCTTCCTAATAATGTTTGTAACTACGATTCTTTTAACTCTTCTCATTAATTTCTTTCCTGGTTTAAATATTTCATCTTGATTAATCTCTTTCACGGTTTAAATATTTTTTCTTCCTTCGTTCCTGTAATACAAATCTACAACTCAGTCTATATAAATGTCATGTAATACATATTATGGAATATTTCCCTCTAATAATTTGAACGAATCTGGTTAAATTTTTTGAATTTCGAACAATGATAATCAATTATGAGTGAATATACTGCACATGTACATAACCGGAACATATTTGATGATTAATGTATTTTAATAGTTTTAATATCATAAATGACCTTTATATTTTGCACTATTTACTTAACTATTCTTTATAAAAATATATTTTGCACTTACCAATAAAAATTGTTGCTTCCGTCAGTAAATATTAGTACTATTTGAAGTAGGTCCTGCTACATATCTTCTATTTATTTCCTAAAAATATCTGAAGAAATTTATAAAAATTGCTTCATCTGTTAAAGAAACCATTATAATTTTAAAGTGGAGATGTTGGTTCCATTCTCTACGAGGATGGTTAAGCCCTGCCACCACGACAAGGTCTCTCCACATCGGCAAGGGGGGAGGGGATGGTTTTGTGTTTAAGGAAAGGATGAAGACTTAAAATTATCGCGACTTAAATCTAACCGCGACTTAAAACTATTTTGGCGCAACTTAAACTAATACAGTGTACTTCCCAGCGAAAAGGGTCAGGGGAATTGGCATGAAAGCCAAGAAAGTAGAAAATGAAAACGAAATTGTTAATGAAAATATAGTCTACGTACAAACTCACTTCACAAATAAACATTTCAACACGCTAGCGGTCAGACACCCTTCCGGCCCTCCATACTAACGCCCAAAATGCTAAAAGGACAGCAAGATGCACAAAGCACATCCGTAACTCTAACTTAGAGACACGCTAATACGAGGGCGGTATCACAACCCTTCCGTGCAACCCATACCAACGACCAGAATGCTGTAAGCAGAGAAAGGAGTGCCACGACTTATAAAATATTACTACTGTCATATTACAATTATAGAAATTCTGTACAAAGAGGATTTTAAAATAAAAATTGTTTATGTTAGGGAAAAATCAATGGTTGAAAATTGATTCGGGTAATTTAAAAATGTAAGTCTAGTAATATTTGTACAAAAAATGGAATATTTATAAGTTATGCAATACCAAGAGTTTGTAAACATTTAAATAATTCGCATTTATCTCATTGAAACACTTTATGTTGACAAAATTGTAGATGTGCGCATAAATATTTGTAGTGAATCAGAATATACTCGTACATAAGAAAAAGCAAAAAACTGAATAAAACGTGACACATTTTTAACCTAAACTAACTTATAAATAATAGCTAGTCCTAACTGAAAACTTCCCGGGCAGTTTTGCAGTAAGGATTTGCTTCCATTCACACACATCACAGATCTAACCATCACACCTTATATATAATCACCATACCTTATATATAATTATCTCTCCATATCTTATATCTACCTCACATACTTGATACCTTATATTTAACCATCACACCTTACAACTAACCATCACACCTTATAATTAGTCATCATACCTTACATTTATTCATCACACTTATATTTAATCATCATACCTTATATTAAATCATCACACCGTACCTTACATCTAACAATCACACTTTATATCTAATCATCACACCTAACATTTATAACCAACACACCTTATATCTAATCATCACACCTTATATCTAACCATCACACTTTATATAAAATCATCATACCTCACATACTTCATACCTTATATTTAATCATCACACCTTACAACTAACCATCACACCTTATAATTATTCATCACACCTTACATTTATTCATCACACCTTATATTTAATCATCACACCGTTCCTTATATCTAATAATCATCGTACTTTACATACATCATACCTTACATACATTATATCTTATATTTAATCAAACCTTACAACGAACCATCACACCTTATAATTAGTCATCATACCTTACATTTATTCATCACACTTATATTTAATCATCATACCTTATAATAAATCATCACACCGTACCTTACATCTAACAATCACACTTTATATCTAATCATCACACCTTATATCTAACCATCACACTTTATATAAAATCGTCATACCTCACATATTTCATATCTTACATTTAATCATCACATCTTACAACTAACCATCACACCTTATATTTTGCCATCACACCTTACATTTATTCATCACACTTTATATTTATTCATCACACCTTATATTTAATCATCATATCTTATATTAAATCATCACACCATACCTTATATCTAACAATCACACTTTATATCATCACCCCTTACATCTATAACCAACACACCTTATATCTAACCATCATACCTTATTTCTATCGATCACACCTTATATTTAAACATCACACCTTATATCTAACCATCATACCTTATATTTAATCAGCACACCTTACATCTAATCATCACTTCACACTTTAAATCTAGATCTCATTTCAAACCTAATGTGTCACGTTTTATTCGTTTGGTTGGGATTAAAATTAATGTCATATATTTGCAAGACAAGGGATAGCTTAAAGTTTAAACAATGTCAAGGATTCATAAATCACATGAATAATATAAATTAAAAGTTTACGGAAATTTAATTCATTTAAATAGGGAATAAAAAAATGTAATCAAAAAAAATTAAGCCGTAAAAATTTAGGGAGGACATTACTCTTAAATTTTAAAATTGGACTTACATATTTCTGTGTTGAGAAAAAAACTGAAGAAGTACCTGTTTCCCCCCTTATATCTATATCTTATATCTACAATGTAGCTGAACCTCGTCTGAAACAATAAAAAATATAAATTAGTTCATTTATAACAAAATTGCTATTTAATAATTATTAACAAATATATACACTGCAATAATTTAACATTTTACACTAGTTTTACTATCATATAGATATTAAAATTCAAATTTAAAAGTAAATATGTATATATGGTACTCACCAGACGACTGCTAAAAAGATACTGAATATTGCTGAAGATTTCTGAGTTGATAATTATCTTTAAAGCAAATTAATGAAGGTAGGGAGTTTACGTAATTCCTAAGAGTTATTCAATGTACAATAATGTATTAAAATTATAATGATATTAATATACTGTTTCGTATTATGTAACGCAAGCAATCACATTTTTAAAAGAATATTATATTGAATAACTATTTAACTATTTCGTAAACCCCCCTACCTTTATTCATTTGTTTTACTGATAATTACCAATCCAGAAATCTTCAGTAGCTATTGAGTTGTCGAGTGGTGAGTACCGTTTATATTTTTATTTTTAAACTTGTACTTTAATAACAAATTGTGATCTTACTACTAAGTGTTATTGAAACTAGTATGCAATAAATTATTACTATGTTCATATTTGTTCATAATTATTAAAAACCAATTTTGTTATAAATAACTAATTTATATTTTTTGTTGTTTCAGACGAGGTCCAGCTACTTTCTAGATATAAGTTGTAGATATAAGGGGGGAAGCAGGTACTTCTTCAGTTTTTTTTTTCAATACTGAAACATGTAAGTCCAATTTTAAGATTTAAGAGTAATGTCCTCCCTGAATATTTAACGTCTTAAATTTTGTCGAATAATTTTTTTTGCAATTCTCTATTCAAATAAATTAAATTTCTGTATACTTTTAACTTATATTATTTATGTGCTTTATGAATTGTTGACATTGTTTAAATTTTATGTTGTCCCTTGTCTTGCAAATATATTACATTAATTTTAATTCCAACCAAACGAATAAAACGTGACACATTAGGTATGTGATGAGATCTAGATTTAAAGTGTGAAGTGATGATTAGATGTAAGGTGTGCTGATTAGATATAAGATATGATGACTAGATATAAGGTGTGATGGTTAAATATAAAGTATGATGGTTAGATATAAGGTATGTTGGTTATAGATATAAGGTGTGAAGTGTGATAGTTAAATTATAAAGTGTGTTGGTTATAGATGTAAGGTGTGATGATAAGATATAAAGTGTGATTGTTAGATATAAGGTATGGTGTGATGATTTAAAGCAAGGTATGGTGATTAAATATAAGGTATGGTGATTAAATATAACGTGTGATGAATTAACATAAAGAGTGTTGAATAAATATAAGGTATGATGACTAATTATAAGGTGTGATGATTAAATTTAAGGTATGATGTAGGTGAGATGTGATGATTATATATAAAGTGTGATGACTAGATATAAAATGTGATTGTTAGATATAAGGTATGGTGTGATGATTTAATATAAGGTATGATGATTAAATATAAGGTGTGATGAATGAACATAATGTGTGATGAATAAATGTATGGTGTGATGACTAGTTATAAGGTGTGATGATTAAATATAAGGTATGATGTAGGTGAGGTATGATAATTATATATAAGGTGTGATGATTAGATATAAGGTGTGTTGGTTATAAATGTAAGGTGTGATGATTAATTATAAGGTGTGATTTTAGTTGTAAAGTGTGGTGGTTAAATGTAAGGTATGAAGTATGTGAGATATAAGGTATGGTGTGATAATTAAATATAAAGTGTGGTGATTAAATATAAGGTGTGATGGTTAGATCTAAGATATGGTGTGTGTGAATGGAAGCAAATCCTTACTGCAAAACTGCCCGGGAAGTTTTCAGTTAGGACTAGCTGTTATTTATAAATTAGTTTAGGTTAAAAATGTATCACGTTTTATTCAGTTTTTTCTTTTTCTTATTTACGAATATATTTCCTAATTCATTACAAATAAATTTTCCCAAACATATGTACACATCTACAATTTTGTCAACATGAAGTGTTTCACATGAAATATATACGAATAATTTAAATCTTTACAATCTCTTGATATTGCATAACTTTTAAATAAACCATTTTTTGTACAAATATTACTAGACTTACATTTTTAAATTATTCAAATCTATTTTCAACTATTAATTTTTCCCTAACAAAAATTATTTTTCATTTAGAATCTTTTTTATACAGAATTTTTATGATTATAATATGACAATAGTAATATTTTATAAGTCGAGGCACTCCTTTCTCTGCTTACAGCATTCTGGTCGTTGGTATGGGTTGCACGGAAGGGTTGTGATACCGCCCTCGTATTAGCGTGTCTCTAAGTTAGAGTTACGGATGTGCTTTGTGCATCTTGCTGTCCTTTTAGCATTTTGGGCGTTAGTATGGAGGGCCGGAAGGGTGTCTGACCGCTAGCGTGTTGAAATGTTTATTTGTGAAGTGAGTTTGTACGTAGACTATATTTTCATTAACAATTTCGTTTTCATTTTCTACTTTCTTGGCTTTCATGCCAATTCCCCTGACCCTTTTCGCTGGGAAGTACACTGTATTAGTTTAAGTTGCGCTAAAATAGTTTTAAGTCGCGGTTAGATTTAAGTCGCGATAGTTTTAAGTCTTCATCCTTTCCTTAAACCCAAAATCATCCCCTCCCCCCTTGCCGACGTGGAGAGACCTTGTCGTGGTGGCAGGGCTTAACCATCCTCGTAGAGAATGGAACCAACATCTCCACTTTAAAATTACAATGGTTTCTTTAACAGATGAAGCAATTTTTATAAATTTCTTCAGATATTTTTAGGAAATAAATAGAAGATATGTAGCAGGACCTACTTCAAATAGTACTAATATTAACTGACGGAAGCAGCAATTTTTATTGGTAAGTGCAAAATATATTTCTATAACGAATAGTTAAGTAAATATTACAAAAATTATACATCAATTTATTTACTTTACAATTTATTTACTTTGCAATTTATTTAATAGTGGAAACTATGTTTTTTAATATCATATCCTCTAATCTAGAAAAATATAAACTATTTAAAATATTTGCAATATAATTTGCACCTGTATTAACTTTTATTTGCTACTGACATGTTTATAGTAGTAAAGTTTAATATTCAAAATTTCATTTGAAACTTCACATTTATATAAACCAACAATAAAAGTTGCAGGTTTTATTAAGTACAGGAATGAAGAAAGACGATTAAATATTTAAACCGGGAAGAAACTCAGCATAATACTTCGAAGAATTATGATTGTAAATATTGGTAAGAAGCTGGCAGGATCAGAACTTCAAAAATCGTAAGTGCTTTTTCATTTTAATTTTTAATTTATTTTAACTTCTGATACACAATTGTTTATTTTTAAAATATTCAAATTTTCCAAAATGTAATTTCGAGCAAATAATTTAATTCGATTTTTACTAGATAATAATTTAAAAAATGTTATGTATGTTTACATCCATTTCGTAATTTTTTATATTTATTTTTTATTTATTCTAGATAATTATCTAGTATAGAAATATTTTAAAACTCTATATTATTTCTAATACATCTTTTACCTTAAATTTGTCGTTATACCTGTTCATGACGTCTATTTAAAATTCCCGCTTTTTTGTGAACCACGGCCACTAGGGTGATTGGGCCCAAACGACAGCAGCGCTCTCGTGCCTTATTAAAAAAGCACTTTCTGTTGTTTGAATTTTCCGTAGTTTACATTTTCAGTACTTTGCATTTTTTGTAGTTTGCCTTTTTCTGTTGCTGAATGTATCCTTTTCTGATTAATAACAAAATATATTCCATTATATTTTGTCGGAAATTAATTTAAATCATATTTTAATATTTAATTTCAAAATAGTCTAAAACAATAGATGGCATAATTGAACAAATAAAATAGGGGAATCACTTTGGCGTATGGTAGGTGTTGTTTAGTCTACGTCTTGTTGCCATATCGCTTGCATTATCAGTAGTAACTCAATGCACATCACAGTGTTCTTTAAATTACGACAAAAATGACTATTCCTATTTACAAAATGTTTATTGATACCTGGGCTCCAGTTTCAATTGTAAAAACTGACTCAGAATTGCAAATATTTGATAAATATTTCAAAAATGTGGATAGGTACGTATATAATTATTGTAATCAAAGCGTAAAGGTGATACTTATAGAGAAGCAATAAAACTTCAAATGATGAATGTAAGTATTAAAGAAGTAAAAGATATTTTTGAAACCAATTCAGCAAGAATCGAAGGAGATATTTATTATATTAACAAAGAATATGATAAGGCACGATATTTTTATAATGAAAGTATTAAGTGGTCAACTCGAGAAAGTCTAGAATTCGGTATAGCAGTAGCAAAAAGATCAGCATTATTCTTTGATTCACAACATTATAAGGTACTATTAATTTAATATATAAACACCAAAAAAATAATAAATTATTCAAGGAATGTTTGCAAGATGTGGAAACAGTTTTAAAATCCGAATATCCTAAAAATTTATTATACAACATATTTTTACTACAAGCTAAATGTTTCCTGGAATTAAAAATGAACTTTGAAGCTGCCAGATCAATTCGAAGAGCTCAGGAAAATATTGATGAACAGAAAATGAATGATGGTAAGTATTCATTTTTTTTTTTGTTTCATACTGTATCATATATCACATTTGCATCAGATACTGTAATAAAATATAAAGGTGCTGTAGTTGCTAAGCAACGTATCATAAACATTTTATTAAATGAACATTACAATATTTCTCCTTTACATCTAAATATTTCAACAAAATTTCAGTTGGAATATTGTTTTTCTATGACCAATGAGAAAAGTGCACATTTCCCACACTATATAAAGCTTGAATGTTGTGTGATTTCTTTCACTGACTTATTTTTGTGAATATTAAGAAACAATATCAAAATGATTTTTTAATAGAATTGGAATTGAAATGCTCTAGTAGTGAAAAAAATTATATGTATACCGGTGCATTATGTCGCATCTCGGGACACAACTTAGCGCTAGGTCAATAATGATATAGTCTTCTCAACCTTGGTGTATAATATACTATTATTTAAGATAATGCAATCTGATTATTTTTACGCAAAAAAAAACATTCATTAAAAATTAAATTAAATTTAAATATTGCAATCATACCGATTTTGACTTTTCGAAATTTTAACGGTTGTTCTCAATATTACTTTTTGACTATTTTTAGCGTGTTTTTCTTGTCTATCCGGATGTACGTATACGCTTATAGAACAAAATTCAAGTAAACAAATTTTAATGAAACTTTTTAATAAAGATTCTGACATAAATGTCACGAGTTGATTAAATTTTGGTAAAAATCTACCGGAAGAGACAGTTGACTTTCTTCTCAATTTTAGTTTTAGTAAATTATTGGTAATTTGAAGGTAATTCTTTTTTAACCAGATTCAGTAACATATGAAATAACGGAAATTAAGAATACGTTGCGAAAACAATTGAATGAGAATACAAATAAAACAGAAGACTACGAATTTCCTGAACCACAACTAAAGGATGGTGAAAATTCCAAATTTTTAAATGCTTCAAAAGCCGTAAAAATAGGGTATTTATCTATTTAAAAAAAAATAATAATTTATAATAAATAATTTTTGGACAGGTTTTCAACAAAAGTTGGAAGACATGTACTTGCTGAGAGTGATATTAAAACAGGAGATGTTTTATTTATAGAAGAACCTTATGCATTTACCTCATTTAATGTTTCAAAAATTGAGTATAATTTTTGTGCTCTTTGCTTGAAAAGAAGTGTGAATATTATTCCGTATGTATTTAATACATGAACATAAAATTTGGTATTGTATATTTATTTAAAGGTGTACTGACTGTATAACGTATTTATACTGTTCGGATAATTGTCGAAATCAAGATTCAAATCACCATTGGGAATGCCCAGGTGTTCAACGAAAATTATTTTCTCCGGAACAACAACTTTGTTTATCTATTCTTTTTAAAGCATCGAAAGATGATTTTAAAACTGAAAATGATTCAGATGTGTATGGCAATAAACAAAATAATTATCCATTTGTTAATAAACTTGTAACAAACATAGACCGAATTTCTGAAGACGATTTATCATCATATGTTAAGGTATTCTTATTTGTAGGAAATTCACAATTAATTTACTATTTATATTTGCAGCAATCAGTATATCTTGTGCTATATTTAATAAATTTCACTGATTATTTTGATTGGTTGTATACATACCCAGGTCGCCCTCTGGGTACAAAAGAAGAACTATTTTCATTTGTAGGGGGCCATTTGTTAAAATATTTTTTACAAATAAAATGCAACGCACAAGATATCAAAGACACAATTTGTGGATTTGATGATGAATATATTTCATATATGAAGTACGAATCAGTTGCGTATGGATTATATGTTTCTACATCTTTATTAAATCATTCTTGTGTGCCGAATACGCACCAAATGTAAATACATACATATAGTGTGTTTATTTTAAGTGATATCGTATTACTATCTCGAGAACATGTACAGACAGAGGAGAGATACAAAGTTGATTAAGTTATCAAGCATACATTTTCTAGACTTAAGTAAATATCGATGCGCTTATTTTAAAACCTGCAATCCTATTACGCCTTTTCTATTTTATTCTGACGCTTTATTATCTAACTTTTAGTTACTTCCAAAACCTGTAACCCCATATCAAAATTGTATAGAATTAAAACAAACCAAACAACAGTATTAAACCAAAAATTATGTTGACAAACGCCAAATATCTCAAAAGTTCTCATTTTTATGCCCAAAATTTTGATTTTGGGAAATGGTGTACATTGATAGATCTCGATGCGCTAATTTCACATTTTTAAACGGAATTTAATTATCTCTTTTCGTTGCTGACATATTTGAGAAGAAAAATCTCAAGAACTAGAAAAAATAATTAAATTTGGTTTGAAAATTTGAAATCAGCGCATCAAGATCTATTAATATGGACTATTTCCAAAAACCAATATTTTGGACCCAAAAATGAGTATTTTTTTATTATTTCGGCTCTATATGAAAAATTTAAAAGTGAAAAACTAAAAATTTCCCGAGAAAAGTTACATAAAGAAATTATTTCTCCGCATATATGTTCTTTGGAACGACTAGGTGAAAGAAAAATGAGAAAATCGAAAAAACTTAAGTTTCAAAATTTCTCTGAGGTACTTTTTTCTTCAAAACTTTTCATTTTCTAAACTTAAGTAAATATTGATGTGCTGATTTTCAAACCGAATTGATATATACAGTTATAACGCATTTAACACTTGAAATGATTTTATAAATAATCCACCCTGCGTAAAGATCTCAATTAAATGCCATATGCTAAATAAATATAGGAGAAAATATATATATTTTTTAATTTTTTACATATAAATTCCAAGTATTTTCTTTTTAGATTTTTTTCATTTATTTATTTTGGAGACATGACCCCTGAACTATAGTTCTCGAGATTGCAATAGTGTACCACTTAAAATGATTACCCTGTATATAAAAAAAATCAAATTAAAAGTATTTTTTAGGTTTGACGGCACAAAATGTATAATTATAGCTTTAACAGATATTCCAGTTGGGACAGAAATAACAATTAATTATTTGATATCAAAGGAGTTAGAAAATAGAAATGACCGTGAAAAAGAATTAAATAATTATTTATTTACATGCACCTGTGCTTTATGTTTTGATTTCAGAAATATAAAGTATCCATTTAAATGTCCTCGATGTAAAGGCAGGGCATATCAAATATTAACTTTACAACTAGCCAAATGTGATGATTGTTATCTTTGTTTTAATGCAGTAAATTACATATCGTGTAAAGAAAATACAAATAAACTGTTTTTTATTATAAATCGTGATAAGAATTACGATCTTCTGGCTGATATATCAGTAGACGTGTCATTTACACAACATGAATACAGTTTAATATACTACAGATATTTTCAGTTGAACATGAGAAACAATAATAAAGAAGGTACGAGAAATAATAGAGTATTATACCGCTGGACAAGTAAATGTCAAACACTATGTATTATCATACGCAGTTCTTTTAAAATCAAATCGAATATTTTTAATTATGTTAATATATTTTGATCAGAACATATTCGGTTTACTTTAATTTACTTTTGTAGAGATCTTTTATCCTTTTATCAACAGATCAATAAAAAATATTTTTTATAACCACAAACCTATAAAATGAATTACTAAAATTATCAATACTGCACAAAACTTGGAATTATCCGAAAAAACTCGAACTGCTTATGACAGTGTATAGCACATGACGTTTGCTTCTACTCCAGTATAGGCTATGTAAGCTTCTGTGTTTTGCGAACACAGTGCCATCTAGCGTCATGCGCTTTAAGTTTTTCCGGGAGACTGCCGAACACAATATACAGAGTTTCATAGAGAAAACATTAAATTTATCCTTTCATAATGTCAGTTATTATATACTGTGGGTTCCAAAGTGTCGACTTAACTATATATTTAGTATGAAACGTATATCGAAAGTTTGCAAACTGTTTAGGAATAATCATATGGGGCAGATCAACGAAGAAATTATGGTTTTGGGAAGAATTTTGAGAGGCACAGTTATGCAAGAAACCCCGGACGGTATTAATTCTACAATTATACAAACTTTTATAAACCCGTGGTTAAGATATGCATGAAAAAATCATCAATAAATTAATTCGAATATTATTTTTCCCTAAAGACTTATTACAATCAAAATAGTTGAGATGATCAACGAATAATATGACTAAAGTTGTTGTAATCAAAGAAATAATTTACTTTTAGCATTTTTTTCAGAGTAATAAAAAATTTCAATATTATTAACTTTGTAATAATCAGCTGCAATTATGAAATAAAATTGTAATTACCTACTTATCAGTGATTTTGACACAAGGAGTGGAATTTTGAATTAACACAAAATCTGATCAGTTTCTTGTAATCAATTCCAGAGAATTATGCAATGACTTCTATTATATTTAGCGGGAAAGATGATATTAGAAGAAAAAAACATTTTTTGAAAAACAATTAAAAAAAGTTTTTTTGGGAAGTATGAATTTATTTACTTTAGTTGAATGATAATAGATATATAATAAGTTGCATGTGCACAAGTAAGGGTGGCAAGGAAAATTGCAAGTATGCAGGAACGGTGTGCATTTTTGTCAATGAAGAAAATGTTTGATCAAAACTGACGAACCTCTGCTGTGGAATCAACCATCAAAAGAAAAATGAATCTAAGAGATCATGATAGCTTATGGCTTACGTTAGTCTGCGAATTGCAGCGATACATTTTTTTTTTTGTTCAATTTTTGAGAAATGAATAAAATTTAATTCAGAACATTCCCCTATATATTTCTGTAGCCCACAATACTGCAATTATTGTTTGATTTTTCCGTTCGAATTACTCATTTTTTTCGCAATTTCTTTGTGTTAAACGGCTAAACTATATAGCTGTCACGGCGCGACTCCCGGAAAAAATGCGGCCAAACGCCGCAAGATGTCAGTAGTATCAATGCTTACATAGCCTATAAAAATGAGGTTATCGTTTGCAACACATTATTCCATGAGCTGTTGCGCAGTCCTCAAATTTGAGACTATTCAGTTTTGATTATTTCGTGTTAGTTATTTTTTAACTTATTTTTTTATACATCTTTTTGCGTGTTGTTTTCACAGTCCTTTTTCTACACAGCTTGTTTGCCTCTAAATAATATTTATTTAAAATAAATTTTTAGGTATCATTTATCAAGCTTTAGAACTGGCAAAAGTAAATATGGAAACGTCTAGAAATATTTACGGAAAATTTTCTGAAGAGCACATTCTGTCTATGTTAGTCAATATTTATTTATTGATTAAGTATTGCAAGACGTTAAAAGAAAAGAAATCTAGTTTGAAGTAATTTTTTTCTTGTAATCAAGAAATCAAGATGTAAAATTAATCATATATTTTTAGAATGCACATCAATGAAGTTACAGATTATATGAAAGGAATTATAAAGATATTGCAATATTTTCTTTCAAGAAATGCTCTTAAACGATTCATTATTGAAATGATGAATCTATTTAATTCAATAAGTAATACTGGATATGATTATAATGGATTTATTCATACTGTGTTGCATATTTCAACATAAATAATTTTATTTGTTTTAAAAATTACTTTTAATTTTCCATATGTATTGTTTGATTCTTTAATAAAATATGTATTAACATTTCTTTTTTATTTATTGACATTAAGTAAATATCTCTCTTTAGTTAATTTCCTGTGAAAATCTTATAAAACCAGATAACATCTAGAATTTATTTATAATTGAAAATCATGCCTCCTAAAAGACAGTGGCGTAGTAAATTTTCTTTTGCCCTTAGTGATTACTGTAAAAATACAACTCTACATGGGTTTAAATATTTAGTTGAACCAAAACGGCCATTACTTGAAAAGTAAAATAATTTAAATTTAATTTTTTTGGATTAAATGTTATTTTTTAGAAGTGCTTGGCTCGTAATATTATTAATAACATTATCTATGTCCGGATACATTTTCTATTTATTAATAGTAGATTATTTGACGAAACTAACAATAACAACTTTGGAAAATACTAAATATCCAATTACAAAAGTTCCATTTCCAGGAGTAGCTATTTGTAATATCAATCGAATCAGTTGAAAACAAGTCATGAAAATGACTTCCGATATGTAATTTGTAACTTTTTTTTCTTTAGATATTTCACATCTTATTTTTAGGTATCAAAAAATGAATGTATCATTAGACGAATTATTAACTCTATTAACAACTTTTGGTAAATTATATGACTTCGAATTGGATACATACATGGAGATGCAAAAGTTACAAGATATTGTCGACAGATTCAGTATCATAGAAAATAATAATGATGCCTTAATGAATATTTTACTACAAGTACAAAAAAATACCAGTAATATAATGTCGCTTTATTATACCATTTTTAGCTATCACCAACTTGCAATGAAACTTTGGTAAAATGCATGTGGAATGGAATCGAAGAAGATTGCAACAATATTTTTCGCACTAGGCGAACAAACGATGGTTATTGTTGCACATTCAATTATGTAAAATCTTATCAAGATTATAATTATAAGTAATGTATCTTCCATGTCCTAACACTGCCATACATATTTAAATTGTGATATACTTTTTTGAAATGATCTACATTACAGTAATCTTGACAGACTTCCAGAGAACGAGAATCGTGAGTACAACCAAGAATATTATTTCACGGGAGCTGGGATAGATAGTGGTTTAACTGTTGTTGTGTATTCTGATCCTGAAGATTATTATTATCCTTTAATAAGTTCCGAAGGATTTTCAGTAAGTATATTGTGTGAAAACACACTTGGTGAGAATTAAATGTTTCATTGTTTGTCTTTAAACTCTATAGATTATTATTTTAAGAGGCTAACCATTGGTATCTCTTACGGTTTTCGAGATCCCAATGGTTAGCCTCTTAAAACGGACATCTGTATACAAGGAACAATAGTATATTATTATACGAGTTTTATAAGACGTTACAATGATCTATGAGTTGTTTGGGGCACGAAGAGTGCTCCAAAAACACGAATGGAACAATACGTCGTATAAAACAAGTACAATATACTATTTTTATACTTTGAGTCACTTATTTTACAAAAAAAAATTCAAAAATTTAAATAAAAAAAAAGTTTAATCTAGGAATTTATGTAAAATATGGTAACGCTTTTGACAGAAGTTGTGAAAATATTCTTTTAAATTAGCTTTCTTTATATGGTTTTCATATTTATAGTAATTCCAAATTGTATTAAATACCATTTAAAATATTTGAAGTTATTAATTTGACATTTACCGTAGGGCGCAGTATTTAGAAGTACGAAATTTACATCAAAAAAATTACTAAAAACAGTTTAACAATATCCGATATAATTAAACCGGTTTCGATATAACAATAGAGCAATTGTTAATGCAAATTATAAAAACTTTATTTTCTATTGATGAATCAAATTTTAGGTAAAATTTTTCAATCCCCATGACTACCCGGACATACATAGTGGTGCACTAATTGAAACTTACATTCCGTTAAAAAGTGAAGCATTTCTACAAGTAGGAGCAAGAACTGTGAAATCTGTTGATGCCTTGAAATATGTTCCACTATTTCGAGTAAATATATTTCTCAAATTATTTTATTTTATTCAATAATTTATTTCAGCGTGGATGTTTATTTGAAAACGAAGGAAAGACCGTTTTTGACACTTCGTTTTATAGCTACAGTGACTGTTTATCTGATTGCAAATTAAAAAGCATTTTAGCTTTATGCGATTGTGTACCATTTTTTCTACCCGTTCTAAATTCTTTTGCGTTTAGCAAACAGGTGTGTACTGTGACGGATATACCATGTTTGAGCCAATATCGAGGTAAAGAAATAATCAAATTGATTTTTTTTCTATGATGTAAAACAGTCTTAGAGGAATAACTGCTTGGTTTTTGTCTTTTAAAAATCTTTACAATTTAAATAATTCGTTTTTTTTATCTTGATTTGTGACGCCATTCTACTTCATACATTAGGCAGTTAAATCTTCCGAAAAATTATTATTTAAAATTTTTTATTACTATTTATCTTTTCCAAATTGTAGATAACCAATTACGAAACAGATGTGCATAAAATTAATTTTTGTACATGTCCTTTCAATACGAATGATTACAATAATGTTTCAGAGAAATGGAGAAACATTTATCCGAAGTTAGACATCGAAGAATTATTTTATGAAAGAGACAATTCGTTATGGTGCCCCACTTGTTTCCCAAGTTGTTCGTTTACAACTTACAGTGTTGAAGTTGATCAAACAGTTTTAATTGATTTTCCTCGTAAAATGTACGAATTACATTTGAGTAAATACACAAAATAAATATTTGTTTTTAGGAACGCTTCTAATTTAAATAAACACAGCGTTATTCACGTTTATTCAAATTCAGAAGATACTGTTTTGTATTTGACTGATATTAGTTATTATTGGTTTGATATTATAGGTAAGAAATAATTATTAGTTTGTAAAAAATTTATTTTATTATTATTTTCAGGTAACTTTGGTGGTACATGCAGTTTATTTTTAGGGTTTAGTATTATAAGTGTTGTAGAATTTTTTTATTATATGACTGTAAAATATTATAATCTGTAATAAATATTTTATCCAATGGAATTATTTACAAAATTAAGAGTATTTCTGTTAACATCAAAACAAAAATCTTGATCATACAATCTGGTTCTTAATCTTATACCAAGAGCTCTTAAATTTATACAAAATCGTCGCGATCTTCTATTTCTCGCATTTCTCAATCGAAGAGAAAAATTTGTGTTTGGTATACACGGAATATTAAAACTAAATCCATTCGGAACTGGAATTGTTCCTAATCTTGTAGAAAAACCTCCCAGTTCGTCATTATTTAAAACAAAAGAAATGCGTAGGTTATTATTTCGTAGTCTAACTCGAATGCATCCTAAAATATACTTTTTAATAATTGTTTTTAAATTTTACAATAAAATTTTACCTTCTTGTCCAATAACAAAGACATTTAAACAACATTCACAATGATCACCTTCACAAGTACATGGTGGTTCAATATTACTCAGAAAATCAAAAATATCGTTAATATCAAATTGGGCTTCGCTCAATGTTATCACAGTTAAAAATATAAATAAAATGCTCAGCATTGTAAAATTGTTGTTTCACTGTTAATATATTGAGAAAGAATATAAAACATAGTTTAAATACCGGATATACAAATTGCATTGTTGATTATATCAAAATATAGATTTTAATTGAGATAAAATGAAAATGAGGTCATGGTTATTATATTCCAGGGAAATATACATTTAAAAAAAGGAGATTAATGTTTTAATCTATTATAGTGCTTGTAAATAATTAATAAAAAAAAAATATATGAATGTACAAACATAAGAAGACCGCTATAATTTTGTATGTATAGCCAACTTATATATCAGTTAAGCAAATCTACAAATATATAAATCTCTAAACAACTTTTAGTTATTTAATTTCTCTATGATTTTCATGCCTGTTACATGATAGTTGTCAAAAGTTCAAAATCTGCTTGATAACATTCTAGAAATTTTCTACAATGGATTCTATAAGTTCTGCACAAAATATTCTTGTAGTTCACGCTCACAGTGAATCAGTTAATACATTTATAGATGAATTAAAACAGAAAACAAGTGGTGCTATTACAACTAAACTATCATCTGAATTAAGTACGTTGCGAAATATTTGTAAATACAAAAATTAATATTTTTTTTTATGTAGATGAAGAATCAGCGAAGTATGATTTCTTAATATCAAGTACTGGAGTAAATCCTGATGAAACATTACTATCTGTGTATTTAAAAGTATTAAAACCTAATGGTGTTCTTGTATGTAAAAATTCTGCAAAAGATTTGGTTTCATCGTTAAAATTGGGTGGTTTTACCAAAGTTATTGAAAATGAGGTTCGTATATTTATTTTATAAAAGTTAAAATGTGGTTAGAGACCTACAGGTTTTATTGCGCAATCGTATACAGCGGTAGTCAAACAAAAATGTAGGTCTCTAAAGTGCATTTTCGTATTTTAAAGCGCTTTTTTCAAATTGTAGGGCGAGATAAGTTGTGCCAAACCTAACTTTGAAGTAGGTTCATCAGCAAAACTATCATTTGGTTCCGCTGCTGTTTGGAAACTAGATGATGATGAAGAAGATTTGATCGACCCTGATACATTATTAGATGATGACGATCTCAAAAAACCTGACCCGTCATCTCTTAGAGGTAATACACTGTTTGACATAAAAAATGCAACACCAAAAGGGCACTTTTCTCGATTTTTTTTTTTATTTTTCGCTTAACTCCATTTTTTGTTCCAATTGGCCTTTTAGAAAGGGCAATGTACTTTTGGCAGGAACTTAATTCTTTCGAAGTTTTTCTTCAATTAAAATAGTTTTGTAGAATAATGATAAACATTTTAATAAAATTATTAAAACATGATTTATTTAGAATTGAATTAAGTTTAAATGAACTGCAGCAAAAAATATAATTCGCGTACAAAGAAGTCATGTATTCCTATTTTTTTTTTCAATTTCTTCTATTTATGGATGAAGAACTTGATTTTTTTAAATTGCAATTTTTACTTTTAGAAAGATCTTTTCTCCGCAGAATATTATTAAATGCATCTACGTGACTTCTTTACAATACAGTGCAAACGTTTTTCAATAACTTATAAAATATAAGATGATATTATCTTAGCGGTTCATTAAAAAAAAACCACGAAAATGCGATTTGATTAAAAAATAATCATTTGAACAGCAGTTGCTATTCATAACTGTAGGAGAATGGGGAAGTTTAGCGTGGTTGAAATTACATGTGAAATATCTTTTAGTCGTAAGTATATGAATAATTATAACTTAAAATGTAATTGAAAGTTAAAATTATGTTGCCAATTATTTATAAATAATGATTTATGTTCGAGCCACTCTGACGTCACAAGTGAGTTATGTGCTTGCGCAGCAGGCATGGTGAGACCTGACTTTTTGAACGTAGGTTGTATCTTGCGGCATTACACTACACGCTTCTCTGTTGCCATGGGAACCCAGCGCGCGCTGGTTAAGATAGACGATACGTTCTCCGCGAGCCACTCTGACGTCATTTTTGTATAAAATTTCATTTTTTGAGAAATTTAGGCATCTTTGGGTGAAATAAAATGTAGAATATCACTTTTGAAGGCAATCTTGATAAAATAAAAAAAAATACGCTAAACTTCCCCATTATGTATCTCAATTCCTTCAAGGTGTTGCATTTTATGGCGAGCAGTGTATATCATGTTTTTCTAATAATTTAATTATTATTTAGTGTGCGGTTCCACCGGAAAACGTAAGGCATGTAAAGATTGTACCTGCGGTTTAGCTGAAGAGTTAGCCGGGGAAAAAGTTGCAGCAGACGCGCCGAAGTCGTCTTGTGGAAGTGTAAGTTTAATTTTATATTTTCTTAGTTCAAACTAATTATTTTTGGGTGTTTAGTGTTACCTCGGAGACGCATTTCGATGCGCCACGTGTCCGTATTTGGGAATGCCGGCCTTCAAACCTGGAGAAAAAATTCAATTAGCCGGCAATCAACTGCAAGCTGATATCTAATAAAATGTAAAGGATTGTAAAATAAACTTACTTAAAATATTCTTCTAAGGAATAAGGATATTTATTTCAAACAAACACTTATTAATATCATAAAAAAAATCAAACAAACACTTATTAAAATAATAAAAAAAACATATTAAATGCACTTAACGCAACAAATTAAAAAAATGGATCATATTTCGAATATCATCTACTTCATCATCATCTTCATCCACTTCGTCGTTGTCTCCTAAAGACATTGTATTGCCAGACGAAATATACCCATCAAAAGTTTTGATAATATGATCAATGCTTTCAGGGTCCACAAAATACTGCAAGCAGTCAATTGACTTTTGCAAGCATTCTTGAGCTCCAGAAGAAAATTTTCTAAAAAAAAAAAACAATGAATCTTTTAAAAAGACCGTGCAAAGAGTAATAATATATGTGGGCGCTAAAATCATTTCCTAAAAAATTCTACAAATTCCTTTATAAATTCAATGGGGAAGTTTAGCGTGATTGAAATTACATATGAAATAATTTTAGTCGAAAATATATTAATGAATTACAAATTAAAGTATAATTGAAATATAAAATTGTGCTCCCATTTATTCATAATTAGTGTCCGATCGAAGTTTCGATTTTGGACAGTTTTAGCCAAAACTATTTTTATTAAAGGTGACATTTGGTTTCATAAGATTATAATGTAAAAGTAGACTTCAATATAAGCGATTTTATTATAAAAGTGAACTCGGAATACGGACCATTATCTCAATAAAAATAAATAAGGTAAAAAAATTTTAGATTTCAGTGTTTAATAAAAATTTAACTAAATTTTAACGTAAATTACATAAGTTTCGGTTACGATTTCAGCCGAATATTCGGTTACGGTTTCGATTGAAAATCCTGTTTCGGTCGGAGATTGTTTAAAATTAATTATTTATCATCGAACTTTTGTGTCGTCATAAGTGAGTTATGCGCTTGCCAAAAAGGGATGTGAGATCTGACTTTTTAAACGTAGGTCGTAACTCGTTCTACGTGAATTTGTGACGTATTATTTTAGAAATTTCATTTTTTGAGAAATCTAGGCATTTTTGAGTGAAATATAATATAGAATATCACTTTTGAGGATAATCTTAATAATAATAATAAAAAAAATAAACTTCCCCATTTTTTATGAAGGTCCTACTCTAATATTTATTTTTACATACTCATAATACTCCGGATTTCGTGTTTTCATAATGTTTCCGTAAATACCAAATACGAAAGTGGCTTGTAATACGGCCATCAGATACTGTCTGCTTGTATTTCCATAAATATTCTCTGCTGTATCTACTATGTTTTTCATTGGTTCCAAACATTTATGGAATTCACCTAAAAGTAATAAATATAACGGTTAATATCACAATTAAGACCATAAGGGGTTTTCCATGTTTTTATTGTACTCATAGAACTTTGATATTTTAAGATTTTAACGAATTTTCATGAATTAAGGTCTTTACAATTCGTTTTGACTATTTATAGCGTGATTTGTACTCCGTCCATCCGAATTAAATTATGTTACTAACAGGGTGAGTTGATCAACTTTTGGTAAGTATCTAGTGATGAGCGAAACTGCTATTTTTAAATCACAGTGTAATTTGTAATTGCTAATTTCTAGTAACTGTGATTTTATATCGTGATTGTGATCACAGTTTATTGTATGGTTAAAAAGTCAGGAATCTTAATTATTAATCAGAATTGTTTAGTAAGGAGCGAACTGCTACATTTGAATACTTCCATATCTGTGAATTTAAAGCGTGACTGTGATCACAGTTAATTTTATCGCTAAATTAAGAAATTGTCGAACCGCTACTTTTATACATAGTGTGCTTTGTGATTGCTACTTTCATATCCGCTATTTTAAAGCGTTATTGTGATCATAGTTATAGTACGATTAAGTTCGGGAATTTTTGATACTTGAAATTGGAATTGTTACTTCGTAAAACGTTTAACGTATACAATAGCGAACGGTGACTGTGATCACAGGTTTAAAAAACATTGGGAGTAATCACGACCTGTGATTTTTCAATATCAATGACTAAATCACAGTTCGTTAATATCTCTGTAAATATCAATGAACTACAATTTATCTTTACAGTTATTTGCTAATATTTTGTAACAGATAAATCGAAAATAAAATATATTTGAAGAAAGTTATTGTAAAATACTCAGTTGATTTTTTATTTTGTAAACCGCAAATAATAAACGAGTAACAAATTAATAAAATTATTCTAATGTAGCTTTCAATAGAAAGATAAAAAAGGAGTGATGTTCTTTAGTGAACACATGCGCATGACAATTTTTTGTGATATTCTTTCAGAAAACCCCTGTATTTTTTTTCGCCTTACCCTTACTCTCGAAGTTCTTTCTGCAGGCAAGATAATATGCAGTGTATAATATATGATCCTTGTGATACGTCTTCTTCATTAAAGTGTAAAGAGCATTTTTCTGATCGATGTTTCTTTGGAACGGCAACAAAAGCAGCATATGCGCAATTTTCTCTTCATTTCTCGCATGAAACCTATTTTTGTTGATTACCATCTGGCAATGAGAACACTTTAAATTTGGTCCTCTAAACGGGAACGCTTTACCGCGACAACGAGGGCACAAGTATGGGGTGAATTTATCCTCGTAATCAGGAGATGTGCAGACAATGCAGCTGCATTTAAACATCCATCTCTTTAAAAAGTTTTGACGTTCATTTTTGTCTTCTCCTTGAAGTTGGCCTGGTAGATAATTTATAGTAATTTCTGTGCCACTTTTTATATCTTTGAGTGCTTTTACTACTTTTACATTGTTGTAATACACCAGAGAAGCATTTGGCAAACAAGAATGATTCAATAAAGCGCTAGACACAAAAATTCCTGTTCCAAAACTAGCAAAAACCAACTCAATGTCATGTTCAGACTCTGTGTTTATAAATCCTTTGGTTATAACATCCATGTTGCATCTTAATATCAAAAGATATTTCAAAATATGGCTGCCAACTATATTTAAAAGTTCATCTTTCGAACCAGTTGGACGATTTGGGTGAACATATAACCAGTTGAAATAATCCGTAAAGTTTTTTAAATATAACACAATCCAAATCGCGGACTACAATAAAAACGTTAAATAGAGTTCTAAGAGGGTGAATCGAAAATAAACCGGATTTTATACGTGCCGAAAAGTAAACGAAAACGAGTGCAATTCTTTAATACTTTCTTTTTTTAATTTCTAAATTTAATACTTATTTACATAAATCACATATTGTGTCGAGTATTTTACGGCTTTGAGTCAAGTACAAATATTTTTCTAACAAGTCAAGTATTCATTTTTTTATACCTTTGATTACAATAATACAATAAAGAGAAAAAAATCGAATTACGCTCTCGACCATGTGATTAGATTATAACAAATAGACCATGTAACAAACTTGATTACAAAATTTTATACTTCAGTCTAATGTTGTTTTTATCAAATTTTATTAATTTAAAATTCAAAGTTAAATCTTATTTTATACATGGTGAAGTTACAAAATATTGGATTTATCAATCAACAACGGCGTTAATTTATTCTCAACGTAAAAAATAATTACAACCTAAAATATATTTTTTATTGTAATTAAATGTTTCAAAAAAATAAATGTTTGGACTTGACTCGGAGGGTATATGGTTCCTCGACAGTATTTTATCATTACTATGCGTTGAAGAGAAACATTCGCTTGATAACACAAATAACAATATTTGAGAAGAAAGTAGCGGGACAAAGTTATTTTGAATCGCGAATATCAAGATTCCCTACTACTTTGAATTTATTTCGTCTAAGCAAATGTACTCTAAATTTTGTTCAGGATCGAACAATAATTTTAACTAGTTTAATTATTATAATAACTTGTATTTATATTTTTTAACTGCGGTGATAAGTTTATAAAAATATCAAAAAGTTGTTGTCATCAATTGTCATGTCTGCAAAATAAACATTTAAAAGCAGTCGACAAATATCAACTTTCTGTCTGTAAATAAAGTCTAGAAACTAGATCTTTCAAGCCGATCGTAAATAAACACTTTTAATTTTCTATTGTGTGACAAAAATCTACTGATATGTGAAAATAAATGTATTTTCTATAGAGAAAAATATTGTAATAATTAAAAAAAATCCGATTTATATTTGATTCACCCTAAACAATAATAAAATTGTACCTTTATGTCATATTCTAGAGCTAAGTCCGGTAATTTATTTTTATGAGTCAATAATTTATCGAAGTATGGATAATTGTTATCTTTATTTCCATATATAGATGTATCTGCAATGTGTGTATCAAAACCTTCCTGTGATGCTTTAATTAAAATAGATAATGCAAGTTTTTGACGGGAATCTATAATTAATTGATGGCGTTCGTTATAGCACAACCATTTGTGATCCAATTCCCAAGATTCTCGTTGACATTTATAAGAACAATAAAAATATGTTGTGCAAGTTGCACACCTAAATTATAAATTATTTAAAATATATAAAAAAAAAACTTGTGAAAATACATACGGTAGACAATTTTCAGAAGTTTTCAGGCAGTAATAACAAACGGAAAATTCATATTTTTCGTTTTTTATACCACACGATGCGTATGGTTTTTCTACAAATAATATATCTCCTTTTTTAATATCTTTGGTGGCTTTTACGCATCTTTCGGTATCCGTGATGAAACTTAAAATAAAAGTAAATAAAATCAAAAAGTTAAAATTAAATTTTGATTTACCTAAAATTAACAACATTTGAAGCAGACAAATATTTTGGATTTTCTCCATCTCTAACATGTGGAAGAGAAATTAAATTGTTGTTAATATCCTGACAATTTAGACTTTGATTTGATTTTTTTTCATTAATGTCAGAACTAACATTTTTAATGCTGTCGTTCATTAATGCTAAAAATAAATATTAGAGTACAAATATTAATAATTTTTATAATATTACCAATTTGCGCATTTCCTAAACTTTTCTTCTCCTTATTAAAACTTTCTTTAGTCTTATTCAAAGCTTCAACTGCTTCTTCAATTAAATTTATTTCAACAAAACATTTACTTTGGCGCAAAAAAACTTTGTACATTAAATTTTTAGGGTACTCAGATTTTAAAACTGTGTTTATGTCTAATAAACACTCCTGCAATAAAATAATTTTAAAAATCGCGTAAATAATTTAATTAGAATTTACTTTGTATTTTTTTAAGTCGAAAAGTACAGCTGATCTATTTGCCATAGCTAAAGCAAACTCAGTGCTGTCTCTTGGAGCTCTAGATAGACTTATATTATACATGTTCAATGCATTTTCATAGTCTAAAATTTTGTAGCAATTGTTTCCTTTGTTACGAAAAACAGTTGCTACATTTTTAGACTTTGGTTGTTCTTCGTCGAAGTTATTAGCCATGTGATAAGTTATTTCATTTCTAAAAAAAAATATTCCAGTACAAAACGCCAAAAAAAATAACACAGTAACTTACTTATTAACACAGTTGTAATATTTGGCAAACATTTGAGCTTCCGTATCATTTTTATTAATTTTGATACTTGGCCACGATTTAAACATTAATAAACTCTGCAACGGTATTTCCATTTTCGTTTATTGCGTATTACTAAAGTCGTGTTATTGTAGCAGATGTTTCTGGTTTTACTGAGCGAAGCACTTATTATCAACTGTTCAGCGAAGCACGCACAATGGAACGAGATTATACCAAACTGGACGAGCAAGTCACAACCCTTCAAATGCCTTCGTTGTGTTCATTTCAGGTTACTGTTCAAGTGGTAAATACCCGAACTAACAACAATATATTGTATTTCAAGTCCAAGGACAAACAAAGATAAGATTATTGTTATTCTATATTATTTTTTTTTAAATGTTTTAAATATTTTCACGTACGCAATTTCAATTACTGATACAGATTTTTTAAATTATTTGCTATTTAATACCATTGTTATTCATGAAATGTTTGGAATCAAATTGGGGAATTCCCTGCTTGTGAAATGTACTACATACATGCATTTTTTTATTTATTTATCTACATGATACAAAATAGCATTAGAATTGTTTGTTTTTTTATTATAAAAATGATTGTTATATTATTTTTTCTGTTTCGTGACGTCAGTATTATACATGAGTCAAAAGACAAAGATATATCCTATTTTACATGCAGGCGGCAAAATCTTCAAATCTCGTTGAATAAATCTAAGACGTACGTTGCAGTGTATTTACGAATGCGTATTGCTCATTTTAACGCACATAATAAAGAGAAAGCATGTTATAGTCTCGTGACCGTCAATTCTTGTATCAAAACTACACTTCTAGGAAAATTCATAGGCTTGCGAGTTTTGTAAAGAAGAATTTTTATTTTGGTAATTTAATTAAATTATTATTAAATTTAAGCCATTAACTGAACAAGTTAGAAAAACTGTTCGAAACAAATAAAGAACGTAAGGAATAGGGCACGAGTGCCCTGCTAACGTTCGGGCCCAATTATCTCAGTGGCCGTGGTCCAGAAAAGAGCGGGAACTTTAAATAGACGTCATGAACAGGGATAATGATAAATTTAATATGGGAAAATATGTATTGACAATAGTATGGTGTTTTAAAATAGTTGTACCATAGAAAACTAATTTACTATCTATAGAATGCGCTCTCTATTGGGAAATAAGTGCGCTGTAGTCAGCCAAGCACGACTTCACACCAACTTCACACTGGTCGTAGTCGCGAAAAGAGCCGCTTTAAGTAAGCGTCATGGAGAGGGATGGCAGTAAAAAAGAGAACGCATTCTGTACATAGTGTATTATTATTAGCAGATACGTAAAACACTATTTATGTAATAACCGCCTAAAAATATTTTAATATCTGAAATAAATGTATATTTGTCAAAAAAAAACTAAAAGTTCGTTATGGTCTCACTACTTCTGGATGTTTTTTTTTTTTTGGTATATTCCCCAAAAGGTTTAAGGAACATGATGGGATTATTTTAAACATGTAATATACCATTAACATTTTATTCTATCACATAAGTAACATTAAAATTGCTTACTGCATTATTAAGGTAAGCTTTTAAATCGCCAAAACATATAATCTAATGATTGTTACTTACTACTTCCAGTTGATAACAATGGAATTTTTCATTGTAACGTTTAGATTATCTATAAGCAAGTACTGAAATAAAAATAATTATTGTTTACGCATTTGTACATTATTTATCAGTGTGTTACCTTTGATATGGTATTGTAAGAGAAGCTCTGATCAATTTGATTGACAAAGACAGCAGAGACGGGCGCAGTGACGCCCAGGACGGTAACTCGGCCCAAGTTTGGTGGCTGTTCCGAACCCCACCACATTACACTAGTTTTTAACTCACCTGGCCGAAGCGTGAAGTTTAGTAGCGAAAACTTGAACTCTTCCACGGAATCTGCACATTTTAAATTAGTCATTCATTGTTAATACCTAGTACACACGTGGAAAGTTGCCGAAAGTTTCTTGCCTAAAGAAGAAGTACTGAAAACTTTTCGGAAATTATCGGCGCATATAAAACCGAGAGATGTTGCGGCAAGTTTTGATTCGCAATTAACTTCTATCTATCTACATTTGTTTTAAAGCTCTGTCAACTCTTTAAAACTTCTTCTTTAGGCAAGAAATTTGTGGCAACTTTCCTCGTATAACTTGGCATAATTGTCATAAAACATTGAACATAATTTAGCACAGAAAAAATTGATATGTTCAATTATAAGAAACACAGAGCATAAAACAAATCTGCACAATTTAGGAATTGCCAAATGTTCATTTTCTATCTTCTTGCATATTCGGTGCCATTTGGTATACTTCGTAGTAATACAAATAAATTCTCCTAGAGGGACAGAAAAACTTGTTTCTGTTTACTACATGACGCAGTATTTGACGAAAAAAATGAATATCGTAAAATCAGTTTAGTAGAAAATCAGCCAATTTTTGTATTTATTTATGTAAGTAATACTGTCCAACAGACTGAAATCAAGTAACAGGACAGGAGACCTTCAACTTTCAGTGGGTTCCGAACCATTCAAACACGGCAATATTTATATCTGGTTACCGGTTTGTCGTTTGTCGCGACAGACAGGTCGGGACACGTTAGTCACCCTTCTATTGTATTGACGCATCGAAACTTCCAGAATATTCGAGAGTTTAATTGTTCGGGTACATAAATTCACGCAGAAAAGACCGCGAGGACAGTCTGATATTCATACGAGTGGCGAACATTAATAGTTGGTGATATAAATATCGTGTAAATAAATAGTGCGTAGTATTAAGTGTTCAAATAAATATTCTTAGTGTTAAATCTTTATTAATAATTATTGCTCTTGAATTAGTGGTTATATTTGTATTCATAGCGTTACTTATTTTTATTATTTTTTATAAATTATTATTCGTTCATTAAATTTATTAATATAAATGGTCGTGCTTCAATTCTTTTTACACTTCGCCCAAATAAATAAACATTACAGTATGATTCACTGAACATGGAATCAGTCATAGGTATGCCTGGGGTCTTTTTTTATGTGTTTAACTAAACCATGCTAAATTATGTTCTATGTCAGTTATTCATTCCACAATTCTTACTTAACGATTCTCCATCATCCCAGTACAGATGTCCAGAAGCCTTTCCTTCGTGGTCAGCCGCTGCTAGGATTTGAATTAGAGACTTTCTAGTAGACAGAACAGTATTTCCAGGTGTTTGTTGCGGCAAGATATGACCTCCACGTATCCACACGGGGATGGTATCCAACGGAGCCGGTACAGGGAATGTCTCACCCTTACTTACAGTCATTTCATATGTGTAGAAATTATACCACTGGCCTGATGGGAAGTACGGTGTGATGGATGTTTTATTCTTTAGTAAACACACGTATAAATATTTTTGAACAATTTTTAAATGTTTTTATGTTACCTCTTCTAAAACTGGAGTAATCATAAATCCACAACCCCACATGAATTGGTCATCGATGTGGTATGTGTTGTTATCTTTTGTAAATCTAAAAAGAATATCAATGATTTGTCGAAATACTTTAACAGATACTCAGAATTAAAATACAGGGGGTTCATCTTCGCTGATACGCTCTGAAGTGCAAGTGTAAAAATAATTCGACTGAATGAATTTTGATCAAATTTGAGATTTACGGTTCTGATATCAAAAGCACGAATTGATAAACTTTTGGTAAAAATCAATCAAGGTAAGTGACAGTTCACTAATAAATTTTCGTTTTTTTTTTTTAAAATATATCTTAACAGATAAATACTTGGAACAAAATTATTTAAAGTTGCTGTAAAATAAGAAAGAAACAAACGTTATTTGAAAAAAAAAACTAGTGATTTTCGAGAGTAACGGTTAATTATTTTTTTGCCGATTGTTACGTACTATTTTTAGCATGATGTCTGTCGATCTGTGAGTCCAGAGAAATGTGTACACGTTTTGGAAAAAATATTTGCAGTATAATGTGAAATTAAAACACCGTTACTTGAAAAATTTAATGTTTCTTTTATATTGGGTAGCGGGTGTTATTCTAAGGTGACTACGACTAATTTTATTTCATTTTTACTTACTCAAAGAAAAGTGGCCTGGCAACAGTATCTCCTTGAGTGTGTGCCCTCCAAAATAAAGTATATAAGTACGGTAGTAAAGAATATCTAACTTTAAGCGCTTTAATAGAAGAACTAACAACTTGAGGACCCATAGCAACGGGATCTTGATCCTGTAATTATTTATTTTACCCTCTGTTTACTAATAAATGTCATTAACTTACAATACCATCGTCGGTATTGTGGTTTCTAGAGAACGGATAAAACGCTCCTAACTGCATCCAACGATTACAAAGAGCGGAAGTTGTGTTGCCGTTAAAGCCGCAAATATCAGCGCCCATTAACGGAATACCGAATAAACTAAAGCTGAGAAGCTCTAAAAATATTTGTTTTATTGAATTTTTATTTATTTATCTTTAATAATTACCTGGAATAGTAAATTTCATGTCATTCCAAGTAGAAAAAACATCTCCACTCCAATGTCCTGCAAAGTGTCCATGTCCTGAAAAAGTCGATCTAGAAATTACAAATGGACGCTTTCCACGAATATCTGCCATTGCACTACAAATAAATTGTTAGTACAAACACTTAAAATTTTTAAAAAAACATACAAATTTGTAATAATCGCTTCTGTAAATCCAAACAAATTATGAGCATTGTAATGAACTCCAGCATATTGTAACGAAGTCATACACATTGTTTTATGATTTAGAACTCCGCCTCTAACACCAGGTACATAAGGCGGTGTTTCCAGCGAAGAATGTGGACAACCAGTCGTAGCTCCATCTAAGAAATTCGACGGTTCGTTCATATCAATCCACGCGCCATCAAACTCAATCTGCTTGTGAAGCGACCGTAACATCGTTGTCCAATAATCAACAGTAGTAGGGTGTGTGAAGTCAGGCCACACAGTCGTGCCCTTATTCCAGACTTTGCCGATGAATGGCAGACCGGATGCGTTTTTAACGAAGATGTTCATTTCAATACCCGCGTCATAAGGTGGGTAGGTTCCAGGATGCTCTGAACCACTCACTCCAGCGTCTACTAAAGGAATGTAGTGCATTCCAAGAGAGTGGAGGTCTTTAATGAATTCAGGGAGGCCGCCAAATGAGGTAGTGTTGTATGTGAAGTCGTTGTTGTTGGACATGTAATCCAAATCGTTCCATTGGACGTCCTAAAAACGCGTTTTTCAATTCAATGAAATAATAGGAAAGTTAAAAATTTTAAATCTGCACTTCTATAAAATAGATAGATGCAGTGGCGTAGCTATTGTATTTTTACGTATCTTCTTTTTTAATTATATCCTGAGACGCGCATTATTACCGGTCATATGGATTCCTATTGGCTAATATTCAGTTTGTTATTGTGGCTGTAGTAGACGAAATTTTTAAATGAAAATTTGTATACATAGATACTTTAATTTATTCTGTCGCTTTATTATCTAACTTTTATTTATTTTCAAAACCTATAACCCCATATCAAAGTTGTGTAGAGTTACAAGTCACAACATTATTAAACGAAAAATTGTGTTGATAAACGCGAAATATCCCAATAATTCTCATTTTTGTGTCCGAAATTTTGATATTGGGAAATAGTGTACGTTGATAGATATCAACACGCTGATTTAAATTTTTCAAACCGAAGTTAATTTTCTATTTTAGTTCCTGAGATATTTGCTGTTAAAGTTGCACCTAAAAAAAGTGTGTTTTTTGGCTATATCTCTAAAATAGGTAGAGATACAATCTCAACGATTATACCAATCGATTCTACGGGCAAAGTTACATAAAGAAATGTTTTCTCCGCATATACGTTCTTTGGAACGATTAGACGAAAAATAAGAAAATCGAAAAAACCTAAATTTCTAAATTTCTCCGAGAAACTTTTTTTCACCAAAACTTTTCATTTTCTAGACTTAAATAAAGATCGATGCGCTGATTTCGAATTTTCAAACCAAATTGAATTCCCTCTTACCGTTCTCGAGATATTCGTGTTTAAAGTTGAGTTTTGGCAATACCTAAAAAAACAGGTTTTTTAGGTATACTCCTTTAACGGTTAGGTTTATGACTTTGGCGACCTCTGCAATCGATTCTACGGGCAAAATTACATAAGAGTACCAATTATTAGATTTTTATTCCAAAGGACACAATTTTTAGAAAGGAAAAACGAAAATGGCCAAAATCGGAAAAAATGGCAAGGGGTATACCTTAGATTTTTTTCGATTTTTGGCCATTTTCAGTTTTTTCCTTGTAGAAATTCTATCTGTTGAGATAAAAATCTGAAAATTGGTACACTTATGTAATTTTGCCCGTAGAATCGAATGGTGAGGTCGCCGAAGTCGTAAACCTAACCATTTAAGAGGTATACCTAAAAAACCTGATTTTTTAGGTACAACTTTGAATTCACATATCTCGAGAACGGGGAGAGATAATTGAATTCTGTTTGAAAATTTAGAATCAGCGCATCGATATCTACTTAAGTCCAAAAACTAAAAAAATTTGGAGACAAAAAGTTTTAAAGCGAAAAATTGAAATTTAGGTTTTTTCATTTTTCTTATTTTTCACCTAATCGTTCCAAAGAACGTATATGGGGGCAAAACATTTCTTTATATAACTTTTCCCGTAGAATCGAATGGTAAAGTAGTTGAGGTTGTATCTCTACTCATTTTTGAAATATACTCGAAAAACACACTTTTTTGAGGTGCAACTTTGACAGCAAATATCTCCGAAATGAAAAGAGATAATTAAATTCTGTTTGTAAATTTGGCATCAGCGTAACTAGTTCTTTAAAAAATTTTACAAACAAAATTTTGTAAAATTTGAAAATTTTCGAGGTAAAAATTCTATATTTTCAAATATTTTCGGGTTTACGAAAAAATACAGCATCCGCAACTTTGGAAATTACTTCGCCTGTAGTTACTATATACATAAACTATTTTTCCAAGAATTATTCATCGTAGTGTGAAGTAATAGTAGTAAAATAAATAGTTCCATTTAAATTTAATACTTTTATTTTATAATAATAAATATAAAAATTAATTTTGGCACCACCAAATGATTGGGTTCCTGTTTATCTTACTTTAAAAATACTTTAAATTTAATGATAAGAAATTTTAAATATGAATTGAATTAAAAATATTCTGAACTGTCATAACAAACTGACTTTAAAGTTAGAAAATTCAGGTACAAGAATGAGAATTTATTTCATTGTGCGAATGATCTATAAATATTATTCATTAAAATTTACTTACAATTGGAATTCCTGCATCAATATTTCGTTTCCAAACTTTTTTGGTGTCATTCAACGAAACATACCCAAATCTATAAACAATTCCAAGCATTACTCATTTTATATTTACACAACAAACCAATTATTATACTTCATGCACGCCATAAAAAAAATCAGCTACTAAATACCTGCACAAATGGAAACCTAATCCCCACTGCGGAGGCATAAAAGGCTTTCCAACAATATCAGTGTACTGTTGAACAACATTCGCAGGAGTTGGGCCAAGCAAGAAAAAGAAATCTAACACTCCACCAATGGGCCTAAAGGTTACAGCGGGAGAAGGTTGTAAAATTACATCTACAAACAAACACACATATACTAAAAAACACTGACAAGCAAGATTAAAACGCACCCATGGCGTTGCTGTTCAGTAGAAACACGCCATGGGCATTTCCGCTCGGTTCGAGAGACAAATACAGAGGATGACTTCCATACAAGTTTGACTAAAAACAAAATAAATGTAATATATTTTCACAAATAAATGAATTTATATTACATTTTCAATTGGATATTGGTCAACGTTGAACATAGTAAAACGTTGCCACTTTGTAGATAATAGAAAGGTAGATCTATGTTCTCCAAGACCGTAAATATAATTAGATGGTAAAAGTGCGCTCAGTTGAAGAAATTGATTTGAAAATATAAAGCCTCCGATGTTCATTGTGTTGAATCTACAAAATATTTCGAATAAAACTCAAAATACTTTACTACTGTGAAATAAAAGATGAGTAGAAGAGACAACTGACAATAATTCCAGTTTTTATTTGGTGCACATTTTTTTTAAATTTGCAAAATTAACGGTGGTTTACTTGAAACAATCATTTTTAGTGCCACAGGTTTGATATATGTTTTTAATCATTTTTTTTTCTAATACGATAAGTATCTGATTTTGATCATTTCAATTATTTTGTTTTTATAAAATCGAATCAGTGGCACTAAAATATGTATTTTGCGTAAACCATCCTTAATTTTCGAATTTTAATACACCATGTTATCTGTCATTTGTTTTATCCTGATGTAAAATATCCTATGCGCAAAACGCTAACATTTTAAAAACTTTTGTGAACAATTATAACACTCAGCAAATCAGTAAACGGTAGATGTGAAATATTATTTTAGATTTAATAAAACTGTCATCGCCTCATGTAACATTCATTAAAGTTACATTCTTTCTGTGGCTCATCTTTTATTTCACACACTTTACAGTACTTGTTTTTTTTTAGAATACATTAGCTGAATAATAAGACAAATATATAACGAAAGTCCAAGAATTAAGGATTTTACAAAACGTTTTGCATATTTTACCACGTCTGTGTCCATATGTAGAGCAAAATCAGCAAAATTAATTTTAATGAAATGGCACAAGTTATTAAACTTATGGTAAAAATCGGTTTTAGGTTTTATTATGAATATTTCGAAATTTCGACATAATTTTGTACAGCGAACATAGCTGTAGTTGATTTTAAATTTAAGAAATAAAAACAGTTCGGGACTATTTTCTGGTCCATTTTCAAATTCAAGTATTAAATAAATTAAAAAAAAAAACTCTCTTAATTGTATTCTTAAAAAAATATGTATGTGCTGTATATTTATTGGAATAATTACATGATTGTTTTATCCGATTTCCGTAAAACTTTGAACCCAGTTTTCGAGGGATCAATAATAATCGAGTACGAAGTATTCGTCCAAGCTCTATCCACTATGGGAACCTCTGGATAGGGCGGTTCAAACCTCGAATGATTCGGATCAATTAATTTCACATGCAGTCTGTATTCAGTTTCAAACTTCACCACCATCTTCACAACCTCTATATCATTTGGATACGGACTTTTAAAAGTCCGTCTCATGTACGCGTCCAACCCATAAGCAGTCTTTGTTACGTTTAAGTACTTATACCCGCCGTATTTGGGCGGGTAGAAACAATATGGCACGTCGAGGGTATCATTCAGGGTTTGTTTCTTCTTGAGCGGAATCCAACAACAGCCTCGGGCTTCGCAAGCTGCTGCGCTTGCACCAGATTCTGGGTAGCAGTCAAATCGCATGTTTGTTGATAGTTTTTTGCATTGGCTATAGTCTGGCGGTGGGGGAGGCGGTAGGCCTTTATTTTCATGTCTGACAATCCTTGGAATTTCTAATTGGTTTCTTGTTGGTAAACTTGGTGAGTAATGGATCTATAATAGAAATGTCGTAAGTCCAGTATATGAATTTTATGGTACAATTTTTGAAATGAGTACCGTGAAAATCATTTAAGGACCGTATGAGGTACCTTTTTGTTAATACTGTATCACATTTTTCAATTTCAATCAAAGGTTTGATTATGATACTTTGAAAATTAATAATTTTAATTATTGTAATAAAAACTGATAAAAATAAGTTTATAAGTTTTTCATATAAAAACATCTGAAAAAGAATAACCGGTGCGGAACAAAATTTATTTTTGTTCGAACGGAAACGATTTTAACCAAAACGATTTTTCTTTTCATGGGAACTGAATCGAAACGAAAAATAATTTTGTTCCAGGTCTCTGGTCACTTATGACATATATTAATTACAAAATTTCGTTAGGAATATATTACAATAAGATCAGATTTAAAGATTTTAAATTTAATATAAAAAATAAGAATGTACAAATATTTTCAAATAATTTAAAGGGCGTATAATTAAAAAATTATGAAATTTATATCAGCAATTATTTTACAGATCATTAAATTATCATAATAAGAAATTAGTTGCTTAGCAACGATACAGCACCGTAAATAATAATAATACCGTAAAGGCTCATTTACCGGACTGAAATCACTATTGTAATCTTAGAAATACGACAGTATGAAATAATAGTATATTGTGCAAGAAATGTAGAAAGTTGTTTACTTCCCACAAGGTGCGAAAGTTTCGGCACGAGACAAAGTCGAGTGCTGGAATCACGTAAGTTGATAAATAGGTGATTCTGCACGAGTAGCATAGTATACTTTTTCTACGATCACATTGCTAAACGTTACAGAACAAAAATACCTACACGAAAGCTATTTAACATAAAAAACAATATGTGGCAGGTAACCTCACAGAGAATACCTTCACGCATGCGCAGTGTTGGCAAATGATTTCTCACATTAATCCAGGATTTTGGGAAATATGCATCTTTCAAGCTTTATATAGTGAGAAAAAAATGACACTTTCCATAGTGGTCGTAGAAAATATAATTTATTACTTATAGATAAAGAATTATTATTGTTATTATCTTTTGTTGTGCAAATTGTGACTAATGTATTTAACTACATAATTATGTAACAAATACTTAAATTTATGTACTTACTTCATCTTTTAACGGATTTTTGTGCATCAAAACAGTGTCATGCTTCCAACTATGAAGTACATCAAAACAATATAATAAATATATAATAGGAACGAGTAAACAAACAGCCATGAGTATAAATAATAAAGTTACAGTTACTGAACTAGGTCGGAAACAACTATTTCCTTCGACTTTGGCATCAGAGAATCGTTCATATCTATCAGCCTAAAAAACGAACAATATAACAAAAGAAATTATTGTTTATTTATAGAACCTTTTCACAGTTATTTGTCAGAGATGATTCTTTTATTCTAGGTATTTCCTCTACGGAATTATCTCTGCAAAATGCATCAAATGATACATTATCACTTCGTCTGTACAGTTGACGAACTCTTTTGGCACGTAATGATAGCAATATATCCCTTATTCGAGTCATTTTAATAAAATAAACTTATAGTTTAGGTGTCAGTTGAATCTAACCCTAAAATAAAATCAAGTGTTCACTGAAATACACGTAACAACAAACTACCTTTTCTTTTGTTTATTGTCAACATAATAACAACGGAAGTTTTGTTGACTGTTTTTATCTTAGTTATACAACCTATCACTAATGTTATGATGATAAAACAGAACTGTCAGCGGTTTGACCAATCAGAAGTAACGTCGATAATAAATACGATAAAGGTGTAATTATGTCCACCATGAAGTTGACAATTTTACCACTAGGTGGCCATTTAGCGAGACCAGCGGTAACGAAACAATGGTCATTTCATAGAGAGCTTCGCTCGACAGAGGATTTATATTTTAAAAATATATTTAAGCTATCCTTCTCGCTTCGCGAAACCATTAGGTTTTAGACAGAGAGTTTATATAAATTAAAAAATACTATCCTAAACCAACGATCACATCACAAATACAATTTGTGGTTGACCGAAACATTACCTAGCAAAAAAAAATCAAAGTAGCTGGCATCTGGTGGGAAAATTAATATTTCCGTAATCGGAATATCGCCTTGTTACTTGCATTGTGAATATACAAATCTGCACTATATATTGTTACATTATTTTTCCAAAGATGCAAAGCTTCGACAAGCCTGGGTTATGCATGTATTAAAAATAGGAAAGAAAGTTAGCTTATATCAAAATTAATGTTTGTTCTGACCATTTTTTTGTTGTTGTTATTGTTTTCATATTTACAAAAAATCTATAATTTTCCCAAAAACGGCAAAAAATACAATCATTCTAATTGCAGATTTGGAACCTATAAAGTATGATGTGAAAAACTGTGATCGTAGAGAATTTTTCGTTTTGCAAAAATTGCAAAACTCACAAGGCTTACGTTTTTTTTTCAAATTTCGCCAATTTTCTAGTTTTTCTTTCTTTCTGGCGTAAATATGTACCGGAAGTAATAATATTAGGCACCATTTTACGCAAAATTTAATGCAGATTTTAATGTATCAAGTCTCACATAAATATTTTTAACCGTATAGAATTTACACAAATTTCAACAAGTACAAGGGCACGAGAGCAGCACCGTCGACCTGTGCCCAAGCCTCTCAGCTCATTTCACACCATTGTATGATTGTCTCAGTTCACACTATTCCAGGCGGAAGAGAAGAAGTGGCGGAAATTTAAATGGACGTCATTGGCGGGTTTTGTATTCATTCCATTCTGCGATCTCTATGTGTAGTTTATCCATTGTGCTCTTTAAGTGTTTCTCGCGTCAGTATTTGTTGTTGTTGATTTTATTATTATTGTTGAGTTGAGCCAAAGCCGACGATTTAAATTTCCGCCACTTTTTATCTTCCGCCTTGATTGTTGTGAAGTAAGGCAATCATGAAATGATGTGAAATGAGACAATCATAGAATGGTCTGAAGTGAGATAAGACGGACAAGATCGACATTCGAAAACAAATTTTATTAGTAAGTTTTAAATGATTTATTAAACGGAAAATAGTATAACAACTAGCGAATTCTCGGCTACGCCGAGCATTCCCTAGAGCTCCGCTGTCAGTGCAAAAAACAAATGCCGATCGACATGAAACAATTATTTCATATTTCCACGTCAGGCCTCACCGAGACCTTTCATTAGATTGCAAACACGATATACTTCTAATATTTTTTTTTGCAAAAAACAAAAGCCGGTCGACATGAAACATTTTTGTCATTTATGTACCCCAACTCTCACCGAGATCTTTCATGTGGTACCATACACGACATACTTTTGACAACTTTCTGCATAAAACAAAAGTCGATCGACATGAAACACTTTTATCATATGTACACCCTAGCCCTCTCCGAGACCTTTCATTTGATACCAAACACGACATACTTCGCCGATCAACATTGACCTTTTTTGATAATTCTACACGCCAGCCCTTATCGAACCTTTTCATTTGATACCAAACACTACATACTTCTCACGACTTTTTCCAAAAAACAAAAGCCGTTCGATATAGAACATTTTTGTTAATTTTGTACGCTAGCCCTCATCGTGACCTAGCCTAATATAACATTCACTGTCTTCAGTAACGTTCATTTGGGAATATTTGTTCTTTGTTTAGTTACTTTATTAAACATTTGGCAATATTGACTTATGTAATTCGACAACATTTTGAAATGTTAACATTTAATAGCTAATTTCATTTCTACAAGGCGGTTCTTGACGAATGCTTTGATTTAATACCAGACACGGTGTATTTCCGGCTAATTGTACAAAAACAAATGCAGATCGACTTGGCAATTTTTTGTCACTTCTGCAAATTAGCCTTCAACCGATATTTAATTTGATACCAAACATGACATACTTCTGACAACTTTTTCCAAAAAACAAAAGCGGGGTAACATGAACCATTTCTGTCAATTTTGCATGTCAACTCTCATCGAGACCTTTCATTTTATACCAAACACGATATACTTCTGATAACTTATCATATCTGCTCGCTAGTCCTCATCGAGTCTTCTTATTTGATTCCAAGCACGATATACTTGTTACAACTTTTTGCAGAAAACAAAAGCCGATTAACATAGACCATTTTCGTCAGTTCTGCACGCGAGTCCTCAACAAGACCTTTCATTTGAGACCAAACATGATATACTTTATACGACTTTTTGCATAAAACAAAAGCCGATCGTTATAGATCATTTTTGTCAACTATCTACGCAAGCCCTCGCCGAGACCTTTCATTCGATACCAAGCATAACATATTTCTGACAACTTTTTGCAAAAAACAAAAGCCGATCAACATACACCATTTTCGTCAGTTCTGCACGCGAGCCCTCAACAAGACCTTTCATTTGAGACCAAACATGATATACTTTATACGACTTTTTGCATAAAACAAAAGCCCATCGACATAGATCATTTTTGTCAATTCTCTACGCGAGCCCTCGCCGAGACATTTCTTTCGATACTAAGCACGACATATTTCTGACAACTTTGTGGAAAAAACAAAAGCCGATCGTTATAGATCATTTTTGTCAATTTTCTACGCGAGCCCTCGCCGAGACTTTTCTTTCGATACTAAGCACGACATATTTCCGACAACTTTGTGGAAAAAACAAAAGCCGATCGTTATAGATCATTTTTGTCAACTATCTACGCAAGCCCTCGCCGAGACCTTTGATTCGATACCAAGCATAACATATTTCTGACAACTTTTTGCAAAAAACAAAAGCCGATTGGCATAGATCATTTTCGTCAGTTCTGCACGCGAGCCCTCAACAATACCTTTCATTTGAGACCAAACATGATATACTTTATACGACTTTTTGCGTAAAACAAAAGCCCATCGACATAGATTATTTTTGTCAATTCTCTACGCAAGCCCTCGCCGAGACATTTCTTTCGATACTTAGCACGACATATTTCTGACAACTTTGTGGAAAAAACAAAAGCCGATCGTTATAGATCATTTTTGTCAATTTTCTACGCGAGCCCTCGCCGAGACCTTTCTTTCGATACTAAGCACGACATATTTCTGACAACTTTGTGGAAAAAACAAAAGCCGATCGTTATAGATCATTTTTGTCAATTATCTACGCGAGCCCTCGCCGAGACCTTTCATTCGATACCAAGCATAACATATTTCTGACAACTTTTTGCAAAAAACAAAAGCCGATTGGCATAGATCATTTTTGTCAATTCTGCTCCCCAGTCCTCATCGAGACCTTTCATTAGATACCAAACACGACATACTTCTATTAACTTTTTGCATAAAACAAAAGCCGATCAACATAGAAAATTTTCATTTCTGCACACCAGGCCTTTCCGAAACTTTTAATTCGATACCAAACACGACATATTTATGACAACATATTGCAAAACACCAATTCTAATCGACGTAGAACATGTTTGTAATTCGTGCACACCAGTCTACATTGTGTTATTTCATTAAAACCCAAAGACGACCTACTTCTAACAATTTTTTGCGAAAAGCAAATGCAGATCGACATGACACATATTTTTTGTCATTTCAAAACCGGCCCTTATTGTTTTCTTTCTTTTGATATCAAATACAGCGAAGTGTTTAATTTATTTTATTTAATAATATTTGATTTTTATTTAGTTACTTCATAATTTGGCAACACTGTTTGTAGTTAATTTTTAAATTTATAAATTACCATCGCCAATTCTAAAATAACAGATTTTATCTTCAGTTTAGTTCCTTTAGGAATATTTGGTTTTTATGTAGTTACTTCATGACACATTTGGCAACACTGTCTGTACTGACATTTAAACGTCAAAAATTAGAAATTTTAAATTCGCCACGAAAGACACTAAAATTTTTAGTGAAATAATTGCTCATGTATACAATGTATAACAATGATTTCAGATTTTTGATATCTTTATACATTAAGAAGTAATAAATGATTAAAGTTTACTTCTGACTTGTCAAACATGACAGCTAGTAGTTGGCGTTCACTTGAAATTTTCCAATGCTTGCTTGAGCTATTGTTTCAAAGTACCAATTTCACAAAGTTTAATTTTTTTTACACAAAAACCACACACAGTAAAATTATAAAAACTATAAAGGAAATTAATTTGAATCAAGCTCTATAATATGGAACAAAAATCATTAAAATCGGATAATCAGTTTATGCTGTAGCCCGTTGCAAAATTTTGGCGATCGTCTGATGAAAATATATATTGGAAAAATTGTCTAAGCCTTTTAGTATATAGGATGTCGGTGACCATTAAATCTGTATAAATACAATTTGTTTTCGCTGGAAGAGTATATTTCGACTTTTATTTAAATTTCCGCCACTAGAATGCTATGAAATGAGATAAGAGGCTTGGGCAAAGTCGACGGTGCTGCTCTCGTGCCCTATATTTAATAAAATGCATCAAAGACTAAGAATCAAGCATTCAAGAACTATCATTTCTGCCATTAAAAAGTTTCTCGTCCAACAGCGCCTCTATCGAGAACGAAATTGCACTAAGGTTTACATTTCTTTATTTATCTACTTGGCCATGGTCATGCACACTGGTGTTTGATCACAACATAGTACGCTTGGGAAATAGCCGCTAATTTCACTCTGGTTCGATACTAAAGAGCCGAAACGAAAGAGATTACAGACCTACCACTTCGACGTAATTGTACTTGATTACTTTAATAAATATTTGTTGTGTAACTATATGTTATAAAAATCTTATCTAAAGATTTAACACTGTGCATAAAAGTGGCAAAGTAATTCAAAAAGTGCGCAGTCGTAAATATTTTAAGGTTAGTCCTTGAGAAACACTTGTGTCGTCATTTTAAGCGGAAAGTTTGAATTGAAACGGTAATAAAACTACTAAATACTTTTAATTTTTTATTTCAGATGAATACATCTCTTCCATTTTACTGTGAATCCCGCCATATTTTATGTTCTGTCTGTAAGAACTATTTATCATGTGGTCCAATTCTCATTCGGAAACAACGACGAATAATCTGTGGTCGTTGTGTAATCAAAAACGAAATAGGCATTCGAAATTATGCGTATGAAGTAGCAGCAGCCCGTTTACGATTTCCTTGTAAATATAGAGAACTTGGATGTCGAGAAACTCAGGCTTTTGCTCAATCTTATAAAGTTTCTCATGAATACTCATGTCAATTTAGAACTTACAAATGTAGATTTGCTAATAATATTTGTTTCTGGGAAGGGCCGAAAAGTCAACTTATAAAACATTGTGAAGTGAATCATTCAGATAGACTGATTTACAATTGTTGTATTTTATATATTGATCTCGTTCAATCGTCTAGCACCACTTATTTATTAATTGCATTTGAAATGGAGTTTGTTCTTTATTGGAAAGTAAACAAACAAAATTCTATTGCACAATTTGAATTAGAATACCTAGGAAAAGAAGCTGGAAGTCAATTTAAATATAAAGTTAATATTCAAGGGCCTAACTCTATAATTACTTATTTTGGAGATTGTGAAAAAAGCGTAGATGTAGATAAAAATATTTTAAATGAAGTTTACGGTACTTTAGAAGGAATAAAATTCCATATAACAGTCTTTATAAGTTGTGAAATATGCGAAAAAGAAATATTTTTTGGAAAATTATATAACATGGGATCAAAATGGTTTTGCATAGATTGTTCCCCAAAATTAAAAGCTTGCAGAAACAAAAATAATGGATGCAATTTCGAAGACATTCCATTAAAATGCATCAAACACGAAGAATACTTTTGTAATTTTACTCCACCAGATTATTTTCGAAACGAAATCGTAGGAATAAATCAAGTAGACTACGGAAAAATATGGGTTATAAAAAGCAACTATAATAAAAGCGCAATTACAACAGATATTGGAATAGTCATCGCAGAATTCACCTCAAAGAGAATCCCAGAAAAGTTTGAGATATTTATATACAGCTACTTAAAAAGCAACGAAGAAGGAGATTTCAGTTGCAAAGTTCATATTGCAAACCCATTTACCAATGAATCAGAAACGGTTCCAGCAAAATACCACGCGAATAAAGTGTACGATTGGTACGCCTGTATCGACAAATTGAAACATCCTTCTTGGGGATCTGAATTAGTTGTGATGTTATTAATTCAAAGAATTGTACCAAATCCAACTAGATCTTACATAAATTATGATGTAGTTTTTAATTAATATTTCGATATACGTTAATTTCAAAATCAAATTATTTAAGTAAAATGAATTCTGTTATTCTTCTTTAACATCCATCAAAATGTTTTGTTCATACATATTTTATATTTTAATTAAAGGATAAGGATGTAATGTGAGGATTAAAAAAGGATAATAATAGATATAATTTTTCTACTCTGTAATTAACAATATTCTGTGTTTTATAATATAATACTTGTACTTTAAGCAAAATATACATATATAAAGCTTATCAATTTTACATTTTTTGCAATATTATGTAAAAGGAAACCATCATTTTGAGAAACTGCAAAAAAACAATTTATATATTACATTACAAGTATAACAAGTATGTTATTGCAACGAGTAGGCGTTTTCCAATTTTTCTGCAGTCGTGATTTTTACTTCCTTGTACAAAGTAATCGCGAAAAATTTCTGTTTTCAGATTTCATCGGAAATATTCATTTTGACTAGTTTCGGTGTGATGTCTGTACGTACGTATCTCGCATAACTCAAAAATGATTAGCCGTAAAATTTTATATATATTTAGTACTACTATAATATTTAGATGTGCACACCCCCTTTTTCATTGGAACTGGCAGTGCCAAAAGGGCACTTTGCTAGTGTTTTTTTGAATTTTATATTACTCAAAAACAATTAGCCGTAGAATGTTGAAATTTTATTTGTGTGGTTACTATAACGTCTAGTTATGCACTATCATTTTTTGTTCCAATCGGCCTTTTCAAAGGGCAGTTTACTTTTGATAAAAACTTAATAAAATAATAATTTCGTTGGCTTTAAATTTTTGTTGGAAACATTTGGTAATAAACTAACATTGACAATTGTCAGAACATAGTGAGAAATATGTGTGAAATAAATGAAAACTAAAGCTCTTTCTTTGCAAGTTTTTGAGCGATTAAAATATTTTTTTCTACGACCATTATGGAAAATGAGTTGGAGTGTGAGAAATCATATCACAGTATTTGCCAACACTGCGCATGCGTGAAGGTACACTTTTTGAGGTTACCTACACCATATTATTTTTTTATGTCAAATAACTTTCGTGCATGTATTTTTGTTCTGTAACGTTTAGCAGTGTGGTCGTAAAAAAGTATAATGTACCACTTGTGCAGAATCACCTATTTTCCCACCTTGTGTGATTCCAGCACTTGATTTCGTCTCGTGCCGAAACTTTCACACCTCATGGGAAATAGGCAACCCTGCACTTTTCCACATTTTGAACGTTGATACGATTGATACTTTGTCTTTTGAGCACGAATGTAGAAATATATGTTTATTGAAATTTATAAAATTCATACCGCCACAAAGTTTTGTAAATTTAAAACGATCAATCCAGCAGCCGTTATAAGAATAGGTTCCTGGCTTTGTCTGATTATCATCAGAACTACATGTTTTACATGTTTCATATTATGGTCTTCCCACTGCATTTCATATGCAATTTGTCCAATACTTTCGCACTGTAATCAGCCATCATCTACATTCACAAAAAATATATTTTTTTAAATACTTACACTACTTGTAATAACATCTCCAAAAAAGCAATACATTAAGATTTGCAGAATAGCACTTATAAATATAAGCAGTTCTTTTATTTTTATACCCCTAAAAAAATATTTCAATTCATACAAACTGATGGATACCGTAAACAAAAAAAATCTTCGTAGTATTTATTTTTAATTCGGATTAATAAACATTTATCATATTTATGTAATTAAAATTACAATATGCATGCGTAGATAAACGAAAATTTTGCAATGCATCTTATTTCTGTGTATTTTCCAGAAATTTTTTTCTAAAAAAATGCTAAAAGTATTTCATATATGTATCCCTAGATTACAGTGTATTATTTTTTAATTGAAATTTTTAAGATTTCTATTAAATCAGTGGAGCAAAGTATAAAAAATAGTACACTAAACTCGTTTTATAGGACGTATTGTTCCATTCACGTTTTTAACCAACTCATGGAACAATATACTGACTTATAAAACTAGTTATAATTTAAAATTTATTTCGTGTATATGTATATATTAAAAAAATACTTTAAAAGAATAGAAAACTTTTTTTTCTTATTGATGTACGAAAACTAATTGGATTGAGTGTACACCCCATCATATTTACCAAGACAGATGAATGGTAACAAAAAACGTAACGAAACAGAAAAAAAAATTACATGAGCAAATAAAAAATATGAATACAGCCCATTAATATGATTTAACTTACTCAGCAAAAGATAATACATATCTTGCACAGCATATAACTAAAAAATTGCACATAAATTTTTCCAACATTAAAAATTGCAAAACTGTTTTTATATTTTTCACAAAACTAAAACAAATATTTAAGTATTTATTACCTTTAAAGTAGTACTTAAACTTACTGTATAATTACATAGTGATGTTCAACACATTCTTTCAACCCATTTTTAATATCATCTTCATTATTTTTTCCATTAAGAACACTTTTAATTCTATATTTAAGAAACTCAATTTGAATCAGTACAAAACCCATACTAGCGATGAATAAAACATCTTGAAATAATACACTAAGAACACCCATTCCAACAGTAATAAGTTGTAAGAAGTATATTATTTCATAGTACGGAGAAAAATTTATAAAACTTATTTGAGTAAACGTTATATCAAATATAAATTTTCTATGAATAAAAAATAATGGATTACCCACCATAATAAATGCGGATATAGATATTAGAATCAGATAAGATTTTATCATTTTTGACAATACTTTATAATACCATATATGTTTTGTATACATTTTCTTACTGTAATTATGTTCATTGTACCAGAATTTATGTTGCATAATATTTAAAATTACGCGATAATTATTGTCGTAGAATCGACATACTATATGACCAACTGTTATCTAAAACATTTTTAAGTCAAATTATTGAGTCAAAAACAAATGTATTTTAATTGAGCTGTTACGGCAACAAAAATGAGAGATTGCAAAAAACAGCGTTGTAGAAAATAGCTTTAGAAATAAAAGAAATCAAAATGACAAAATAATACGAACAATCAGAAGGGAGAAGTTTAGCGATTTTTTTATTTCATTAAGATTGTTTTCAAAACTGATATACTGCATTTTATTTCACTTGAAAATGCCTAGTTTTCCCAAAAAATGAAATTTTGTACGAAAATGACGTCAAAGAAGTTTATGGAGAACATATCGTGTAGCTTAAGCAGCGCGCACTGGGTTCCCATGGCTACAGCGAGTTTGCCTCAATCTACGACCTAGGTTCAGAAAGTCAGGTCTCACCATCCCTTCTACAAAAGCGCATACTTCACTTATGGTGATGTGAAATGATACCCCAGCGAGGGAAATTCAAAACCAGTATTTAGGTTTTCAATTTCTTATTAAAAATTGTTTAATATTAAATATTTTTTTGTATATGTAAATAAGTAGACATAAATTCAGTATTGAAATAAAATTATTTAATTGGTATTTATTATTATTTATACCCCTAAAACATTTTTTAAATATAATTTTCAATATAAGTCCAACAAAAGAACTAATAATTTGTTTAAATTTGCAGGATATGTTTCAAATAGGACAGTGAATCAGATATGTAAAAATGAAAAAAAAAACACCCAAAATTAGCGTAATTTATAATTTTGGTAAATTTCATCTGTAACTTAGCATTTTAAATTATTTTGTACTTTTTAATTTTTATTACTATTTTAACAATTTATTAATAATAAATAAATGGGAACATAATTTTAAAGTTTTAATTATTCATATACTTACGATTAAAAAATATTTCACATATAATTCCAATCACGCTAAACTTCCTCATTAAAAAAATTGACAATAGTAAATATTTGTAGGACGGTCAGTAACTAACTTGTCTCAAATTTGTGTTTTGCGCAACTGCTCATGTTGAAACATCTGTAAAATTTACCTGTGATACTGCACAGAAACTAATGATAGAATCTGTAAATTCGTTGGGGTCTTTTACTTCAAATAAATGTACACCTATAAATATAAACCAAATGATGTTGAAAATAAGAACAATAATCCATCTTAATTTATCGTATAAATTAAAACTGTATGGATGACATCCTGGTATTCGAAGTTTTGGTAATACAGGACTTATTATTTTATCAAATCGAGAAATCATTTTTGTTATGAAACGTGTAATAGGAGTGATTTAGAAATAATTAAAATGCATTTTTATATGAAATCTATGACAAAGAAATTAAATTTTCACTTTGAACTTTGTTGTGTTGATATGCAAAGTACAGCTAAACCATAATTATTTTTATAATTAGAGACATCTCAAAAAACATATGTCGCTAGTAGCATGTTTTAACCATAAATAATTCTGAAACATTTAGTCAAACAATAAAATTAGAGAAGTTGAATAAATTAAAAATGAGTACTCCTATTCGAAATATAGTGAAAAAAACATTATCTCCTAGGTTATTTAAGCCACCAAATATATTAAATAGGCCTAGCAGTTCATTATTTGAAGTAACGTATGCCTTCATCATTTATTTATCATTCTTATAATAACAGACAAAATTTCAGTTCACCATGTAAAATAAAACCTTTAATACCTAATTCGAATAAATATCATGACATAAAAATTGATCATGAAGATTTAGAACTTTGTACATCTGATAGATTCGATGATTTTATCATTCGAAAACCAGAGAGAAAAAAAGAAAACAATTTGAAAATCCCGAAATCAAAAGATATACCAAGTATAAACACACCAGACAGAAATAAATTTTTAAAATATGATTACCTAAAATTTAATTTAAATGTGTTTGGTAAAGGTAGCTTCGGTACAGTTGTAGAAGCTAAGTACAAAGGAAAAGATGTCGCCTTAAAAATAATTAGAAATCAAACCACCACATTATTGGAATCAAATGCATTAAATTTAACCCATCCAAACATTCTGTCAGTTTTGTTAGTAGCCACAGAAGCAGATCACCAATTTGTTATTATGCCAAAATGCATAGCTCGAGACATGCAAAAAATCTTAGACGAAAAAGAAGATATTCCTTTTCAGGTTTACGTTTCGTGGGTACTTCAAATCTGTTCAGCTTTGGAATACTGCCATAAGAAAGGCATTCTACATTTGGATGTCAAGCCAAAGAATATTCTCATGCAGAATAATAAATGTTTGTTATGTGATTTTGGAAACTCGTTAGACTTAAATAGTGATATACAAAAACAGAATTTTCTTAGAAAAGTACGTATACCTTACTGATTTAGTTACTTTAGTATTGTTAAATAGAGATTTTTTTCTCCTTCCAACGATTTAAAACACATGTACATTAAAATAAAAATAAAGAAAGAAATTAGAAAATTATTGATTTTATTTATTTCGGTCAAGTGTGCTTTGGAAATAAAATCGAATATTTTTCGCATCAAACAAAATTTTGACTAAGTTGCGCCGTTGTAAATATTGAATTGAACTGTTTAAAATTTGTTTGAAACCAATGATTTTTGATTTTGTTTCCAAAGCACACTTACCGAAAATTAATAAAATCAATAATTTTCTAATTTCTTAGTTTATTTTCATTTTAATATACATGTGTTTTTTATCACTAGAAAGAAAAAAAATCTCTATTTAACAGTACTAAAGATAACTTTAAGCCCCGTATGAAAACTGAAAGTTAGTATAAATTTCTCGATAAATGTACGAGATATAAAATTTTGAGGACCTCTATCAATTCTTCGTAAAAAAGTGTGTACAATGTGCAAACTAGAAACTTGTATAAACTTAAACAAAAAGTAAAACATCTAGTGAGCTATGCACTTTTTCGGAATAACAAATACATGATTAAAATGGCTAACTACCGCTGCAACTTTGCCCCAATTTTACCGCCTTCGTATCTCTTACGGTTCTCGAAATCCAAATGGTTAGCCTCTGAAAACGGACATCTGTATAACATTTTAATATTATGTTAGTTACTGATTGGAAATGGAGGTAGCACAGTAGTCTACAGCGCCCCAGAAATGTTGCACGGGGAAGCGTTACCGACTAGTGCTGCCGATGTCTACGCCCTAGGCATTACAATGTACCAGATTCAAACCCGATGTCGTCCTTATGAGCATATAGATGATATGCATACTATTCTCTATCAGGTAAGCTTAAATACATTAGAATAAGCATATTTCCTGGTCCTTACAATTTTTTTTTTCACATTTTTACGATGTCTGTGAGTTTGTGTTTTTACTTAACAAATTTGTCTGATACAAAAGATTTTTGATTTTGTTTCCAAAGCACATCTGACCAAAAATGAATAAAATCAATAACATTCTAATATCTTAGTTTATTTTCATTTTAATGTACATGTGTTTTATATCATTTAAAAGAGAAAAAAATCTCTATTTAAGAATACTAAAGACATCTTTGAGTCCCATATGAAAAATTAAAGTTAGTATGAATTTCTCGAAAAGTATTCGAGCAACAAAATTTTGAGAACCTCTGTCAATCCTCGAAAAAAGTATCTGTAGATGTGCAAACTAGATCAAAATGTAAATTGGCCGAAATCTTTTTCGCGAAAACAAATACATGATTAAAATGGCCAACTAATACGACAATTTTGCCCCAATTTAACAGACTTCGTATTTCCTACGGTTCCCGAGATCCCAATGGTTAGCCTTTTAAAACGGACACACTGTAATGGTTTCAACCATCTTTCAGTTTATTTATTTTCATTTATAATTATGTACTCATCGAAATATTGTTTGTAGGTTGTTAAACACAATTTGCGCCCAAAAATTCCGGACAAAATTAACACGGAATGTGAATGCGCAGCCAGATTTCTTTTGTTTTACAAATGCTGCTGGCATGAAGACCCTAATCAACGACCGTCAATTGTTTCTTTATATGATGGTTTACAAGAAGTTATGTTAGAACATAAGTTACATCCAACAAACCCTATTTTCTAGAATGTTATTGTTTTCTGTATTTTATTTGAAATATATTCCAGTTTGAAATATAATTGTTTGATTTGACTATAGGTGGCGATTGTCGTTTGTTTTTGTTTTATAATGACTAAAGTTTGGCTAAAGTTTTGAAAAATTTATAACATGACACATTTAATAATAATTCGAGAATTTAGACAAAATGATGAAATAGCTACACGAGATATTATTAAACGCGCATTATTGTCTTTATGTACAGATTCGTTCATTTCAACTTTGACAAAAGAGGTTATATAGGATAATATTGATTAATAATTGTATTTTTATTGAAAATCGTTTTCAGATTACATTTCAACTAATAGTATTGACTGCTGCGATTATGTTTATATTTTTAGGAGTTCCTATGACTTATTGTATTATATCTTTGCCTGTTGTTGTAGGCGGATTATATATTTCTATTTATTTAAACTTAATTTTTAAAGCTTTGGAACTTTTTCAAGTATGTTCACACTATAACACTTTTAATTATAATATTTAATTAATAATTGTAGGAAAAAGCTTATCAGTGTTGGGTAGCCGAAGCTTATGAACCATTTTTCTCTAACCAACCACCAGAAAAATGTTCATATGCCATTTATACTGAGTATAACATTAGAGATAAAAATATAGAACTTGGTTCTTTACAACGAAAGGTATTTTGTAAAATAATAAATTTGAATATTTAATACAAAAATTTAAGATTGTAGGGACTATAGCTTTGAAAAAGCACAGATTCGTTGACAATTCTTGCTGGATATATAGATTAGCGGTAGATACAAAGCAAGTATTTTTTATATTAAATCAATTGTTTTATAATTTATTATTAATTAGTTACAGACATAAAGGCATAGCAAGTGCTTTAGTTCAAGATACAATAAAATGGGCAAAAATTCGTGGATTCGACACAGTGGAAGTTGCATTTACAGAAAATCAAGATACTGCCAGGCAATTGTTTTCAAATGCAGGGTTTCAATTAAAACAAATGTATCACAAACAAATAATTGGTAGTGCTATGACTATACTTAAATATCAATTTGGATTAGATCTACAACCTATATCGAATAATTGATCTAGAAATTAGAGAATATTTTGTAATACATATACATATTATATTTTTATAAATTTATTGTACTTTTTTTATACAATAATAAATTTTTATAATTCATATATTAGTCATGTCTCTACAATCCGATATTAACATTTTTACGATGAAGTCTGTTTGTGTGTGTGTCTAGAATAGTTTTTAAATTTTTTATTACAATTGGTCACCAGAAGAGTTACTTGAATCTCAAAATTGTATAAAAATAGTAGACACATTGTGATCTGATAAACAAACTGGATATTTTTTAGCTTATAGACATTTTTAAAAAAAAATTCTTTGTAATAATAAAAAATACCTACAAAAACGCTACTTCCGCAATTTATCGTTCAATAAAATTTTGAAGAAATACAAATGTTTTATTATATTGACCGATTTTGACATTTCGTTGTTTTTGTATTATTACTGAACGTACAATAATTTTTTTTATAAAAGCTGCTAGCTTTTTGAAATGCATGATTTCATGTTAACTTTTTAATATATTTTTAATACTTATATCGTAGCCGTTACGCAACAATTAAATATGAAATGTTTTTTGTAAAATAAAAAATATAAAATAAATATATGAAGGAATAGTAATTTCAACGCATAATAACGGGATTATTTTTATTTCTTGGTATACCAACAAAATGCATATCTAGAATTTAATTTTTTTAATTCAGAAATAAATGAAAGGTTTCTGTAACTCTGTCAACAAGACTACAATTAAATAAAAATTCTTATACACGAACTATAATCACGCAAGGATATTTGGATTGTATTGTTCAACCTATCAATTATTTGTAGTCAGATTCATATTTTTTCGGTTAGTTATTAATGTGATGTATCCTTTATATAGGAAAGATTTTAATAAAATTTCAAAATGGCTTTGGTATCATTGATTCCAGTTATTGCTCTTGCTGTTATTTCCAGCAGTAAATCTAGCGATGTTGAATTTATTAAAGATTTTGTAAAATATAAAATTCCTGATGCTTCTATTTTTGTTGGATTTTCTTGCTGGTCACAAGGTTGTTAGAAAAATAGGAAAATATTTTTACTTATTTATGAATTTATAGATGACAAATTTTCGTTAATATTTAATTTATCATTGGAGAATATTATTGCTTCAATATTTGACATGGATGTCAAAAATATGCACGCCTATTACCCACCTGAAAAATTTTTATATATGATTGATTTAGATTGTTTTGATTCCGCCAATATTTTATCTGCTGTAAGTATTAATCTTTTTTACGCACAGAATACAATTTTTTTTTGTAGGCAAGCGAATCAAATTTATTTGACGCACCATACAAATGGTTATTAACAACAAAAAATGAAAGTTATATTACAAACATACATGAATTTTCTGTTTATAATTTTTCTGTAGACAGTAATATTATTTTGGCGTATAAATCTGGTATAAGTCAATATAGTTTATTTGAAATATACAAATATAGTACTTTGGGAACTTATGTACGAAGTAGATACGTTACTTTTTGGACGGCTGGTCAAGGATTTAATGAAACTAAATTGTCAGTTTCTCCAGATTCGAGAAGAAATTTAAATGGAACTTTTATTACAGCTACGATTGTTGTTCTTAATAATGATACTTTTAATCATTTTACAGATTACAGGTAATATATTTTTTGAAAAAAAATATGATTTAGGTATGGATGATTTTTATAGGTTTAAACATATTGATACAATAACAAAAGTAAATTATATTTTTACTGGACATTTATATGATTTTATGAATGCAGTAAAAGAATATAAATATGTTCCTACATGGGGTTATTTAAATAAAGAAGACAATTTGTATACCGGAATGATTGGAACATTGCAACGAAATCAAGCAGAAATTGGAGGTAAAAATCAAATATTGAAATTATTTCCTATTAAAATTAATAGGAATCGTAAAATCTCATAGATAAAAAATATGTTTATGTTTTTATGTTAATATAAGTTGCAAGAAACAATGGTAATTTCAAAAATTTCAATATTTATATGAATTATATCCTTAAAATGCGGCTGAATTACTCCATTTCACCCTTTGTCCATTGACGTATCAAGGTTTTTATCCAACTTCACTTCGTTTCAAACATAAAATATAATGATTTAGCTTCCAAACGGACAAATTGAATAATTTTTTTTCAAATATAGTAGCGTACAAAAGCCTTACAATGTTTTAAATGACAGACTGTCCACTTTACCAACTTTCAATCGCGCTAAACCACAATATTTGGGATCTGGCATCCACACATGGATAACTTCACACCAGAACCTACAGACGTCACAATTTTTGCGACTTTTTTAGTACGATACTTTAAAACGACATTATATAACATAAAATGTAAATAAATGAGAATTACATCATATAGACAAACAAATTAGACTTTGTAGGTTCGATTTCAACCAAAAAAATGTTCACTTAATTTTTTTTGCAAGACCTATTTCTAATTAAATATAACAAAATTTTAAATTCCAATTTTCATAATTTTCTGCTTAATATAAATTGAGTTATTCTAGTTCATACAGTTATTCTTCAAAAACTCGGTACAATGCGGTGAAAGGTAAAAACAATTGTTATTAATTTTTTTTAGGAACACCATTATTTCTAACATCAGACCGAGTATCTATAATCGAATATATAGCAATGACAACACCTACTAGAGCCAAATTCATTTTCCGACCACCTCCTTTAAGTTATGTGACAAATGTTTTCACGTTACCATTTTCTGGTGATGTTTGGTTAAGTTCTTTTGGTTTATGTATACTAGCATCTGTTTTATTGTACATAGCAGGTACGTAAACTTATTTAAACAAAATGACTTACTGATTGTTAATATTCGTAGTTTCGTTCGAATGGCGGTCTTCCCCAACGGAAGGCGAAGTAGCTCCGACATTTTCCGATTCAGTGATGTTGACTATTGGAGCTGTTGCTCAGCAGGGCGCTACGAATGAGCCCCAAAGTGGAGCGGGGCGGACTATGATGTTGTTGACTTTCACCGCTCTTATGTTTTTGTATACTTCGTATTCTGCTAACATTGTAGCTTTGTTGCAGTCTTCTGCAACCAATATACGGACTTTAGAAGATTTGCTCAACTCCAGATTAAAACTGGGGGTTGATGATAATGTTTACAATCATTATTATTTTGAGGTAAATTTATATTTATATAAAGCAGTCAAATAAAAACCACAAAGTTAAACAAGAGTAGTATTTTTTGACGTCTTCCGAAATTTGAAAGCATTTGATTACCAAAGAAAAAATATTTAGAATCATTTTATCATTGCTTTGGATTTTTTCACAAGAAAATATTGCCCATAAAATTCAAAATATTGGAATCAAGTAAAAAAAAGTATTAAATTAAGTACAAAAAATATATAGTCGGTTTCTCTGAGTTGATCATGACGTCATCAATTGTAACCATGTGATTTAAATTGCCAAAGGGAAAAGAGGGATTGATGATATCTTATTGGGGTTCATGCCCCCAAGGAAAATTTCCGTAAGCGCAGCATTTTTTATTTTACGTCAAAGTAAAGCCCTTGTTATTACTTTTAAAGAATTATCATACCTCCTTCCAATTTTTGTAACTAACTATTACTCTAAAATGGGTGTGAGTTACACCCTTAAAAATATAACCAGTGGATTCCTCGCATCAAAGTACCTAAGTACATAAATTTTAATTTAAAAATTCCCACTAGTACAGCCACAATTACAGATTGAATATCAGCCAATAGGAAGCCATATGACCGTTAATAATGCGCGTACCAGGATATACAGGGGATCCTGAGACACTAGCACTCAGTCCCACTCTGTGGGGCGCCGGGGCGGTTGTGGGCCTTCGGGTCTCCGCCCCGTCTGGTGGTCTGCCTAGACCGCCTTCCAGGGCATCTGATGCCCTGAAGGTGATCTAGATCAGCCGGCCGGGAATTGGAGCACACTTCAGCGTGTGCTCTAATTCTTGACCTGCTGAAACCATGGCACATTCTGGAGCAGATTTAACTGCTCTGGAATTTGGTCTGGTTTCAGTGGGTCAGAAATTAGAGCATTCTGAAGCGTTTGCTCTAATTCTTGACCTGCTGAAACCAGAACACATTCTGGAGCAGATTTGACTGCTCTGGATTGTGCTCTGGTTTCAGTGGGTCAAAAATTAGAGCATTCTTAAGTGTTTGCTCTAATTCTTGACCTACTGAAACCAGAACACATTCTGGAGCAGATTTAGCTGCTCTGTATTGTGCTCTGGTTTCAGTGGGTCAGAAATTAGAGCATTCTTAAGTGTTTGCTCTAATTCTTGAACTGCTGAAACCAGAGCACATTGTGGAGCAGATTTCAATAGGTCAGGAATTAGAGCATTCTGAAGTGTTTGCTCCAATTTTTGGCCTACTGAAAGCAGAACACATTCTGGAGCATATTTAGCTGCTCTGGATTGTGCTTTGTTCTCAGTGGGTCAGGAATTAAAGCAGTCAAAAGTGTTTGCTCTAATTTAAGGTCTGCTGAAACTGGAGCACATTCTGGAGCAGATTTAGTTGCTCTGGTTTCAGTGGGTCAAAAATTAGAGCATTCTAAAGTGTTTACTCTGATTCCTGGCCTACAGAAACCAGAGCACATTCAGGAGTAGATTTAACTGATTTGGATTGTGTTCAGATTTCTGTGGACTAAAAATTAGAGCAAGTATTCAGAATGCTGCTATTTTTGGCCTACTTAAACCAGGGCGTATTTCCTTAAGACAATATACGCAAACTCGGACAATAACACAATGCAAAGTCAAACGACAAAATGAGCAGAGAATTACAAGAATAGCACAAATTTTATTCTTTTTAACCCTGTCTTGCAAGCAGCCAATATTATATCGCGATTCTCCATTACTTTGAAATTTGAATTTGTTTTGTCTTGGCGAATGTAGTAAACCTAATATTTTTTATGTAGACTGCAACTGAACCAATTCGAAAAGCTATTTACGAGAAAAAGGTAGCCCCAAAAGGACAGAAACCTGGTTGGATGAAAATTGACGACGGAGTAGTAAAACTTAGAGAAGGTTTCTTTGCTTTTCATGGTGAACAAGGTCAAGTATATAAACTTGTAGCAGATACGTTTTACGAAAGTGAAAAATGTGGAATACAAGAAATTCAATATCTACAAGTCGTAGAACCGTATTTTGCTATCAGGAAAAATAGTTCTTATAAAGAAATACTTAAAGTTGGGTACGTAAGAATTAAATTTAAAAAAAAATGGATATGATTTCATTTTTTGTAGATTAAGAAAAATACAAGAAAGTGGAATACAATCTCGAGAACTTCAACGTTTATATACCAAAAAACCAGATTGTCATACTACGGGGGGTAATTTTGTATCAGTTGGTTTAATTGATGCCTATCCAGCATTTTTAGTTCTTGGAGCCGGTATGGGTTTGGCGTTACTGTTATTTTTTGCAGAAAAAATCATAAATAAGAAAATGAAAGACCACGAATTAAATAAACGAACCTAAAACGTATTTTAGATGTCAATAAAATTTATAGCCCAATTCTGAACAAATCTGTAAAGTCTACAGATCTGTAAATCTTTAAAACACTGACAAAAACGCATCTATTTTTGTTGATTAATTTAAAATTATACATAAGAATTTGTTCATTACTTACATATTTACAGATCTGTAGATTTACAGATTTATTAAATTATTAACTGTGTTTGTTTGTCTGTTTGTTCCATACATTCCTAGATCAATGTGCAGTTTCTAAGATAAAGATCACAAAGATATAATTCACTTTCATTTATTCATAAATTCGCAGATACCTCGAAAAAATCGGAATGTAGGTGAAACTAGTGTCTAACTGTCTACTGTAATCGGGATAACCAACTTCACATCACTGTTGTTTTATATGGAAAAATAATGCAATGATATACATTTATATAATGATTATACTGCGGAAGCAATATATGTTCGATTTTCTAAGTTTTTCACCTCAAACGTTACTGATTATATTCTCAAACAAATAATAAAGCAATATCCCGATTACGGAAGTATGAAATTTCCTCACCAGATGTCAGACACTTTGTGATCAGCATGTAAAAAACATGAATATGTACTAATATTAGAGATATTTACAAATAGTTATATTTATTGTATAAAACCGTGCTTCTAAAATATGAGACATGTATGTTGTATAGAAAGTTAAAAATTTAAATAATATTTCGAATGTAATTATTTGCAGAATAAAGAATTGAATTTATTTGTGGTTTTTGTTAAAGAAAATGAAATATAACTACAAATTTATGTAGAATAAAATTTTAGATCTAAACGAATTAGACGTCGAAAGGTAAGCCCGGTATGTTATCAGCTGTCACGTTGACATTTGCGGATGTGGCTAACAATTATTGATAACAAAAATCAGTTAGTGTTAATATAAATTCACAAACACACATTGATTTGAAACATTCTTAAAATTAGTACGTAATGAATAACATGCAGCATCAGTATTGGGTAACCAAAAAGTGCGTCTTGCAAAAACTAGGCAGTAAAGAGGACGAGTGCGTTGTTGCTTCTGACGCCGAATTAGACGCCAAATTAGAATTATTTAGATCAGTAGCAGAAAACTGTTTACAGCTTCAGCGCGCAATAGATATATACCAAGAGAAAATATGTTCTCTGGCACAAGAAGAAAATTCATTGGGCAGATACTTGAAAGAGTCAGGCAAAAATGAGAAAAACACAAACGCAGGACAGATAATGACAACAGCAGGCAAAGCTTTAGCATATACTGGACACCAAAGACTTACACTTAGATCTCCGTTAGTAAGACTGCACCATGAGGTAGAAACATTTAGAGGCAGAGCCGTATCTGATTCTAAATCAACAATAGCAGAAATGGAAAAAGCTCGAACAGAATACCGAGCAGCTTTAAGCTGGATGAAAGCTGTTTCCACTCAACTAGACCCAGACACCGGTCATGGGTTGGAAAAGTTCCGAAAAGCTCAATCTCAAGTCCGAGCTTCTAAGATTCGGTTTGATCGCTTAATGTTAGCTTGTTTACAAAAAGTAGATTTACTAGCAGCTGCTCGATGTAACATGTTTTCACATGCTCTTGTTTTGTATCAAAACGCGATTAAAACATTTTCTACTAAAGCTGGAGATACGTTAAAAATTGCTGCTTCTTGTTTAACTTCTGATCAGCCTTTAGATATTTGTACAGTTTCAGAATTAAATGATAGTAAAAATAGCGATCAAGATCAAAAAACTTTTTTTAATGCTGATTACTCCGATAAGACAAATGAAACCAAAAGGTAAGTTTTAGCATTTTAATAAAATTTAAATAATAACATTTTAATAATTCAGTGAAGAAAATGGCGAAACATCGACCAATCTTTTAATCGACGACATCCAACAGCCAGCTGCATTGTTAGATGAATTATCATCGGAACTATCAAACGATTTATCATCTCTTTTAAATATAAACTGGCAGAAAACAGACTCTGCCGGGCCTACAGATTTATTGGGAGACTTCCTACCTTCACATTTGCTTCAATCAGAACAATTTCAAATGCCTACCCAAGAAAATGTACCAGATGTTGCCAACGTTAAAGAACCAGATCAACCAAATAACGACAAAGCATCTGCCGTGTCTTGGTTAAGTTTATTCGCAGATTTAGATCCTTTGGCAAACAACAATAGTGGCTCTGTTTAATTTAATACATTCCAATTAGGACAAAAAATCGAAAATGAAAAACCGTTACAAATATTGCTTAGTCGATATTTTAACCGGTTTCTTGCCCTGTTTAACTTATTACAAGCACTGTTTAGTAAATTTTTGTAATTTAAGAATCTGTAATAAGTAAATGTTTATGTGTATTTTGATAACGACTAGTTTATGCTAAAAGGTGCTTATGATCTGACTCAGAGATTTTATGTTTGTTAACTTAATTTATTGCTCTTACTTTTAATGTAATCAAAATATAAACTAATAGGTATTTATATTCTATTCTAGTCGCAAATATGATACTATCAACTTAATATTATATTTATGTATCTATATATTCACATACCAAAATAAATGTGTACAAATCTATATAAACACAGTATTTTAATATTATTTTCACTACTTTATACTTTTAACTAACATTGGATGCTTAATTATTGTTAATTCACTTTGCAATTATATAAAAATCGTTGATTAACTTAAGATTTTTAAAATCACTCAAATGTTTTTCGCTTCTGCGCATTGTAAAGTGGAGGGGAGAAAACGTTTCATTGCACCAAATACTCTCATTAAATGAATAATTTATTTATATTTTTTTCTCATTAACTTAAATTTTGTATGTATTAAAATACATATTCGTTGTAGATAGATTACCCTCTCTCATAAATATGAAAATAGAAATAAAGAAAATATAATAAACAAAATGTGTGTATGCGTTAGGGATTTTCTTAATGAGATGATTAGTTTTTGAAGAAAACTAACCTTAAATGCGGAAGATTCGGTTTCAAAAATTATAACAAATTATTCTTAAAATATTATTAAAAGTATTGTGAGATAATAAAGACAGGTATGTGAAGATATATTTTAATAAAATTTAAATAAAATCATAATTATATTTCGTTTATATTTATGTTTCACGTGTAAGTACACACGTGGGCTAACAATTTGTCTTGTTTTCATTTTCAGAATAATGTCTTTTCGAGGTAGAGGCGGTGGAGGCCGTGGTTTTGGGGGTGGTAGAGGCGGACGCGGGGGTGGCCGAGGAGGCGGAAGAAATTTTGACCAAGGACCTCCAGAAAGAGTCATCCCCTTAGGATATTTTGATTACACAGCCCAAGACGATTTAATTTGTAAAGTAGAAATACAAGACGTTCCATTTTTTAACGCACCAATTTATTTAGAGAATAAGGAACAAATAGGAAAAATCGACGAGATTTTTGGTAATTTAAGAGACTACAGTGTATCAATTAGGTTAGGGGACAATATGAAAGCCAGCAGCTTCAAACCAAAACAAAAGGTAAAACAAATTTTTACAAAATGTTTCACTTTATTAATAAATTTTATTTAGTTGTACATCGACCCAGCAAAACTATTACCTCTTCAAAGATTCCTTCCGAGACCACCCGGCGCTGTAACTAAAAAACGTGGGGGTGGAGGCGGAGGAGGACGCGGCGGCGGCCGAGGTGGGGGTGGACGAGGCGGAGGCGGCGGATTTGGCCGAGGAGGAGGTGGATTTGGCGGCCGTGGAGGCGGCGGCGGAAGGAATAGTTTTGGCGGAGGCCGCGGTGGTGGGGGCGGTTTTGGAGGTGGTGGTGGAGGAGGTTTTGGAGGTGGTCGAGGAGGCGGGGGCGGACGAAATAACTTTGGAGGAGGCGGCGGCGGCGGAAGAAATAGTTATGGGGGCGGTGGCGGAGGTGGGGGTGGAAAAAGATGGTGACACTCTTAATATTTGGGACTTGAATCTTTATTGTAATTCGCAAGGCAAAGTTTATAACTTTAAAATTCTTATTTAGTTAGTTATTTTTATGGCTAGACTAAATAATTTTTAATAACTAACTAAATACTGATGTATACCTATTTTATAAATAAATATATAAAAAACTATGTTGTTATTTAATTGACTGTATAGCAAAATAGCAATTTAAGAACAATTAAAAAATTTATGAATATACCGTTTTTTGTAACCATTCTTCTAAGTTAAACGTTGCAGAATCCGAATCATTCGTATCTTTCTGTTTGAATAAATCTGAAAAAAAAATACATGAAAAACAGGAATAAATATTATTTTATTTGCATTACCTATCATAGTTTTAAGCCGAACAGCACACATAATAAAATCGTCAAAGGTAATATTACCGTCTTTTGTGCCATATCTATGCACGATAATATTTAAAATATGACTATTTACTGTATACCCTGCGGTATTTAACGCCTCACGTAATTGAAACGCGCTAAGTTGGTTTGTGCCACTGGTTTCATACATTTTGAAAACAGACTACAAAAAAATAATAATTAATAGTTAACCGAAATCAGAACGTAATGGAATACATGCACCCCTGTTTAAAAAATAAGTAGGAATATTTTTAATTTAAAAAATTATTATTATTTATTACAATTCGTGTATGAAATACAGTGCGAAGATTTTAGTGCTGCCATCTGTTGTCAGTGGTTAGCCCGGATATAAAATTAGAGAAAAAAAGATTCGAAAAGTTTGCAGGTCTTATAAATGACGTACGTTGCAAACTACTACGCATGTGTATTGCTGACGACATTTTTTTTTAATAATAAGTATATGAATATCAATCAGTATATATTTTTTGTGCACTTATTCCATTATGAAAATAGTTTTCGATTATATAAATACCTTCCAGTTTCTAATATCTATCCACAGTTGTTTAAATTCTTCAAAACCTAATTTTCCAGAATAATCTGAATCCATCATAGCAACCATACTTCTACACACATCTTTACTAAAACCATTTTCAATCTCTAAAACAGACACAATATATTACAATTAATATAAATTTCTTCAGTGATAGTGTTTTCTGTAACAATTTTAAAGAAGCACACAAGCGAAAAGCAAACTCGTAAATTTTAAACAATAAAAATGAAGCACACATTAAACAAAAAAGTAAAAACAGAAAACACAAATCTTCTCGGAATGAACCTACCACGAGCAGTGTTACCGCCTGTAAATGCTTCCGCTAGAGGCGTGTCCTTGCAGGCTGCCCCACAGATCAAGGACATGAGGGTGCTGATGATGTTGCCACCCCCGTCGTCACCACCCCCGCCCCCAGAGTCTTTGCTAGCTGGTAGTTCTACATCCACAAACACTACATCAACTACGCATCTCAGAACTCGCTATCTTCGTTAGAATACTGTGTACGGGTGATGCGCAACTTTAAACCAAGTTTCAGTAACAAAAAACAGAACGGAGTCGATCGCCACTTAATTGATTTTGTTTTAAAGTATTTATCTATTAGAAACATTCGCAAAAAATACAAAAACGATAAGAATAACTGTTACGTCTGGTTAATCAATTCGTACCATTGATATCAAATAAATATGAAGAGTTGCTAAATTCTGTTTAGTCGAATTTGCACTCTTCACACATACATATATCCGGACGAACGATAGACCGACAAATGGCTGAGAAAAACGTCCAACCCATTTGGGTTTTTTTGGACTATTTTGACATTTGAGAGTTTCATATTTTGTTTTAAGTGTTTTCGTTGAAAAATATAGTCCAAATAGATTATTTCATTCAATGAGAGAAAATATAAATACCGAATTGGTAGACTGAATAATTAATTTTGTTTAATCCATTACTATACATACTAATTGAAACAGTTTTTATTTAAATGCAGGAATGCAAACTGTATTATACTGTGTAACAAGTGCAGAAAATAGCCTATTTCCTACGAGGTGTACAAGTTTCGACATAAGACGGGGTCGAGTACTGGAATCACACAAGGTGGGAAATACGTGATTCTACACAAGTGGCAAACTATACACTTTGTACGATCACAGTGCTAAACGTTACAGAACAAAAATATATGCACGATTGTGAAATATCCTCAACTTTGAAGCTTACATAGTATGAGAAAAGTTACACTTTCCCTAGTGGTCGTAAAAAAATAATTTATGTTTACTTGGAATATTTTTGTATTTGCTCTGTAGCACTCTTTAATTTTATATTTTGTTTCTTTTATTTGAATAAAAGTCTTTGATTTAAAACGAAATATATATTATTTAATCGTAGCTACAATTTTCTTACAACTGGGTCTTTTATGTGATTTTTTTGTGGTTTGTTTAAAAAAAACCCAATGGTTTTGGATCGGGTAAAATTTTAACAACTGTGACAATATTTTATTTCGAAATATTTGTTATGCAAAATCTTAAAAATGACAAGAGTAAACTGTTACTTTGGTAAATTTATTTTGACCAAAACTTGATTAACATGTGTCTTTGATGTGAAAGTATAAATAAGAAGTTTCATCAAAATTTGTTCAGTTGAATTAGTTCTTCACTTATACACATACATCCAGACTAGATTCATTGAGAAATATTATTAAAATTTGTTTATTTGAACTTGTTTTACATGTGGATACATACATCCGGAACGACTGACAGACAAGCATGACTAAAAATAGTCAAAACCTATTATAAAGTTCAAAATTCGAGGAAACCGTTAAAATTTTGAAATGTTATGTGGCGATCGATAAAAACTGTGTAAGTGAGATTGTCTATCTAAATTCATGCAATTTTGAATTTTTTTGTGTAAGCTTTTTGCAACTGAAACTGATTTAAAATTAATATACAACTGAATACAAATGGTGAACATTGAAAAATTAAAAATAGAATACAAACACATTTGTGCACAACTGGAGAATAAGCTGCTGCCAATTTTAAATTTGTGCAACTGTAAAGCAAATAAAAATTTATGAAACATACCTTGCCGCATGGAATAATCAAGAATTTCTTTCAACTCCATCCAATCTACTTCCATATCATCTCCGGCAAGCTTTAAAAAGAAATCGCGAGTTTTGTCGGTTTCTTCTTGCTCCTGAGGAGTTGGTTCCTCTTCTTCAATCTGTTAAAAAGTCGCACACATAGCACAATATTCAAAATTTTACAACATTCGTACCAAATCATCAAAATTAGAAGCACGTAGTTCACAACATTCCTTTTTTTCTTTCTATCCAATAAAACCAAATGCATGCAGAATAAAAATAAGTTAAAATATATCAAAACACACGAAGTTACAACTCACAAAATTAGTCATTTTTCTTGAGCTTTTAAGATGAACTACCGACTAGTTAAGAATAAAACGTTAAAACATGCATTAAGAAATGAGAAAATAAACAGATAATGTTTGTAATAAACTCACTTTTTTGTGTATCTTTCCCATACTAATTGGTTGCTCATTTTCTCTGAAACACGAAAGTATATTTAGATTTTTGGATAAATAAATATTTTCGGCATTTCATGTACATTAGGTGGATTCGTCTTCAATTTTGCACCCTTCACCAATTAACAACAAGCATTTGATTTACAGCTTTTTTGGTTAAAAATCATTTGCACATGTTATTTTATTTTTCACTCATTTATTTGTATTTGTACTTACGTATGTAAATGATTTAGAAAAAGGAAAAAGTAAACACTGTTTTGTAAACATTAATATTTTATTAACTATCTAATATTAATAAATACTATATTAACAAAAATTCGAGTTAAAAATGAATGTTAATATAACAAACTTGTGAATGTTGTTCTCAAGTGCTGTCGGGTGATATTTTTATATTTAAAAATAGAAGAAACGAAATCCACCCTAAATATTGGACATTTCGGAATATTTTAGGACACGAAAATTTAGAAGAGACGGACATGGATAACTTGAAGCATTTATTTGGGAATGAAATACAGGATTAGAAGGACATAGATATTCCGGGGATGGTCTTCGTACGGAGGATAAGGATAATTACTTCCTTGAGAATAAGGATAACCTCTTCTAGCTGGAGGTTAAGAATAATATTGGACATTTTGTCACAAAAGGAATATTTTATGACAAAAAAATTTAGAAGAAATGAAATCCGTCCCAATATAGATAACCTGGAACTGATAAGGATATCTAGAATTTAAAGGATATGGACATCTAGGTAACGGTGGAGCATCTCCATGAAGTAGATAAGGATAATTAACCTCTTTGGTTAAAGGTGACTCGGTTGTTGGGAATATGGATAACCCTTTCCAGGTGGAGGATAAGGATAAGATTTGAGGTTTTGACACAAAAGGAATATTTTAAACCAGAAAAATTTAGAAGAAACTAAATCCGCCCCAATTATTGTTAATATCAAATGTCTGATGCAGGTTGAAGATATAGAAAACCTGGACTTTTTCTCTGGGAAGGATATCCAGAATTAGAATATGGATATCCCGGTAAATGTGTATCATCTCCGTAAAGAGAATAAGGATTATTATCCTCTTGAGGATAAGGATAATTCCGTTACTGGGATTAAAGATAACTTCTTTATTTTAAAACAAGAAAATTTAGAAGACACAAAAACTGCCCCAATTATTTAAAGTGCCATTATTTGGTACAGGTGGAGGGTATAGATAATCTAGAGCATTGCTTTGATAAGGATAGCTAGGATTAGGAGGATATAGACATCCAGGTAACAGTGAAGCACCTCCGTAAAGAGGATAAGGATAATTTGGTTATTGGGGACAAAAATAACATCTTCTAGTTGGAGGATAAGAATAAGATGTTTTATCACATATTTAGAAAAAGAAATTTTGCAAAAAACGAAATCCGCCTCAATTATTAGAAGTGTCATTATCTGATGCATTTTTCTAGGAAGGATATCCAGGATTAGGAGGATATGGATATCCAGGTAACGGTGAAGCACCTCCGTACGGAGGATAAGGATAATTATCCCCTTGAGGATAAGGATAACATATATAGGATAAGAGTAAGATTGGACGTTTTGTCATAAAAGACGTATTTTAGAACAGGAAATTTTAGAAGAAACGAAATCCGCCCCAATTATTAGAAGTGTCATTATCTGGTGCAGGTGGAGGATATGGATAACCTGGAGCATTGCTCTGATAAGGATATCCAGGATTTTGAGGATATGGATATCCCGGCAAGGGTGGTGCGCCTCCATACGGAGGATAAGGATAGTTACCCCCTTGAGGATAAGGATAACTCGGTTGTTGGGGATAAGGATAACCTCCCGCAGCTGGAGGATAAGGATAAGAAGGATTGGAAGGATAAGGGAGATTAGGAGTGGCAGGAGCTGAAGGGTTAGACTCCTCGGGTTCGTCCTCATAGTCAGAGGTTTCCCCGTACTCAAAGTGGGATCCACCTTCAGGATCAAGAGTCGCCCTTGTAATAAACAAACACATTATAAATCTGTAAATAAATAACTTGATTATACTTACTCTAAGTTATTTTCGTGTTCAGAGAATACTCTCAACAAGAATTCAGCTTCTTCGTTAGGCTCGAATGTGGAAGGCACTATGCAGTAAGTACCAGGAGGTAGTTTAAATCGGCAGGTAACTTCCCTAAGATTAATAAATGTCGGAGAACGTGCTATGCAAGCGTTGTATTTAAAGAAGTTTTTGTCCAGTGGTTTAGGCACTCTGTCTGGGTGTGCAAGCTAAAAGAACACATAAATGTTAAATGGGATCATTTGTAATGCCGACATGTCTTATGACACGCTAGTGCTACAATAGGGGACTGATAACCCCACTTTTATACTGGAGGACAAGCAAATGTTATATGCTATGCCTTGTCATCTGCAGTTCGAATTTTTTTTTTAATAATTCCATGTATTGTAATCTCGAGAATCATAAAAGATACTAAATCAGTTAAACTGGGGCAAAGTTACCGCATTAGTTTAGTTGGCCATTTTAATAATGTATGTTTTCTCGAAAAATGCATGAGTCACTACATATGAAGAAAAAACTCATTTTGGTCTATTTACTTTCTTTTTCAATTCATACGAGTTTTTAATTTGCACATTCTACAGACTTTTACGACGAATTGATTTTATAGCTGTTACCTCTTCGAAAAATTCATACTAACTTTTTTTTTGATTAAAATAGTCAACTAATGCGACAACTTTGCCCAAATTTAAACAACTTTGTATCTGACGGTTCTCGAGATTCAAATAATTAGCCTCATAAACCGGGACATCCTGTAAACATTGATAAAAATTTTAAAATACCCCTTTTTTCTCAAAATAAACCAACTCGCTCCATTAGCATTTTTCTATTTTGTAAATTTCTTTAATTTATGGATGAAATAATGAAAAAATAGTTTGGAGAGATTTATAATTTTTTTTACTAAAATCCCTAAGCCCCCCTTTAGAACACCGAAATACCCCAAAAAATATTTTAATTGTTTTAAGTTTGCTTGTCCTCCAGTATAAAAGTAAGGTTAATGTTTAACATATATTCTATTGAAAACCTACATGGTAAATTGCAAAACCAATCGTAAGACAATCCATTCCCATTTTTCTCTGCTGTCGCCTGTTCTTTTGCATGAGAGCAATAATAATTGTACATTTATCTTCCTCATCATCTTCATCTGGATCTGTCAAAGTGATACGGTACTGAGGATTATGCCAAAAGGTGTCCAAATAATTTCTGCACCCTCCGGCCGTAACGCCTCGAACCCACTCTCCCTCAAACACAGACATTTCCCACTTCTTTTTATTCCCCAATTCCAGCTCTTCTGCCGTCATAGTATCAGGACTTAAATTACAAATTTCCAGGCGCTGGAAATAACTAGAGAAATCTTTATAAGACATCCAGAATTCGCCGTCAGCGTCGAAGGTTAATCCCATTTCTTCTTTCGCGTGTTCTGGGATAAATCGCCATTCTGCAGATCTAAGAAAAGGAATTAAAACTGTGGATTTAGTGAAGTTATAAACACTAACTTATCACTCCAAGCTCCGTTCCATTCTGCTTCATTTCCCCACGGATTTCGTAGCCGGAGAAGAGGTATTTTTCCAGTCATAGACGGTGTTTGAATGTCAACGTATTTCACACAAGTAATACTATATGCATGGCCTTTTATAAGACCTTCAGGTGTTTCGGCCTCTAATACACTTGGATCAGGCTAAATAATAAACATATTTACTTCAAATGCACAAACTTAATATGAGGCAGAGTCAAATGAAAATCTTAAAAATCTAACGAAACTTCGCTTTAAAAGTTGGTAGTAATTTTGAGTTATAATCGCTTTGAAAAGCAAATTTGAAAAGATTAAAACTGAATAATTGTCCTTTTTGGAACATCCTAAAACTTTTATGAAGAATACATTTTTCTCGTAAAATAAAAAATAAAAATGTTTTCCCTCTTTGCAACTCGACATACTGCATAATATGCTATTATTTTCCTATTATTCAAGAAGTATTAACGTAATTTTTTTCTAATTTTAAGGGTTTATTTTGGCACCTGTTAGTAAGTTGTGTCACAGATTTAGTGTTTTGAAGAAGTCTTTAATTTTTTTAAATAAATTCTTGCGTATATTAAATTTTAGAGTAAATAACTTAGAAAAAAAAATTGTTGCACAAATAAAATCTTTAAAAAATTATGCGAACAACAAATAGCTTTACGTAACTATTACTTTTTTTAAACTAAATAAGCACAAAAAGCTGGTTTTATATAATTAAAAAATAAAACTATTTTTCATTTTATAAAAAAATGAGGACCTGTTTTTAGAATTTTTCCAGTTTTTTCCAAGCCCTAATTGCAATTTAATATTCTTTTTTTGAGAATTGGTAAAGACAATTGATTTCAAAAAAGAGAAGCCGCGCGGCCCGTATTAAAAAAATTGAAGTTTATTTATAACATTCCTTTTATTTTGTCTTTTTATTTAAAGAAGCATTATTGATAAAATATAGAACAATAATGAAGTGATCATGTCACCAAAATATTTTTTTCAGATATTTGAGCGTTTTTAAATTGGTGTGGGCGTGCATAGAATATATTTTGTTTAATATGTTTTTAAGTTTTCATTTGACCCTGCTATGTATGTTATACATACTTCAATAGAGCATCCCATTAAAGACGATCTTTCATAGGCTTTAAGTAAAATTTTGAATAAATTTGGCGGACAATTATTTAATTCATACATTTCAGTAACACCCCCAGTAAAATCTTCCATAGCTTCACAAGTTGAACCGCCTTTCAAAGCTTCATACGATCCATGTAACCTATTAATACATACAATAAAAATGGAACACAACATAAAAAATTCAAACTTACTTCGCGTAAGCTTTTTCAAGTAAAGCACTCCAAAACTCGTTTTCTTCTGTGGAATGCATGTAAATAAGTTTACCATTGTAAGTGGGTAACCGGTCATCTATAACAACGTCTATCCATCGACCGTATTGCCAGAATCTGAAATGGAACACCCCAGCGTATTTATTATCATATTCCTGGTCGTCCGGAACAATTTGGAAGAACAAGTTTCTATAAAGTGTGAGATTGGCAACGGCTGCAAGCAACCAACAATCTCCCAATTCGCCTTGCTGGACGTCGAATCGGGAATATCCTTCCACGAAAAAGTGCGGATCGGAGACAATTTCCTACAATTAAAAATAAATTGCTTTTATATTTTCATAACGAGAACCATAAATTTATCAGAAGTATAATTTATTGGAAAATTTTACGAAACGTCAAAAGCTAATAGACGTTACAAAGTAATTAAATTTATATGAGATTCATAAAAATTTATTTCTCACTTATTTTTTTTAAAAACAATGATGAAAAAATAAAAAAAATATTCATACTCGAAATTCTATTTGTGAAAAAATAAATTGTGGTACTTTTTCTTAAATTTTAAATTGTATTTTTCAAAATAAAACTTCTAAATACCATTTTTACTCTTTACGTTAACAATTGCTCTATATGATTTAATAATATGGGATATTGATAACTGTTTTTGTTATTTTTTTTTTGTAAAATTGGTTCTTACAATTACTGCGCCCCACTAATAAGATTTTATATTCAAAGGCGCCCCACGATAAATGTCAAGTTTCCAATTTTATTAAACAGGGTTACTATATTTTACATAAATCCGTATAGCACGATTAATTATTTTTTGTAATTTTTATTTTTCAGATTTTCGTAAAATAAGTGACGTATTGTTCCATTCGTGTTTCAAACAACTCATGGAACAATACACCAAAATAGGTAAATTTTAGAATAATTTTTGACCCGAGTTGTCGTTACTTCGTAGGAATTGAGTAAATTTTATTAATTAAATTCATAGCTCGAATTTTATTCGCTTGATTATTTCATGAATGACAACAGTTTATAAAATTTACATATCAACAAAGTACAACCATAGCAATTGCTCCTGTGGGTTTATCAAATTTTTCACTACATAACATCCTGTCCATCAAATGAAGCATTCTAATTGAATGAAAATAACGTATGTGAAATAGACAGCAAAATTTATTAGTAGTTGTTGCGTAGTAACAGAAAAACGAATCAAAAATAACATTAAGATATCAACACAGCGATGCTGGAGTGATTTAAGAATTATTTTTGATCTGAGTTGTTAATTCGCACGAAAGATGATTTATATTTCATTGATTATTTCACGGATGACAACCGTTAAAACAAAAATTTTATCATATGAACAAAAAGTAAACATGACAATGCTACAGTGGTTTTATCAAATTTTTCACTGAAAATTCTCTTTTTCCATGAAATGAAACATTCTGATTGGGTACATTGTGTGAAGAATAATCTGTTAAAAATGAACTTACACCCGGTCGCATCCACTGGAACTGTCTACGCTGTGGAGTGTAGAACAAAGATTCATTGGAAGCAGGGAATTGATGGTCTTCGAAAAGGACTCCATCGCGAAGACACTGCTCTCTAATTTTGTAAAAGTCTTGCGCTTCGCCTGAAATGCGGTAGCCGGAACCACGTTCTCCTAACTGAAAAAGTTACAGTTTTATTAAAATATTTTTATAACAATTATTAAACAATGCAGTCGGGTTAATCCTGATCCTTATCTGATTAGCTCGGTATTTCCAACACCTCATTTTTTTATTGTTGTCACTAATTCTTGTTCTAATATTTGTTTGAATTCTCAATAACATATTTGCTCCAGTGTATTTAATTGACGATATACTTATTTGTCCTAGTATGTAATTATTATTTGCCAAGATATTGCTCTAGTTTATGAAATTCTAGATTTATTATACCCCACCTTTTTATTTCAATATTTATCACAGATATCTTCTACAACTAATCTAAGCATTTACCACAGAGTATCTTTTTTCATTTGTTTTTTGTTGTAACATTTGCTCCAGTTATTTTCATAAAAATGTTCTTTAATTTCTACAATCGCTTTTTTTCTAATTTTTGTCGGACACGGGGATCGAACACCGATATTTTATTTCTTTTATATCGGAATTTGTTACACTGTATTTAATCCTTGACCTATTTAATATCCCACATATTTTATTTTATTATTTAATCCAGTTTCCAAATATTCTTCTAGTTGTTTCCTCTAGTTTATACTCTTAATTTATTCGTTAGTTACTCTATTTACTTGTTTCAATTTATTTCATTCCTGATCTATGACCTCACATTTTTCTTCTAGTATTTGTCTCAATTTTATTGTTCTAGTTATTTTGTTATTTATCACAGAATTTGCTCTAAATTCTTACTTAGATTTATGCTCTATTTATTTGCTCCAGTTCATCAAATGCATGATATATTTTTGTCCCACTTTTTAATTCTTGCTCTATTTTTTATTTGCTCCATTTTGTCATATCCTTATCTATTTACATTCCTATATTTTTATTCTGGTTATTTCTTAAATATCTTCTCTTTCTCTACTATTTGGTCTATTATATGCTTTTAGTTATTGATCAATTTAATATTGTCAGGATCTAACTTAACTGTGTATGTTTCAAGTAATTTTAATTTTATAATTTTTGTCGGACATGGGGATCGAACTCCGACATTTTATTTCGTAGTCAGGTACGCTCCCCCTAAGCTGTACGGACTGTTAGTTGTAGTGTTTGCAAAGATTGTTTACAATATGTGTACAAAAAATAAATAATTATAAAGAGGACTTATTTTTTTGTTATTAATAAATTTTTCTTTTCTCTTATTGGGTTTGGATTAACAGGACTACATTGTAAAATATATTTAAAGCTGTTTGATTCTTAAAAATTATATGTAATGATGTATATACCAATGCAATTTGTACGATAAAAATTCTGAAAGCATGAGAACGAATACAAGCATACGTTTATATTTAAAGCGATATAACATGTGGTTTTATACGTGCATGTTATCTACTACTTCAAATATATAATCTATTAGTTTCCTATGTACATGATAATCTTTGCGTGCAAATATATATTTTAAAGGTAACTTCATATTTAACGATAATTATAGTTAAAAACTACAAAAGAATTTGAATTGGACACAAATGACAATGCGCTTTATGATCGGGAAATCCATAAATTCTTCAGTTAAATGTCATGTGGTAATTGGGTTAAGCGGCTGAAATCTCCCGAAAACTATCGTCAAATATTTTGACATTTCCAGAAATACAAATACGGTTTTTTGTGAATATTTATGAGTAGTACGATCACGCTAAATAAATCTTACCTTGTATATTTTATCAGAAATACTATTGAGATTTGATTTAAATAAAGGATTAAAGTTTTCCTTATTGTGAGTTCCAATTATTTTATTTGTGTTGTAAAACCTTTTACTTGTAGTTTGAAACCCTGGACTGAATTTAACCGCACTAACATTTTCACATTGTTGTACTTTTTGTGAATTGATTAAATTTTCTTGGTGAACATTAGCATCAAGAACTTTATCAGAAACTTTTCTTCTATTAAAAAAACTTTTAATTTTGTTAATCTTCGTCGGTTTTCCAATTTTGTTATCGGTGTCACAGAAAACAGTTCTGGGATATCCTGTACCATAAGCAGAAGTATAACCGGCACTTTTTAAATCACTACTAGCCGATGTTCTAATTTTTAATGGGTATCTATATATGGCACTAGCTTCTGTTTTGATGAAAACGTCGTTGACTTCTTGTAACGTTTCCATGATTATAAGGGCACTTGTTCAGGCACGAGAAAAGGCACTTTGCGATGTTGAAGGGTTGGTTCCCTCAACGATACTGAACGAGGAAGGAAATCCACCGCTAATAAAGGACGCCATATCGGGAAAATAGCGGGGAAGGGGATATAGTAGATATGCACATATGTTTGATAACAACAAAAATACTCTCATTCCTTTGGTTATACCAACATTGTTTGGTCGGGTATCCTGTTTTGTTTGATTACGTTTTTAATTTTGACACTTCATTGTGCGGTATTTCTAATTTTTACAAGGTCAAATATATTTTTGTTTTGATGTACTTGTAATGCAATGTAGGTACATCGATTACAAATATTGATTAAAAAATTTATTCTGAGTACATGCATTTGAATCAAAATTAAATTTTAATGGTCAGTTTTCAATTGTTTTATTTTACTTCGATATAATGCATGAAGACGACCCTTAATCGTAATTTTAACCGAAAAATATGACAGGTTTTAAGAAGAGTATTTTATATTTTTATTTTATATGTAATATATGTACTGTTCAGTTTTTTTTTTTTTTTTGAAACAAATGCAGTTAATATTTTTAATATTGGTTCAGCGTTGATCAGTGTTTCTTCCAACATCTGATTATTTTTTTTAGAAATTGCCTAGTTTTATGACTCTACAAAAAAATTAAAATCATAGAAACATTCATGATTCATATCCTAATACAAATACATAATACAGATATAAATTTTCGTTCAAAATATCGGTTACCGGTTTTTTAACCTGCTTCAAACTAATGAAATGTTTCATTGTTTGTCATATGTCTATGTTTTAACCAATCCTGTCATTATTATAGTGAGAATAAAGCTCTAGAGATTATTCCCGGGAATAATCTGTAGTTCTTTTGTCGATGTATACCTATCAGGTAGATGGTGAAAAAACGATTTTTAAGTTTGTGGATCCAACAATAATTTAATTAAATATAAAACGAAAATACGATTAACTGAAATAAATCTCGAGTTTTTTTTCTGAATCTGTCAAATTATTTTTAATTTATTTTTATTCTCTTAATATTTTATAACATTATTTTTATTTGATGTCTGTCCGAATGTATGTGTGCACTTTTGGAGCAAATTTAGCTGAACTGATTATATTAAATATTTTAAGTTTCTGTTATCAATTTTTGGTAAAAATTCGCCAATCAAAAGTGATAGTTTACTTTTGGCATATTTATACTACGTAAAACATATAAAAGAACAAATTTACTTGAAAATAATAATAAATAAATAATTATTTTTGTATAGCACACATATTTGATAGAGGCAATCAGTTTTATGGACACCACAAATGATTACTAATTTAAATATACAAATCATGATTTTAAGAACCCAGGACTCTGATTAACTTAGTACTTTGAATTTTTTACATTCGTAGTGCAGAATGTAATTTTAATTGTAGTTAATTATAAACAACAGATTTTTCTGTTTAGTTTAAACAAAGAATTTTTATGACGACATACGACATAAGTAATTAAACGAAAATATCAATTAACTTTGATTGTACTTAAAGCAGTAATCACGCAAAACAAAATAGTAGTTGTATTTTTTATTTGTCACCGGAGACTGTGTTGTGACGTCACAAATCACTACCAATATGTTCTTTTTAGACAGTATGTACTCTATTATAAGTTAAATAACTTTAAAATGTTTTTGATACACTAGAAGAACGTATGTTTAAAGTTCCAAGTAACACATGTATGTTAATTTGCAAGCTGTCTCGCCCACAAAGAATCAACAGGTACCTCTTACCTTCAAACTATTTAAAAGTGCAAAGTACTTTAACTTCATTTTATTTAAGGCACTGTAGGTAACGTATATGTTATATCTTAAGATTGTTCTCGGTTTGAGCTCTATCAGGATACTAAAACTGAACATTCGGGAGCATATTTTCATCCCCAAGGATCATGGCACGGGTGTAGATTTTCTGGCGCCTTGGGTATTGATTCAGTCCTGGATTTTAGTGGCCTACTACAGATTTTGTTACGGTAGGAATTTTTTTGAACCTGGGGGAGCTAACTAAATTAATAGTGATTTATAATTCGTAAACATCTTTTTAGTCGTTAGGAAAATAAATTTCGTAACTCTGTTCTAAGTAGAGCATATTTCCTACATCATTTTATATCACAATAAAAAAAGCACTTACTGTAAATAATAAACAAGATACAAGATTAAGATTACTATACTTGATATTAATTAATTTCGATATTTATCACAAAGAGGTTTTACAAACAAAATTAAGTGAACATTTTTTTTGTTTAAATCGAACCTACAATATCTAATTTGTTGCTCTATTTGATGTAATTCTTTTTTATATACATTTTATGTTATATACTATCGTTTTAAAGTATCATATTAAAAAAAAATCGCAAAAATTGTGACGTTCGTATGTTCTGGTGTGAAGTTATCCACGTGTGGATGTCAGATTCAAATATTGTGGTTTGGCGCGTTTGAAAGTTGGTAAAGTGGATAGTCTGTGATTTAAAGCATTGTAAGGCTTTTGTGTGCCACTTTTGCACGATTATTCAATTTGTCAATTTGGAAGTTAAAACATTTTATTTGACGTATGAAACGAAGTTCAGCCACGTTTAGAAGGATATCATTTTAATAGTATATTTTTCGTTATTAAAAGTCAATTTGGGGAAAAATAAGAAATACGGGCTACTATTTTTATGTACAGATTACAATATTAAAAAATGAAAATCCTTAGAATTCTCTAAATAGAATTTTTATCATGATCATTAATGGTTCGTTCCTTTTTTATGTATTTTTATGTCCCTAGTTAAATTTCTATAACTCGAATATTATCTAATAAGATATTTTTCGGGTTCAGCTTTATTAAAAAAAAATTAAAGTTGTTGTAGCGCTAGGTCTAAGATGGCCACATCAATTTTTTTATTGTAATCAAGTTACCCAATGTTCTAATGACATTTGTGACATTTAAAACGTCATCTTTAACGAGATATTAATTAAATCAATACAAAAACTATAACTAATTACAAATATTGGAAAATTAAATATCACGTCATTTGAAAATATCAACGCATGTAATATTTTTTACATATAATGAACTTTATAGGGTAGGTACAAAGGTTACAATTAAAATTTATTGTTATAGAAAAAACTACAAATAATTTACGTACTTTGTAAGTTTTGTGGATGGCAAAGGGAATTTTCTTCATAAATTTATCTTTAGCATGAACAAGTTTAGTTAAGACTGCAATATTTTTAACGTGTCTTGATTGTCTTAAAGGTTCTGGACGATGATGTTTTTTTGGAGGTATGTGCCAATTTTTATATTTCATTTTTCACAAAATTTCTTGAGAACCCTTGAAATATTACTTAACTGTATTTGTTGGTATTTGTTTAGCAAACTTTATCTTTTGTTTAGATAATTGAATATAATCATTTTGACAAGTTTTAGCTCTATTTTATTTATTTTGGACTACACTAAATATTTGTTTACAATATTTAAAAAGTAGGTTGAAGAGTTTATGAAAGCGAAATTATGGGTGTGGTTATTAATAAAATGGAAGACAATACTCCGGACAGTACTACGTGTATCTGTCCATTTTCTTGGCATCGCGTGACAAGACAACGATTTGTAGAGCAATCGATGCATTGGAGCAAAGAACTTTCAAATTTTTATCTTGATTAAAAATGACATTTGCATGTAAACTGTTTTTTTATTTGGAGATAAACCACTATTGAAATTAATTACACGATGATGACAACAGAGGTGTAACTTTTTATCTAGCATTGTAATCCCAAAAGAATCTAAATTACAAATGAAATAAATGTGACCTAATTCTGTTGTCATTCTGTGCATTTTTTTTTTCGTATAAATTTTTAAACACAATAAATATATTCATATTTTTATCTTATCACTTTATTATGATTTTTAATCCTACTTTCCTAATAAAAATTTAACGTAATCAACCCCAAAATGATTACAACAATTAACACCTTAGACTTTTTAAAATCGGTGGAATATATTGTCGATAAGCATTCATATTTTTATTTTATTGCAATCTTCATTTATCATAAGAATCGTAAACTGATTGTAATTCTCAACAAAATTTTAATATACATGTGTTTTAGATTATTGGAAAAACAAAAAAATCTCTATTTAACAGTACTAAAAATAACTTTGAGCCCCATATGAAAATAGAAAGTTAGTACGAATTTTTCGAAAACTGAGTAAGCTACAAAAATTTTGAGGATCGCTGTTAATTCCTCCTAAAAGTGTTTATAGAATGTGCTAACTAGAATGTTGTATGAATTGAAACAAGAAAGTTAAAAGTCAAAAAGTAAATTTGCCAAAATCAGTATTTTGCGTATATCTAGTGACCTATGCATTTTCCGGAAACCAGGTACATCATTAAAATGGCCAACTAATGCGGCAACTTTGCCCTAATTTAACCGATTTCATATCTCTTAGGTTCTCGAGATCCCAATGGTTAGGCAATAACAATAATAAATCGCAAAAACATTAATTTTGTTTTGTTTTACAAAGAAACTAAACTATTTATTATCATGCCACGTTTTTGATAATATTTACTATGCAAAGTATTAAATAAAAATACTGCGTAATTCTTAAATGGAAAAAATTACTTTATACATCCGGCAAATTTTTTCTAGTATTTATTAAGTGCATAAAAATAAACATTTCAATATTGTATTTTCATTTATTTATCGAGAATTTTTATCATACATTTTGCAATTTAATAAAATATCAAGTAGTTCAGACGAGCTCAACTTTTTTGAGGGTGGGGCCACAAATTTATTAACAGAAAAATTCGTGGACTAAATGTAAATTGAAGATAAACTAGTTCAGTTTGAAATTGAAAATAAAAACTAATACCAACAATTTTACTATTTCTAAACTATTAAAGAATTAATATCTTGTTCTGGATATGCCATTGAGCTGGTGTATTAATATGATTGAAATTCCAATTTTTCATTGTTTTAATCAGCCTTAAAAATAATTCTAAAAATAAACGTACCACTTTATAATTTTGCAGTGCTGGCAGTACATATTGTCGCTCTGTAGTTGTTTTTTCATAATGATCCAACCCTTCACCCGGTTGAACCAATTTGGAAAGGACATCAACTGCCAAATTAAAACCAAACCCAGCTATCTTAGACCAACCACTTTTTCGCCCTCCTATAGGGCAAGAATCGTGTTCTTCGTCACTCATTTTAAAATTTTATGAACACTTGTCACTAATAAAAACACATCACTTATAAAACTATTTCGATTTGACGCTACTACCACGGAATCACTTTTCGATCTGCGGTGATTTCAAACGATCAAGCTAGCTATTTGTAAATTGTTTAAGCATTACTTCATCTTGCTGTCACTATTATAAATATCTTGCGGAAAACTTAATCACTATACTAATATTTATGATCATGCGGTTTAATAACAGGTTGTAGACCAATTCGATTTACATTTATAGAACTGTACTGAACAATTCTCACTGTACAAATGTATTTTAGTCTGTTGAGTGTGTGTCATCAGTATGGTTGACTTAGCAGATGACCTCCATAATAAACAGGTTGGTACTAAGAGCGGTATTGAGTGACTACAAACGAGCATTCCAACTTGATTCGAATTCGAATGAGATTATATTTTTACACGATTTTGATCCTTACTACTTTTGAGGCCCATTTTGATGTAATTGGAGGAAATAGATTTAGAACTTCGGAAAATTTAAACGAACTATAATTTTATACATCATTTCTTTTTTAAACAAAAAATATAAATAATTGACCGCAACTTGTAATAAGGAAGTGATTACAATTTAATATTTCGATATTTTAACAATAATTTACTTTTGAATATTTTGGACACGAATTGATTAACTTTTGGAGAAAAAACGGTCAATCGGATGTCACAGTTAATCTTGTCATTTTTATTTTGTAAATATTTCGTAAAAAAATGTTTCTAATAATATTTAAAGAATATTGCTATAAATATGTAAATAACAAACTAAGTTCAAATATAATACAGGGTGTAAATACTAAGTTGTAAGACCCAAAAACTGCAGTTAGAACTCATTGAAACAAATAACTTGTCTTAATTCAAATTTTTGATTTTGAGCCACAGTTCATATTTATTGGGAGTAACTATGACGCACCGTGTTTTATCGAATTGTTTTCGCGTATATCTTAAAAAAATATATAATAAACAAAATGTATGTGTAGACTAAAGCTTGCAACGTACGACTTTATTCACAATTTGCCACGAATAAATATGAAACAACTTTTTCATTTTGTCGACTGTACTATGGATCATAGGCTATTTTTTTTTTACTATAAGAACGAAGTGTGAAGATGGGAGCAATTTGATACTCCGTTCTTATAAAAAATAGACTATAGAATTGATTTTTTTTTCGTCGGATATCTTTGTCATTTTGACTTATGTATACCACTGATGTCATGTAACAGTAAAAAAACAATAATTCAAGTTCAAGCCATGTTTAAAAGAAAATAAATTAAAAATAATTCTAAGGCTATTTTACATCATATAAACAAATAATACATATGTCTAGTCAATAATGGCGTAGAAAATTACGCATGCGATGAAAAGGTAAATAATTATATTAAAATATGTTTTCATGCGTACAAAATTAATTACTGAATAATATACAAATACATACTCCCTCAGACTGATGTTTTCAGAATCCAATTTTGTTAATGCAATCAGAATAACAATTATTTTAATTATAAGTTTCAAGGGTACATTAACATTGAAATGTAAAATAATAAACGGATGTTCCTTGAACATTCCCACTGTAATACCATTTTAATTTGAATGAGAAACATTTTTAAATTATTAAATATTGCTGTGGAAAAAGTTTTAAACTGCTACAGGTAAAAGAAATCAAGTTTTGAAATTTTTGCCTTATATGTCATCTTGTTCAAGTGTAGGTTGTTTTAAAATAAGCTATTGTTTTTTTTATAACTACAAGTTTATTTTAAATTTATTCTGCTTTCTAAATGATTGGTAAAATTCGATACGTTTTGATAATAATTATAAATAATACTCTGAAGTATTAATCAATGAATGAAATCATTTATAAATAAATGAGTGTTTCATTCAAAGAACTCTTATTTTTTATTCATAATCTATCTGCTGACTGGATGCTTACAAATGAGACTATCTAAAGATAATGAATATCAAAATATAAATAGCTATGTACTAATCTAATTTCTTGCTCAATTACAATTTACAACAAATATCTACAACTTACTAGATATTTTCAAAAGCTGTCTATTTAAATTTCGCGCGTTAAATAACATTTCTAAGTTATGTTGTGTTGTGATAGGGTGACCAGACGTCCCGGATTTCCTGCAATCGTCATTTAATTGTCCTTCGGTGTCCCGAATAACTTTTCGGGGCACATAATTATCCCGATTTTCATATTCGATCCGATATTTCGTACTTATATTATATACCGATATTTTCAAATTTATTTTAATAATTAAATTGAAAAACAATCTAAAAAATTTTCAATGATCCAGACAAAAAGGCCTAGATTTATGAATTGTGAATATTATTCCTATTCCAATGCATGTATTCAAAGTTTGAACTTAAAAATAAAATATAAATGAATGAAAATATTTTGAAAAATGTCCCGGTTTTGTGATTTACAAATCTGGTCACCCTGTATGTTGTGTACCCATTTTGTACCCAAAAAGCACACAACTACACTACTCATGTTAGCCACAATTTGTCTATTCTATAACTATTATTCACATATACATATTTTGTGATGGTAGACACGTTTGAATTGTTGTGAATCACTGTACAAAAATACTACAAACGGAAATACTACAACACAGAAGCGGATGTATTTTTTTTAACATACCTGATTGCCAAACAGCGCTCCAAAGAAATTCTAATTAAAAATAGGTTCATTAATAAAAAGTCAAAAATGTTTTAACGTGTACACTTGTTGCAAATCAGTATTAATTGGTGATATTAAAATATAAAAAACGATGCTAATATTTATATAAATTATTTGTCAAATAAAACGCAACACAAAATATATATTGACTTACAAATTAATCAATATTTGTTTACATTAATCTAGCACTTTTACTGGATTCTTCCACCATTTTTTTTCTAGCAACTAAATGGCGCTAAAAGTTTATTTAGTAACAAATTATAAATATTTTTTTTGATCTCCACAAATAATAAGGAAGCGGATTACAACCATAACGATTTTATCATTTCAAGATTTAACGGATTTTCATAATTAAGAACATTGCAATACATTTTGTTCTGATTATTTTTAGTGTTATGTCTGTCGGTCTTTAAGCCAGGATGTATGTCTGCAGTTGCAGAACAAATTCGACTAAAGTGATTTTAATTAAACTTCATATTTAAACTTCTGATAATTATTGTACGAATTAATCAATTTTTCCGGGTTGTATAAAAATCCGATTTAAAAAAAAAACAAAGTCTGATCTTGTTTTATTTATTTAAGTGATTTAAATCAATGCAACGCTGTTTTTGGTCTTCCGGAAATGACAATTTAATCTTTTCATTTTTATTTTGCAAATATTTCGTAACATATAAATCTTTCGAAAGAATTTAATTGAAGAAAGTTATTGTAAAATGTAACCATTATTTAAAAATAAATAATTCAATGACATTTTTATCGTATAACTGATTTTTTATAGACGTTGTTAATTAAAAATATAATACATTTTTTTATAATTTAAAATAAAATGTGGTGGAAGAACCTACAATTTTTATGCGTAAACTATTTAAACATAAATAAATGTGTGCAGAAAATTAAAAATCGATATTGTAACTGCAAAATAATAGCACCCTGTAGTTTTTGTGAAGGGTGGGAATCAAAACTAATGAAATTACATCACGCAATGTTATAACTGGAGTATGGAGCTAAATATGTTGTAAAATAATTGTAATAAATGTAGTAAATATGTAACTTGTATAAAATGGGGCTTTCCGAAACAATAAAAAATTTATCATCATCATCATATTGATGAAATAATTATTATAAACTGTTTTAATATTTACAAATAATTAAATTTAAAACACGGTGCGTGTGTGACGTCAAATCTCCGGTTAGAGAGTGGTTTGTCATGCGTTTGTCTTTTATTTGATTAATTTATTACTTGGAAAACCCCACTGTTATGATTTTCTTAATACTTTTTTATTTTAAAACTTTACCTCTTGTTTTTCAACTTTCTGGACGGCACACGGTGGTTCTTCAATTACATCATCCAAACTTGGGTATATTTTCTGAGGCTGCCAATCATTTGAATCCAATTGCCACCCATACCCATTTCCAGCCCATCCATACCCATTTGCTGCACTGGGAGCTGGTGCGTTTGGTATATGAGGATACGCAGCCCAATACTGTTGTTGTGCTATATTCATTTTGCAAATTCACTGTCACTAATTTTCTAAAACACGAATAAACATCACATAAGGAGGCACTTCTTTCAAACAAATCACAGGAAATTGTGAAATGATTAGTCGTTAGTCAACTTCGAATGCGTAATACAAGATTGCCGCACTTGCTTTTGTTTTTTTCTGATTGAGGTTAGTTTATATTTATTAGATTTTCACCCGTTTTTTACTTTCACATATGTATACTACGGCTTTAAATAGTTGTTTACTACACTTATAAAAATAAATATTATTTTGAGCTATTGTTGCTACAACGTTGTGAATTTGACGTGTGCGAATTTAGGTCAGGGTGAGTTTGAAGGGTAGTTCAGGGACAATGTCAGCAGTTCTAAAACTGTGTGAACTAATATTGACAAATGGCGCCAAGATATATTTGCATTATTTCCAAAGTAAACTTATAAATATTAACCTTGTTAGATAAATTTAATGTCATTAATACTACAAGTAGTTTAGTTATAATTGTCGGCATTTCTAGTTATTACAAAAAATTGTAATGATTATTACAATTAAAACTAAATGACATCATCATACACTGAACAGTTTCCGAAAGTTATGAAATAAATATGATTTTGAGCCGGCAATATATTAAAAAAGTACACCATATGATAGCAAATAAAACACATATCACGTTAAAAACAACATTTTGTAACAGACACTTACTTCACAAAACTGGTTAACAATTTAAAACTGTATTTACTTCTGCCGAATAATACTGATAAAATAAAACAGTTTCACTTTTGCTTCGTATTTAAAACTGCTTCTCTTTTCACCGACAGCGTTTGAGTATGTTTCGTGACCATGTTAAGATTAGAACTTCGGTTTTGTTTTGTTTATTTCTTAATTGTTTTACGATGTAAACAATTGATAACTGTACAATTCTAAATTTAACTTATGATAAGTTAGTTTCCTTGAATTGTGTATAGAAAGTCAAACAAAAACTGGTGTTATGTTATCAAAACAAATTGTAATATATAATATTTGTGAACGGCAATATTCCGATCTTTGTCGAAGAGATTGTGTTTTGTTTGCCAGCGTATGTTTTTTCCACTTATAAAGTCCAAAATAGACATGTGTGCGTAACCAAAAACCCGAGCTGAGTCGAATGTGGTTCTCACAGTTTGTTCCCAGCAGCTAGGCATGACAGTTGCACATCAGTTGATGTTGATGGTAACCTTGACTTAATATTCGCGGTATCATAACAAAGGGGGGATATACCAAAAACAAATGAACATTACCTCAAGTGACTCACACTGCGACGTCACAGGAATACCTACTATTTGATATTTCCTTACAGGAAATTTTGTTTTTGGTGTCTTAATCTTTATCAAGATATTGGAATTTAAACAGAAAAATACAAATTGTTATCTCTAATCCAGTTAAGATTATTTTTCACAAAAAAAGAAATTTAATCTGCAAAGAAAATTAAAATTCAGCTTTGAAATAAAATAATATTTCAATATGATTCATAGGAAGTCTATACAAAAATACCTACGCATAAAAGTAACTATTTTGGTATAACGGTTTTCTGATCTCATGTTGACAAATTTATGATGTTTAACATACGTAGATTCGTAGATTGACGCATCTGGATTTTCAAATCAATTTTCAAAAAGATCTAAAATTAAATTTAACAGTAGATAATTACATCAGTAGACAAGGAAAATAAATAGTATTAAAATAGAATTATTATCTATTGATCGAAAACATATTTATATACTTGCAAAAAACTTAAATTTAGGTTTTTTTTAATTTTCTTATTTTTCATTGAATCGTTCCAAAATATGTTTTTGTGTTTTCTATACAATGGTGTGCATAAGTATGTATAATATAAATAAGATGTAAAAAAATGATAACATTAAAAATAAAAATAAAGGATATGTTTGCCTGATGTCAATCAACAATAGTAGTTAATTATAAAATGGAATTTGGACTTAATTATTAGCACAGTAGTCTGTTAATTGCAATTAACATCGCTCACAATTTTGCAATTTTTTAATTATTTCTCCAAATGAGTTTCATTCTTGAACTAAAGAATATGCTTAAAAAATTTAGTACCAAACAAAAAAATATAAACTGCAACAATATATGACTAATAAATGACGCATTAAAAATGCAAGTGTTATCTGAAATTCTGAAGATTAGAAATGTAAATATTGCAATAATTATTCAGTTGTAAAATTTGATATCTTTGTTTTTTATTTTGTTTACTACTGCGTAGAGTTTTCTCTTATTTAATTAGGTTAATGTACGTACTGATGAAAATTTATAGAACGAGAATTGCGTATTTTTTTCCTCAGAGACAAAATATAAAGCATTAAAAGGTGTGTTCTATTAACGAGACGAGCATCAGACGTGTTGTTAAATACAAAATTAAATTAATTCAGTAATGTTTTTGCCCGAAATAATTACTCAATTTAATTCGAATTTGAGAAACTAGAAACAGTTTTACCTGTCTAAACAATCTGATTTTGGCAAAAGTCCAAGAAAAATAAATTTAGCAATAAAATTGTAAATTTTTCTAAAAATAAAAATAGTTTTTAGCTACTATTAACGTAAGCCCAGAAAATATCAATAGTATATTATTATACGAGTCGGTACATTGTACCATGAGTTGTTTGGGGCACGAGGAGTGTTCCAAAAACACGAATGGAACAATACGTCGTATAAAACGTTTTTATATTCTATTTTTTATACTTTGCGTCACAAAAATTTAAATTACAAAAGTGTAATCCAGGATTTTATGTAAAATGTGGTAATCCTGTTAAATAAAGTTGGACACATATAACTATTACAATTCATATATAATATTGTAAAAAAAAATCAAATCTATACGTTAAAATATACGGAATTTTAATATTCTTTTAAATTAGCTTTGTTCATTTGGTTTTCATATTTATAATAATGCCAAATTGTATTAAAAAAATTGTAATATTTGAGGTTATCAATTTGACATTTACCGTGCGGCGCAGAACTTTTATTTTACAATAAAAAAAATACCAAAAACAGTTTAACAATATCCGATATTATTAAACCGGTTTCGATATAACAATAGAGCAATTGTTAACTTAAAGTATAAAAAATATTTTATGTATTTTTGCCAGATTAAAAAATACTTACTTATTGTTTAATGGTTCTTTTGTCTTATTGTCCCTTTCACATTTCAAGCCAAATTTGGAAATTTTTCAAAGATGGTGAAGTTGACTTTCAAACTGTGTTTTTTTGTGACTTCTTGTGAGGGTAGGGCCAAATGAATGTGATGTATTTATAATAACATCTATTTATTTTTTATTTTTGTTAGTAATATATACGTCACAAAGTGTGTTGTACATATCATGAACTAAAAAAGAAAATATAATATACTCTATATACTTAATAGTCATATTAGTACAACCGGAGTGAAATATTTTAGGAGTTCGCATTTGTTCCTAAATTCTATTCGTAATAATAATCAACAATCATCTTACTTACAGTCTTATCGATTTGATTTAGTGCCGAAATCAGTGGCGGCCATCTTACAATACCCACGACTAGCCCTAAAATATTTACTCCAACATACAAGGTGGATTTGACTGGATTTTAGGAAACAGCTTCTTCGAAATCCAACGCTATTTTACTTTTCATTTTGCGGTAGTCTGGAATGATAATTTATAACCATGTAGAGAAAATTCATGAAAAATAAATACTGATTTGAAAATTTGGAATGAGATGAGAGAGAAAAGTAAAACATTTGTATTTCATGAATGCTGCAAGGTGTGGATATTGTTTTTTACATATACATTTATGTTTATTTACAAATACACTTTTATCTTATCAATTACTTAAAGCATTTGTTTTATTCGTTTTGTTTCAAAAACAAAAGACAATCTGCTCAATTTTCTACGTGAGATACAAATGTAAAATTCACAACCTCTGCCATTACACGTAATATATAATAGGCTAATCTACATTTAGCATTTCTATATTTGGCAATTGTTAGGTATTTTTATATTTTTGTTTTGAGCAAACAATCTTTTCCATTTTGAAAACTGCATCATTTTCCTTGTATTTCCCTTTCTAATGTTGGATACACTTACCGTTGAAAAAGGTCACGTAAATGGATAGGGGCACAGAGGATGACATGTACCCATTACAGTATTACGTTAGACAAATTATTGCAGTGCAGGTGAAAAAGTAGGGTTAGGTTTTCAACGGTAGTTTGCACAGATAACATACATGAAACACTCACTCTCACGCATTATCACACACGCTTTATAGACTAGATTCTGTTCTAACAGTCAAACATAGATATATGCTTTACTCTTGCTGAAAAACATTCAAAATCGTGCTTGCATCAGTTGAAGTTCTTCTTAAAATGGACAAAAATAACAAGTCTTTCACTTCAAAACTGAGCCAAAACGTGGTAAAGCAAAATTACCTACTCTCAATATTGTATATATTACTTAAAGTTTTAACAAATATTTTCAAATTATAACGGAATATTTGAAATTTTTAGGCACGTTTCTTTATCATAATCAACGCATGTACCCCTACTATAAATTATATTTTTCAGTTAAAGTTACCCTTATTATTGTTGATTACTGTTTTTGACAAGTCCATGTTTGATTGCAACACTTATTTTTGTCAACAACTTATTTCATTTCTGATTTTGTCAAATTACTGTGCCCAATTTCTTTTAAATAAATTTGTTGTGAACAAATTTATTTAAAAGTAAATAGTAATTCATTAAAATCAGGAAACGTAGTTGATGTAAAATTTGACCGTTACTTTTGAAATATTCCGTTATGACTTCAGTTCGTTCGGTGCATCTGTCCGCTTGACTCGGTAATGTATCACCTACAGGAACTACAAAAAATATATCTACAGTACAAATAGTCTCCACCAAAAAGGTGCATCGAACGAAACGATTTTTTTTTCGTTTTAAATAATTTTATAGAAAATAGAAACAATAATAACGATCTAAACATGGCGATCACATAAACGTATCAACATAGCAAAATGGCGATACTATCCATCTTTCGTATAATAATGGGTTATGTATATAGGTATAATGTTATACATTTATATCTTTGTAGTGCATAATAAAACCCTGTAATTCAACAACTAATCTCCGAGTCGTTAAGCCGACTCGTGGTGTTGTTAATGTAAAGTGCCGATGGCTGTTGCAGAGAATACGGCCCGTTTTGAATAACGCCGTTACCTGTGACAGGCTCGTTGCCAGTGTTGATGTTCACGTACGGCTTCTTCGGCTGAGAGACATTGTTCGGCATTGATTGTTTGACAAGTTTACACGCGTCTAAAGACACCCCACTCTTGATGTTGTCTAGTTTTGTGTTGTTGTTGTGGTTGCCACCCACGTTGTTGGCTAGGATCGGGTGGCTAGGGGGGTTGTTGTTCGGTTGTGGAGACTCCATGTTGATTAGTTTGTCGGTCTGTCGCAACAAATACAGTCAGCATAATTGTTCGTTTTAAGACACAAAACAATGATCTACACAGTTTAGGAAATAATCAATGTTCATTTTCTATGTTCGTGCAAATTCGTGACAGTGCCAATAAAATCTACTAGAGGGACGATAAAAACAGGTTTCTGTTTATTCGTAATAAACATTACCGTTGGCGGCGCTGATGCTAATTTCAAAATCAAAGATCATACACATACAAGATCCGACAAATCCAGCATAGAAATATTTTTCAATCGTTACAGCGCCTCTCATGGCTACTTCCTCGAACTAAGTATTTATCCGAAAATTATGGATGGGAGTAGGCTGATTTAGGTTGCATTTTTAATCAATATGAAAAGGAAAAATTAACTTCAAATTATTTATATTATATAAACGTATATTTCAAATATTTTTACCTAAATGTACAATAATCTTATCACTAAATGTATAATCTTATAAATATAAATATTTACAACAATAATATAATACAAGTATAAAATAAATAATATAATTAATTAACAATTTCTAGAATGAAATAAATATTTTTATTAAAAATCGCGAACAGGTCTACTTGTTTCTCGAATCATTTTGTATCAAGTCGATTTTTGTATCATTTAAGATCTGTGATGTAGTAATACCTGGTAGTACGCTATTAAAGTTCAACTTCTTCCTTAAATAATTTTGAAATTGATTGTCTTCAAAATGTCTGTGACACACTCGGTATCTCCTATTTGTCAATTGCTTTAGAGTAAAATCGGATAAATCTGCCAAAGATAAGTTTTTCAGCCTCTTCTTTCTTAATTCGTCATTTTATGGGAAGCAAAAGAAATTTCTCCATTCTTCCCCGGATAAATTTTTTGTCGGGCATTCCTCCACAACACCACGTATTTTCTATAATAATAATGTTAATATATGAACTTCTTTTAATAAATATTATAATATGTAAGTCAATAAAGATACTTACCACAACCATTTTCAGTTTGAGAGTTTGACGTTTTTCAGAAACTAAATATTTTGACAAACAACAAAACCATAGAAACACCACAAAAACACAACGAAAAAGTGTGGATTCGAATCACTTTTTGAAGTGTGGATCCGAAACACTTTTTGAATGCGACCGTAACGACATCTCTTGGCTACTTCCCTAACTACAAACTTAGAAAATAACCTAGCATAAGACTGTCGGGGGCCTGTTCAAAATGGAGGCCCATTGTAATACTTTGCTGACTAGTTGTCTTGTAAACGTATGATTTTGTTTCCTTTCAAAGTTTTGTGTGTTTTTTACCTTTGGTATTTATCTTTTTCATGTAAATAAAATCTACTAGAGGGACGATAAAAACAGGTTTCTGTTTATTTGCGATGAACGTTACCGTTGGCGGCGCTGATGCTAATTTCAAAATGGAGGACCATTATAGTACTTTTTGCACAAGCGAATCTTCCTTTCTTTTTTTTTCGATAACAAATGGAAACTGATTATTAGAGTAGTATTCATACCCACAGCAATTTCTGTTGTGATACTTTACTTTTACTTTGCTCTTCATAATAAATGATAACAATTCAGGACAGGAAGATAAAATTATAGAAAAATCTATAAAATAGAAACGGATATTAGAAAAATATTATTTTAACGGTAGAGGTATAAAATAATAGACTATGCGTCCATGCGACTATCAGCTGACCACTACTATTTTGCCAGTTTCCAGATTTTATCGCTAGGTGTCTACGAGTTAATGTTCCTCGCGAAGCTCGCGAATAGGGCATGAGCGCGCTGCTCTCGTTTTGCTTTCTTAGGTCCCCACCAAGCCAAGCCAACTTCACATTGGTTGTGGTCGAGTTAAGAGCGGGAATTTTAGGTAGACGTTAGGAAGTTCTGCCATTTTCCTTTTTTGCGTTGCTTCGTAGACTAAATTTTTCTGTCTATCTATCTGTTTTTTAGAAAAATGTAACTATTTTTTTTTATTTGAACCATTTTTGGGTAATAATGCAATTAAAATTACAGGAATTATGAATGAAGTAACTTTGAATTCCCAAAATATTTTGTTTCTAGTTCTTTTTTCCTAAATTCTAAATTTATGTGGCACCAACAAATAGGTGTATTAAAAAATTATTATTGTCAATAATTTTCAAAACTAGAAAACCGAATCTTTGAAATTGAAAAGTATGATACGGTATAAAATAAAAGGTGAACGTTACATGTCCGTTAAATGATTTTCCCGGTACTTATTTTGAAATTTCTGTCTCGCCTGTAAATATCTTATTCATACCGTAAATTATGACGTAAATAATTATTACCAAGGTTTCTGTCGCATCTGGATAATGTTCTCTGTTTGAGCAAAGACAGTAAAAAGAAGAGAAGTTGCTTACCAAGGTTCTGTTGGAGGAAAGGAAGTACTTACCGAGGTGTTGGTGTCCTCAGAATGGGGTTCCTGCTCCTGGAGCAAAGGCTGCGTGGACTTGGAATGGGGCATAACGAACGAAGTCTCCCAGTTGTCCGATTCGTTAGCTATCAGCTTGTCCACACTGGAAGTTGACACTGAGTTCGGCATTTCGGACTGATAATTTGTCGTAGGTATTAAGTAATCTGTAGCGTGTGGCACCTGGTGCATAAACGACATGTAAGCCCCTATCGGCCGGGTGCCCAGACACACAGCAAGGCCTCTTGCGTGAACATTATGTGCTTTGTAGAATGGGGAAAAGGGAGGAATGGCTGGTTACCTTCAAGTAGCTCTCGTCTGAGTTTTCTGGCCGCATGACGGTGGTGTCACGTTCATTGGACGGTAGCCGGTTAAACACAGGTAGCGGGGCGTTTATCACTTGAGGGTCCTGCGCGCAGTAGTCCAGCCGCTCCAGGATCAGCCCGAAGTTCGGCCTTTGCTCCGGGTTCGGGTGCCAGCATTGCGTCATTATTGCATACAGGGGCCCTTCGCAGACACAACATTCAATATTCACATTCTAAATCACTTATCATTTTTATCTGTTATTGCGCGCATTTTATTTTTGTTTGTAAACAATAATAAAAATAATAATCAATTTTTCACAAATTTTGTTAGAAGAGACGTCTAGGTTCATAAAAATGTTTCAGAAACGAACACAGATAATTAAATTATTAAAAAAAAAAATTGAGTTCTGACATCTAGTTCAATATTCTAAAAATTCTTATTTTACTCTTCAAATAGCTCCTTTAAAAATGTTTTTTTTAGTGCCCATTTTGAGAGGCTAACCATTGGGATTTCGATAACCCTAAAATTAAAATGCTTAGCTCACTAGATATGAGTAAAAAACTGATTTTGGTAAATTTATTTTTTGATTTATAACTTTCTTGTTTCAATTCATACAAGTTTCTAGTTTGCTCATTCTACAGATACTTTTTTTACGAGGAATTATCAGCGGTCCTCAAAATTTTTGTATCTCAAAACTTCGAGAAATTCATAATAACTTTCAATTTTCATATGGGGTTCAAATTTGTCTTTAGTACTTTTTTTTTATCTTTCCAATGAAATAAAACAGATCTATATTAAAATGACAATAAACTGAGAGATTATTGATTTTATTCAATTTTGCTCAAGTGTGCTTTGGAAACAAAATCAAAAATCTTTTGTTTCAAACAAATTTTTAATAAATTCAATCCAATATTCGCCTAAATTTCTACAAAACAGAAACAAATACGTCGTGCCTTACTGGATAACCCCGAAGATATGTTCCTGAAGTAGGTAATCTACTTATTTCATTGTGCAGTATATTAAATCCCTAACTAATTTAAATGAATAGTCAAAATTTCTCATTTATTATCCGTAGAATCGACTAGTATAATTGTTGAGATTGTATCTTTACCCATTTTAGAGACATACCGAGAAACACACTTTTTGAGGTGCAATTTTAAGAGTAACAATCTCAAGAACAAAAGGAGATAATTAAATTCTGTTCGTAAATAAATCTGCACATCGACGTTTATCAATATCGTCTAACGAGTATTTTGAAACACATTAGTTATAAAGACACAATTTTCCAAATAGTTTTTGGAACGCAAAAAAAAAGAATTCCTGTTATGGATTTTTTTCTTACCTGGGCAATTTGCAGGTGGTTCTAATCTGCCTCCACTTGTAACTAGCTGCATCACGTCTCTATTTGCACAACCTGTATACGGCATATACCCCATAGACATAATTTCCCATAGCAGAACACCAAACGACCAAACATCTGTTTTACTTGTGAAAATTCCATCTAGAAAAGCTTCAGGAGGCATCCATTTTATCGGCAACATTGCTTTCCCTCCTTTCCGATAATAATCAGATCTGAAACACAACAAATTAAAAACTTAAACTGTAATTAAAGGCAAAGAAAATACCTGTAAATATCTCTTGACATGCCGAAGTCCGCAATTTTCACAACCCTTCCAGGACCTTTAGTAGTGAGTAAACAATTCCTAGCAGCAATATCTCTATGGATGAAGCGGTTATCTTCCATGTATTTACAGCCTCTAGCAACGTGATTAGCAATTTGTATCAAGTCCTCCATTGTTAATGGACTTCCACGTTCCTTAAAAAACTGATTAAATTAATTTTGTTCAAATACCAATTTCACTAACTTACAGGTTTCGGCCGGGATTCTCTCAAGAAGTTTTTCAAGTCTCCCCCAGCTAGAAGTTCCAAAACAATAAATCGTGGGTGTTTGTCGAAGCAAACTCCGATGAAATGAACGATGTTTGGGTGATTGAACTTCGACATGATTAGAGCTTCCATAAGGAAGTCCATTTCTGCCTGATTTGTTGACATTTCTGGAAGAGTTTTGACAGCTACTGCCATTTCCACCGGATCACCAGTTCGTTGCCGGTAAAATCCTTGGTATACTTCTCCAAATGCCCCTTGGCCTAGTGCCCTAAAAATATACAAAATCGTCACTACCGAATGTATACGGAATACGATAAACCCGTTACTAATTTTTAAATAAAAATTGATTTAATTTAGTCTAAGAATATATATTTGACTTTTAAATTCGGGTAATTTGCTAAATAATCAAAATAGTGTATACGTATTTGAAAAGTGTAACCTGTCATTTCTAATTGACCGAATTTTACTAAAAGTTAATCTACTTGAACCATCAATGTAAAACGCTTAAATAAAGTTTTATTAAAATTCAGTTAGTTGAATTTGTATTTATTTTAAATTAAGAATAGCAGAAAATTTCAATAAATCCTTGTTTGTATAGTCTATTTTCCATAAGAACGAAGTGTGGAGAAGATAGGAGCAGTTTGAATTCGTTTCTTGATTGGATAATCAAAAAACAAGATCACTCTACTACTATCTTCTCCACACTTTGTTTTTATAAAAAATAGATTATAGTTATATTGTTACATTACCTTTTTTTAACCATTCAATAAAATTTAAGACAATTAAATGAGTTTTAGATTTCATTTTGAGACGATTGTCAAATTATTACTATTATCAGACTTTTTGTTATTTACGTAGTTATAAAAAAATTTTGAATACATTATTTTTTATAGAATTAAATGACAATGAAAAAGAGAACAGAAATGCTTTATATTTGTAGTATTCCGGTTTCTGTTTCATAATTGCAAAATTCCTATTATTTAAGGAACATACCAACTTTTTAAAAAAATTTGTTTGTCATAGTTAAGATATTATAGCATATAAATTACCAAACATAAAACTGACTTCCTTTGAAAATGCCATTAACTTTACATAAAAACAAATTATATACTTATAAAATAACCGTCTTTAAGACACTATGAAACTTCAAAGTAATATACTTATATTTGCTGTACTTGGACGCCGAAGAGATGCACTAATTAAATTAATGGGCGGGGCCTAAATTGCGCAGTACAATGTACGCGGGAATCAGCTTTACACGTTTCAAATTAAGAATTGTGAAGCAATCCTGTTTATATTTAAAATGAAAATAATACTTGAAATATTTGAATAAATACTATTTATAATATTATTTTCAAATTAGATAATAATTTGAAAGCAACAATAATATTTGACAGATATACGAATGCAAACAGCAAACTAAACATAATTTTTATAATAGCAATGTTCTATAAGAATTTAACGCTTGTTAGTGGGAGGAGTTTCTTGTGCATCTATTCAGCGTCCCAACTATAGTACTGTTTTTCACATGACATAAAAAATAGTCAAAAATAATTGTAAATATATTAATTTGTGAATAATCGTTACAATCTATAAATGCCTAATCGATATGATTACAATATTGTTATGTGTCGCGGTCAGTAAAAACATTTTTATATCAAATTTCTTACTTGACTAATCGAAGCTGATCTCTAGGAATATCCTTCAGATCTTTCAAAGTGTACACAACACCTCCAAACTCATAATTTGGATTGTATTCAGTCATCATATTATCAGATGCAACTCGAAGTCGATTTAATTGTAAATCAGGACCTGATAAGATTTTTCTTCCTAATCCTCCTGTTGCTCTGTGTTGATATCGATTATCTAAAGAATTATTTATTAAAAACAAAGCTTTAAAGTGTAATAAATTCACTTACACAAAATAAAGCATAAGATTGCAAAAGCTAGAGCTAGGACAATAATCAGAACAATCAAAATACTGATTAATGTCGGTGAATATGGATCTGGATCTTGGTCGTTCACTGCAAAAAACATTTTAGTTAGACAATAATCATAGAAAAATTACATAAATACATAATGTTCTAACAGAAATATAATGAATCTGATTGACTTGAATCGGTGCCCTTTATTTTTAGTGTAGGGCGAAATACAGTTGATTTCGTTTAACTAGAACAGCCACATTTTTCAACCAAATCACAAAGAACAGAAACTACACTAATAAATTAATACATAGAAACGGTGACTAATTATTTTAATCTATTTACAATAGGGCAAGAATTAGAGTAATTCATATTTAGTGAGCAGATTTCTCCCAGGTAGTAAACATTGCGGTGACTGTTTTTTCCAGAGGGTGATTTTGAACCCATTACATTTGGGCAAGAATTAGAGTACTTCACAGTGAGTGAGTCCTCCTCTATCAGGTAGTAAACATTACGGTGACTGGTTTTTACAGAGGGTGATTTTGAACTAATTAAATTAGGGCAAGAATTAGAGCACTTCACAGTGAGTAAGCATCCTTTTCTCAGGTAGTAAACATTACAGTGACTGGTTTTTACGGAGGGAGATTTTGAAATAATTAAATTAGGGCAAGAATTAGAGTACTTCACAGTGAGTGAGCACTCTTCTTTGAAATAGTAAACATTACAGTGACTCATTTTTTCGAAGCTTGACATAGATCTAATTATATTAGAGTAAGAATTAGAGAACTGTACAGTGAGTGAGCGTCCGTCTCACAGATAGTAAACATTACGATGAGTGATTTTGAACTATTTACATTAAGACAAGAATTAGACTACCTCACAGTGAGTAAGAATCTGTGTTTTAGGTAATAAACTTTAAGGTAACTCTTTTTACGAAAAGTGATTGTGATCTAATTACATTATAGCAAGAATTAGAGTTCTTCGCAGTTTTATTTTAGAATTTATTGCAGTTTTTTAATTGAAGCAGCCGCTTAAAAAATATTTAGTCCCAAAGTATCTTAATTAAGCGCCATCGATTATATTTATTAACCACAAAATACAATTCATATATCGAAAACGTTCATTGACTCAAAATAGGAATGCATCCCGAAAATCCCCGACGTCAGGTCCCAAAATAGTTAAATTCTAAATTTTTTATTCGAATAAAATGCGAATTTGTTAAAAGTTATTAATTTTATTTGCATGTTTTGGAATATTCTTACCATCATATTTCAACTATCAAATAAAAATATCTATATTTACTATGATTTTTAAATATATTTTATATCATTTAGGATAATTCTGTGTTAAAAATCAATACCCTATATTTCTGTTAGAACTACAACTACACACAACTTACATATGCAAGATTTTCCATTTTCGTGAAGAATCCACTTATTCGGACAAATGCAAATTACTTGCGACCTTCTCTGATCCAAAGCTAAGCATCTGTAATCACAATCACATCCAGGTATAGCCGGAATGATTAAAACCATTCCAGGCCCTGTGTGAAGTGCAGACCGAGCTGTAGAAAACTTCGGCACAGTTATACTCGGATCTAAGAACGATATTCCTCCTTCGCCATTTGTCGTGTTCTTTGAATACGCATTTCCACCTGCGAAACCACCGCCACCTCCACCAGCATTACATCCGCCACCACCACCGCCGAAACCTCCATTTCCATTCCCGTCCGTGGAGTTATAACAAGCTAGGCCGCCTTTACCGCCGTTGAGTAACGACTGACCCATCAGCTTCACGTGGTTGAGGTCAACTAGGCCTCGGTACATACTCCAACCACCGCCAGCTCCGGCGGCGTTGTCGCCGTACATTGTTCCGGTCACAGGAGGGCGGGACATGTTGATGGCTTGGCCGTGCTGGATGCCAGTGTCGACGAAATGGCCTAAACCTAAACCGCCACCACCGGCGGCGATAGCTAGTGGTATAGGGTGTTTTGTTTTGTTTCTCTACAAGAGCAAAACATGTAATGATAAAGATGATAGTCGACTGCATATTAGGTGTCAAGGAAGTAAAAATTGGACGGCAGGCTTAATATTGAGAAATTTTATTTCACAACCAACGTTTCGATAATTCTATAGTCTTCTTCAGGGTTCTACAAAATACAACAATGCCTTGTTTATTATTATTGTTTTCAAGACATTGTTGTATTTTGTAGAACCCTGAAAAAGACTATAGAATAGTCGAAACGTTGGTTGTGAAATAAAATTTCTCAATATTAAGACTGCCGTCCAATTTTTACTTCCTTGACAAAACATGTAACATTGAAATAAGAATTATGGAGGGACTTACAAGAAATACAAAAGTCCCGCCTCCACCGCCACCACCGCCATCTTTTAGTTTCATGTGAAACACTCCTTTTACTCCTGTAAAATTCTTTGGGGACTCAATTGATTCACAAGATGAATTTCCAGATTGACCCAAACTCTGCAATTTAAAATATAAAGTTTAATGATCAATATTGTATTGTAATATATAAATAAGGGCTGTTCTTTAATTACGTAACGTTTTAAGTGGAGAGAATGGGTTCAGAGTAGCATTACGAGGGGATACAGGGATGAATATGTGTTACGTAGTTGTAAAATATAATTATAAAAAATTTTCTACAATGGCTTTTCACTTTGAATAAAAAAAACCTTTCTTTGGTTTTTATAAAATTGGGGAAGCGGTCAAGTACTGTTTTATGTAATATTTAGAGGGGAGGAGGGTTCATGTTAGCGTTACTGATGCGTTACAAGGAAGGGGTGTTTCAAAATTTTTCCAATTTTGCATTACGTAATATCAGGACACAGAAGTGTACCAACACATAAATAGAATTCACAGATATGACAGAAGTCGATGTACACTCACACCAAATATATAAACCACCCTGAAACCTTCTGAAACTCAATAATGGTTTCAGATGAACCAAAATAAATCTTTTTGGATCAGATGGACGCATTATTGTTTGAACAAGGAAGAATGAACAAATGAAAACAAAGAAATTATGTCCGCCAGTGAAATATAGAGAAGGTTCTGTGCTTGTATGGGGCTGTATGAGTACAGAAGAGGTGGGAAACTTAATTCTTATTGATGGGAAAATGGACCAAATGGGTTATTTGAATATATTAAAAGAAAATTTGGAAACATGTGATGAAAAATTTGGTTTAAATTCTAGAATAGTTATTGTGCAATTGTAGACATTAACTTCTCGGGTCACTTTGCGACCTCTGAAATAAACAAAACAAAATACTTTTTTAGAACTTTTTTGATATTATTACTTTTGCTGGTTCCTAAAGAATAAATGTGTAAAAATTTGGTTTAAATTTGTGAATTATACGTTGTAGAAATGTATAACGAACAAACAAAAAATATATTTACTTTAACACAGGCATCCGATCCTTCTTGTCCAATCAACATGTACAGCTCTTGTCCTTTTCTCAATTCCATTACAGTACGAACCATTGCTCCTCTAGAAGATCCCATTCCACTTGATCCTTTACCTCCACTTGCCCCGTAAAGAATTAATCTGAAACATATTAAAAAATATATATTAATTTTTGCCCGATTTAATTTTTACCAACTGGGTTGCAAGACAGTAAGTTTATAAATTACTGTTTGGTAAGTAATTTCGATTGATAAAAATCATTGAAATAATCAAAAATTAATTTTAAAAACGTAGTAAATTTTACGTACGTGTAAAATCCTTCTTGAGGGGCAACCCATTTTTGCATCCCCGCGTAATTTGAATCTCCCAACACTTTGACTTTAGTTGGAGTTCCATTATATGATTTGGTACAATTTTCTTGTGTTGGTCCTATCGGACCTTTTACTCCGCAAGTAGAAAACTCGTAATCTAAAACATTTAAAGTTAGATAAAATAAATATTTATTGAGAAATAAAGTACATGTAGCATTGACGAAATATGAATTTGTTGGAATTGGATGTACTCCTTCGTCTGGTCCAGGATTGTAGTAGTTGTATCCTTTTAATTCGTTTTCTGGAATATTTAGTCCAAAACATTCAGGACTTAAGGATAAATCGTCGATGGCTATGTCTCCGAGAGAACTTATTCCTTTTCTTGCTTCAAATTGTAAAAAATACCTAAAAGGGAATAATATAAAAATGTCCTCTGTTTATATTTTAGTTGGACATACCTATTAGTAATATTTGGTAAAATAATAACTCTTCTCAACCAAATATCGCCATGATCTGCATGGCTCCACCAAATTTGACTCGTTATATTTTCTTTCGCTTTTATTTCTGTTAGAAGTAAAGCTATACCGCTTTTATGAAATCCGTGTTGGTGGTAATAAAATCGTATCTAAAATATTATTTTTAATACCTCAAATAAATAAATATACAACGAATTTACCGTGCAAGAATTATAGTATCTTGAAGAAGAGTTACCATGAACTCTAGGCGGTGGATTAAAAACAACACTGTTCAGAGTTGCAGAACTTGCGAACCCTGCACCTTTAGGTGGCGATTCGGCCATATTGACAAACAAATATTTCCCTAAAATGAATCAGGATATGTAAAAATATGTTGTGGTCACCATAGAACCGACCGCCACTGTTAAATATAGTAATTAGCGGAACTGTTACTTTTAAATCTCAGTATGCTTGGTTATTGCTACGTTCCAGTGACTGTGATTTTAAAGTGTGATTGTGATCACAGCTCATTGTATGGATAAAATCGGAAATCTTCGTTACTAATCGGAATTGTTTAGTGAGGAGTGAAATTGCTACTCTGAATCACAGTTTCACAGTATGATTTATGATTGCTACTTTCATATTTGTGAATTTAAACCGTGACTGTGATCACTATTTACTGTACGGTTAAAGTCAAGAATCCTTGTTACCAATCGGAATTAGTAAGACAATATGAGGTGAAACTGCTACTCTGAATCACTGTATGATTTGTGATTGTTACTTTCATATCTTGTGAATTTAAAACGTGATTGCGATCACAGATTACTCTACGGTTAAAGTTGGGAATTTTCGTTACTAATCAGAATTGTAGTGAGACTGAGAAGCCGAACTGCTACTTTTGTATTACATTGTGCTGTGATTGCTGTTTTCATATCACAGTTATTGTACGGTTAAATTCGGGAATTTTTATTACAAATTGGAATTATTACTTCGTAAAATGTTTAACGCATACAATAGCGAACAGTGACTGTGATCACGAATCACAAATTTAAAAAATATTTGGTAGCAATCACGACCTGTGATTTTTCAATATTAATGACTAAATTATAGTTCATGAAGTAAAAAATACATAATATTAATAAAAAAAAATTATAAGAGTAATCTGTTTCTTCTTGTTGTCAGAAGCTTAAATATGAAGTATCATATTTTTTTTCAAAAATACAAATTGGTATATAAATATTGTTTATGTTTTCATCTATGTTTTAAGACAAATAAGCAAGAAATAAATTGTTATAAATTCAAAACAACAAGAAAAAGAGAAATATAATGTTGAAATATATGTACAATAAACTGAGAATAAGAATATAACTATAATTATATGAAATTTAACTAAAATTCGTGTATACATACATCCGGACAGACAGATATACATCACGCAAAAAAGAATCAAAACGTATTTTAGAGACCTTAATTCGTGGAGAGCGTTTAAAATACTTTCTTTATAATAAGTGGCGGTCGGTAAAAAAAAATAGGTACGCATAAATAAAAATTTCTTCAAGAAAATAACAGAATTAAATTTAAAATACTTGGAAACATACCTGTACTGTTTTTATATGTATTATCATAGTTTGGGCCGGTTTTATTCGTTGGTGTTGAACCATTATGTCGTGCCCATCTTAATTTTTTGTTTTCTACATTATGCCACCCACACCAATCTTCTTCAAAATTGCATTGTGCTCCATGGGGCATTCTATCTGTAAAAGCAAAAAGATGTTGTGAAAAAAAATAACAGTAAAATTAATAAAGTATTACAACTATTATAGTTCTCAAATTCATTTCTCTGACTTTTAAATACTCAACAATAACAACCCTTCAGGGCATGTGGCGCCCTTCCGCAACTTATAAAATGACGCCCTTTGTAAGAACTATTTTTTTGATCTTGTTTCGTATTTCGAATTGTTTTATTAAAAGGATAAAAATGTATGCTTCGAATATTAAACATTTATTTAACTAAATTGCAGACATTTAAAATTGGTCGTCAGTAAGGTCGCTATTGTATAACAATTATTAATTTTATAAACTCACTTCTAAAAAGAAGAAAATATATATTTTAAAAATAATCGAGAAACTGCAATTTCAAAATTTCTCCGAGTAACTTTTTTTCTCAAAAACTTTTCATTTTCTAGAATTTCGGTTTTATTCTGTCGCTTTATTATCTAACTTTTATTTATTTCCAAAACCTATAACCCCATATCAAAGTTGTATACAGTTAAAACTAAAAAACAACAGTATTAAACCAAAAATTGTGTTTGCAAACGCAAAATATCCCAATAATTATCATTTTTGTGCCCAAAATTTTGATTTTAGAAAATAATGTACATTGATAGATCTCGACGTACTGATTTCAATTTTTCAAACGGAATTTAATTATCTCTTTTCGTTCCTGAGATATTTGTTGTCAAAGTTACACCTCAAAAAAGGTCGTTTTTTGGTTATATCTCTAAAATGGGAAGAGATACAATCTCAACGATTATACCAGTCGATTCTACGGGAAAAGTTACATAAAGAAATGTTTTCTCCGCATATACGTTCTTTGGAACGATTACGTGAAAAATGAGAAAATCGAAAAAACCTAAATTTAAAAATTTCTCTGAGGAATTTTTTTTCTCCAAAACTTTTCATTTTCTGAACATAAGTAGATATCGATGCGCTAATTTCAAATTTTCAAACCGAATTGAATTATCTCTTACCGTTCTCGAGATATTCGAATTCAAAGTTGAGTTTTGGCAATACCTAAAAAAACAGGTTTTTTAGGTATACCCCTTTAAGGGTTAGGTTTACGACTTCGAAGACCTCACCATTCGATTCTACGAGCAAAATTACATAAGTATACCAATTTTTAGATTTATATTGCAAAGGATACAATTTGTAGAAAGGAAAAACGAAAATGGCCAAAATCGAAAAAAATGCCTGATGAACCCCTTACGATTTTTCTCGATTGTTGGCCATTTTCAGTTTTTTCCTTGTAGCAATTCTATCTGTTGAGATAAAAATCTGAAAATTGGTACACTTATGTAATTTTTCCCGTAGAATCGAATGGTGAGATCGCTGAAGTCGTAAACCTAACCATTTAAGGGGTATACCTAAAAAACCTGATTTTTTAGGTATAACTTTGACCTCAAATATCTCGAGAACGGGAAGAGATAATTCAATTCGGTTTGAAAATTTGAAATCAACGCCTCGATATCTACTTAAGCCCAAAAAATGTAAAATTTTGGAGACAAAAAGTTTCGGGGCAAAAATTTGAAATTTAGGTATTTTTGTTTTTCTTATTTTTCACCTAATCGTTCCAAAGTACGTATATGTGGACAAAACATTTCTTTATATAACTTTTCCCGTAGAATTGAACGATAAAGTAGTTGACATTGTATTTCTACTCATATTTGAAATATACTCAAAAAACGTACTTTTTTGAAGTGCAACTTTGACAGCAAATATCTCCGAAACTAAAAAAGATAATTAAATTCTGTTTGTAAATTTAGTATCAGCATAGCTAGTTCTTTAAAAAAAATTATAAACAAAACTTTGTAAAATTTGAAAATTTTCGAATTAAAAATTCGATATTTTGAAATATTTTCGGGTTTGCGCAAAAATACAGCATCAGCGACTTTGGGAATTACTTCCCCTGTTATTACTACATACATAAACTATTATACATATTATTAATTAATAAATTTATAAACTCACTTTTAAAAAGAAGGAAATATATCTTTTATACAATTTATTGTAAAGTCAAACGATTCGCCAATATCTAATTTTATTATATAAGTATCATTACCGCGTTTGATTCAAAGATTCAAACATACAATTATATATTTATATTATTCTTACAAATAAAAGTCAAAGAAATGTTACTGCAATGTTTATTTAAACAGTAACTGTTACTTACTGCAATTCTGAATTTCGTCGTCTCCGTAAAGACAATCCAAAGTAATGTCACAGATCTTCGTAGAGTTGATGCAAATATTGGATTCCATGCATCTGAACTGATGAGGGGTACACACCGGACTAGAAGAGTCGGGGAAACAGTCAATCAATTTGAGATTATCCACAGCAATGTAAGCTGGATTGTTTTTTGGAACTATTTCTAATATGATACGAAATGACTGTTTTATTCTTCCTATATTAAATTCGTGGACTCTCCAACTGAAAACAAAATAGTTTGAACTTCTATTCTATCTATGACAGACAGTGGCGTAACCACAATAAATAGATATATAAGCAATAGCGACAATATATCGGCACCATTAACTTTTCATGTCTTCGTCAACGATTGCATATTGAGCGCGTTTTAAATCTGCCGCTGCCAATAATTAGAAAATTGTCGCTTCTGGGATACTACTTTCATAATCTGATGACAATGAAGTATGTGACTATAGTCAACTTTGAATAATATAGTCATTAGCAATCCAATGTTTCAGAGAAAGGACATATGATGTCAACATGTTAGGATCGTGGAAAAAGGCAGGTAGACTGTCTCTTACGTTCCAAGTCTATGTCTCTTTTTTCACGATTAAATCACAGAATAGTTACATACAGAAGCGCTACTCTGTGTCGGTACCTTTCATGTTACCCTATTCAGTTCTATGACCTTGAAGCATTGTGTAGACCTTTAAATTTGTTCCCTTCCCCTATCTCTCACTAAGATGTGAGGAAACTTTCCGATTTTAAACAATGAGCCCTTTAAATTTGTTCACATTTCCCATCTCTCTCTAATTTTCGTTTATCTGTCTTACTGTCGCTTCTGTATAAACCTATTCTATGATTCTACCATGCTGACGTTACAATATTTCTTCCCAAAATGAATTCTAGTTACGCCACTGATTACAGATAGATTTATTCCGGAGAATATCTATTTTACGTACCTGTTTGAGTCTTCGCCTGGTATTTCTTTTACGACCCACTGCGTTTGGTTTACTGATTCGACTACAATTTTAATAGACGCTGATTTCATACCACGTTGATATAGGCCTACGTCGAGACGACATTCTGCAGGAGCGTCTCTGAACCATCGACTCGTTACGTGTTGCTCTTTTGTTGCAGAAGTTATCCTTAGTAGTAAAAAATGACCTGAAAAGGTAAAAATTGTTTAACAAATACATCATTTTTAAAAAACTAAACAACAACAATTTAACATTAAATTTAGTTTTTATATATAACTCAAATAGTAGACAAAAAATTGAGGTGTTGAGCCTGTTTCTATACCAACGACTAAATATATTTTGTCGTTGTTCTATACCTAGATTTGAGTGCGGTTACTTTTTATATGCTATCTTCGAAATGGAGAATTTTTCGATGAAGTCATGGAAGAAAATATGTTCAGAAATAAATTTTAAAGGAAGTTTACTTAAAACATTTTTTTGATAAAAGTCCCGTTTTCGAGATATAAATTGTTTTCTATACAGACGATATAATTCACGATGTTGCCAATAGATGTCAGACCCCATTCTACTGTCACAAATAATTAATAAAAATTTGTGATTTTAGAATAAATGGCAATGCTTACAACAAAGTTCATTTGAAGACAGTTTGCTAAAATTAAATTTTAGACTGAGTTAATTTGAAACATTTTTCCATATTATGTCATTTTTCTATTTTCCTATACTTGTAATTTTCAGCAAAGAAACGAGAAACTTAAAAATTTCCAACGTCTGTATTTTCATTTTTAAGTCATCAAATTTTGGTTAGTAATTTGACACATAGAATCCAAATATCGTATTTTTACGCTAGCCATTATTGAAATATGAATAATTTTTATTTTGAAGATGTAATTCATAATAATAGTAACAAATGTCGGACCACATGGTTTTCAATAAAAAAATTATATCATTTCTTAAAATTAAGAGCTCTTGTAATTTATTATCCTTAAATCATTGAATTTTGGTTACATATGTATATGTATAACTCAACTCATACAATCCAAAAATCGAGATGTTGTGTTTTATCTCTGCCCAATTTTGGGTACGGCCAATTTTTGTATGTTATTTTCTTTAATAGGTATTTTTCGAGGAAAAATTATTTTGAATTTTATATTAAAAGAGGTTTACTTAAAAGTATTTGTACGGTAGCTCGTTTTTGAAATATGAATCATTTTTATTTTGATGATGTAGTTCATAATACCGGTAACAGATGTCAGACCCCATTCTATTGTCAGAAATAATTGATAAAAAATTGCGATTTTAGAATAAATGGCAAATCTTACAAAAAAAAATTATTTGTACAAAATTTCTTAGAATTAAATTTTAGTCTGGGTTAATTTGAAACTTTTTTCCATATTTTGTCATTTTATTACTTTCCTGTAATCGTGGTTTTCATTAAAAGATTAACATTAATAATTTGTAGCACCTGTGTTTATCATTATAGGTCATCAGATTTTGGTCACATATGTATCTCAATCCGTAGAATTAAAAAATGGGGATGTTAAGATTCTCTCTCTACCCAGTTTTGGATAAGATCACTTTTTATATGTTATTTTCTATAGTAGGCATTTTTCGAGGAAAAGTTATAGAAGATAAAATTCTGAATTAAATTTTAATTATATAAAAAAATATTTTTACGCTAGTAGTTTCTGTTTTCTAAATATGAATTATTTTTATTTTGAAGATTAGTTCATAATAACGATAACAGATATCAGATCCCATTCTATGTTCGGAAATAATTTACAAAAAAATGCGATTTTTAAATGAATGGTAGTTTTTACAGCAAAACTTATTTGAAGAATGTTTCTTGGAATTAAATTTTAGAGGTTAGTTTCCAGGGTTTGTACTTCTAAAATTGTAAATGTACACATTTCACAGATCGACATTTAAATTTTTCATGGTTGTGACTTAATAAATGCACTCTAATTTCCAAATAAATTGTGAACAGGGAAAATTTATGCCAAGTTATGTTGATTAATTAATGTTCCATAATATAACAATGATTGTGGAAAATGAAGAATTGTGGGCGTGATTTTTGAGGTCAAACAAACTGGCCTTTAGCCGGCAGTATCCACCCACTGCTCGTCGTTACAATGGATAATGCCGCAAATATTTATCCGTGAATGCTCGATCTTTATTTATGTCGGGCTATTTTCTCAGAATCCTGACTATTGAACACCTATTGAGGCGGTTATTATTATTGAAATAGGGAGAATCTTGTTATAATACATAGTGAAGTAGTTATGATTTAAATCTACCTGTTTACTGTAACATTAAAATCGATTTAAATATTAATACAATTTTAGAAATTCAACACTTTAAGTGAAACTCACTAAACAAAGGATTAACGAAGTATACCTAAGAGGAAAGTAGAAGACATATTTTTGTACTGGAATATAGAACAGTCAGATTTACTATATAGAGTGATAAGAAATCAAATCAAGATCAAATAATTCCAGGTGTTAGAAGAAACACAAAAGCATGCTTGACTATGTTAGAAAATTTAAAGAACTGTTACTTTACATTTACGTTCAATTTAAATGCACTATAAGATATAAGTTAGTTACAAATCTTAATGCACTTAAATGACACAGTTACAGTCATAGACGCCGATTACATGGGGGCTTCGGGACTCGAGCCCCCACAAGAAAAAAATCTAAGGGAACGCAGCCCCCACATAAAATTTTTTAATACTAATAAATAATAAAAAATACATTCATTTTTAAATATTTTTAAATATTATTTTATAAAACTTTAAACTTGCTCTGTTATATTTATTATCTATTTTTTAGAAGAACGAAGTGTGGAGAAGATAGGAGCAGTTTGTCCTTGTTTTTTAATTAGATAATGCCCAAATATTATCCAATCAAAAAACAAGATCAAGCTGTTCCTATCTCAACACTTCGTTCTTATAAAAAATAGACCATAGTTAGTAGGTAGATTGAAATTTTATTTAAGATAAAGTATGGGCTAAGAAATACAACATAGCAACTCTAAATGTACATTACGATATCAGTATTAATATTGATGATATTACAAAAGAATTTATTAAACCTACAACGGTTTGCCAAAATACTTTTGCTTTAAAACTATAAATTCTTAAATTTATTTTGTCTTTATTTATTTATAATTACTTTTTTAAAACTTATGTACCAATTTTAAGACCAAAGATTTTATTATGTAAATTTTCTGTTGTCCCATTTTAAGACCCACACGAATATTCAAAAGTCGGCGCCTATGAGCCTATGAGTTACACTGTTTCGTTTACTTAATGCTGTTTATGAAAATGATGATTTGTTAGCATTTAACTTCGATTTGACCAATTATTTCAAAGAAAAAGTCACATGGTTAAATAGTTTAATCTTGGTATTGTTTTTCTTCGAAAACTGGGAAGTAAATATTTACATGAGAACTATCAACACGAGAAATGTTTATTTTTTTGCATCCTGCAATTATTTTGGTGACAAAATAATGAAATATATCAATTTATTTTCTTCATCGCTTTATGATATTTAAATAGTATGAAACAAAGACATATTAAAACATTTTATTTGTAAAATTAAATAATTTAGAATAATTTATTTATTCTATTGAACGTTAGAATTTTCTTTTTACATTTTTGCTAATTTTGGGACATGATTTTCGAGAAAACTTTGTTTGATAGTTAATTGCGAAATGCGTTTGCATTTCCGGATTCGTTTATTTGTTGTAAAATTCAATTCGTTTTAGCAATTTAATTAGTTACATTAATTGCCAACACGAATTTGGTATTGTTAACTTTTATAAAAGGTATGCACCGAAATGGTATTTAAATTTTTCGTGTGTACATGTGTTAGAAATTAATTATAACGACATTTAAAACGAATGGAATTTTGGGTATTCAAATAAGATTAAAACTACATTACTAAAATAGTTTCGATGTTAAAATTAGTGGTTCGTTGAGGCCTAAATTTTTGTTAAACATATTTCTAAAAACAAAATTTTGTTATTGATTATTAGATGATCTCTTTTTACTAATTATGTGACTTGGCAGTTTCACACCGACGTCATTTGTCATAAATGACAAGATTGAAAATAAAATGTATTTACTTCTATTTTAAAATTCATTAGAATTGAGTACAGTGTCTTATGCACGTTTTCTGAAAAAGAACATTTTCTGCAACGTCTTGATGCAGCTTCAATTGGAAATAGCGATTGACGTCATTGCGTTGAAGGGTGTTACATTTCACCCGGGTATTTTACTAAAATGAGGACGTATACATTTTTAAAATAATAATGTTTAAGTTTTAAACTTTTAAACATTTAATTTTTTCTTTTAGGTTTTCGTTCTAAATAGTTCAATTAAAAATTATATCACCAGGTCCGGTATCACATGGTAAGCAATGTAAGCGTGGCAGAAGGGCACTACGTTGTGAGGGGCCTCCAAAATAAATAAATGAAAAAAAAATTGAAACAGAAAATACTTAGAAGTTTTTGTAAAAATTAAAAACTGTAAAATTTACATTTTCTTCTACATTTTCAATGTATTTATTTAGCGTATGGCATTTAACAGAAGTAATCATATACATATAATTATCTATGTCTATTTTTGTCTAAATTGTTTGAGATCCTTATGCTTGGTTGATTATTTATATAACCTTTCCCAAAGTTACACGTGTTATACTTGTATATATAATTTCATCGCCCCTAAATATATAGGCTTTCCCAAAAATAAATTAAGTTTACCAATGAAACTGGACAGTTTTCTTTTACCTTATTTTTTGTCACTTCGAGACTTCGACATCGCAAACGACCAACTTAGTTTTGTATTTTAAAAAACACCAAAAGTGTTTTTTATACCATAACGCGGTAATGGGGTATTTGTATTAAAATGCAAAACTATTAGGATATTGCTATTAAATATGTATGAAATACAAATAAATGGGAATGGATTAGATAGTTACCTATGTATTAAAATCTGTCATAGTGTTTGACAATAAATTATATTATAATATAAAAGTTTATGTATGTAGTAATAATAGGGGAAGTAATTCCCAAAGCCGCTGATGCTATATTTTTGCGTTAACCCGAAAATATTTGAAAATATCAAATTTTTTGTTCGAAAATTTTCAAATTTTACAAAATTTTGTTTATAATACTTTTTGAAGAATTATCTATGCTGATACCAAATTTAGAAACAGAATTTAATTATCACTTTTCGTTTCGGAGATATTTGCTGTCAAACTTGCACCTCAAAAAAGTGTGTTTTTTGAGTATATTTAAAAAATGAGTAGAAATACAATCAAAACTATTTTACCATTCGATTCTACGGGAAAAGTTATATAAAGAAATGTTTTACCTACATATATGTTCTTTGGAACGATTTGGTGAAAAATAAGAAAAACGAAAAAACCTAAATTTCAAATTTTTGCCCCGAAACTTTTAGTCTCCAAAATTTTTCATTTTTTGGGCTTAAGTAGATATCAAGGCGCTGATTTCAAATTTTCAAACCGAATTGAATTATCTCTTCCCGTTTTCGAGATATTTGAGCACAAAGTTATACCTAAAAAATTAGGTTTTTTAGGTATATCCTTTAAATGGTTAGGTTTACGACTTCGGCGATCTCACCATTCGATTCTACGAGCAAAATTACATAAGGGTACCAATTTTCAGATTTTTATCTCAACAAATAGAATTTCTACAAGGAAAAAACTGAAAATGGCCAAAAATCGAAAAAAATCGCAAGGGGTTCATCAGGCATTTTTTTCGATTTTGGCCATTTTCGTTTTTCCTCTCTACAAATTGTTTCCTTTGCAATAAAAATCTAAAAATTGGTATACTTATGTAATTTTGCCCGTAGAATCGATTGGTGAGGTCGCCGAAGTCGTAAACCTAAGCATTAAAGGGGTATACCTAAAAAACCTGTTTTTTTAGGTATTGCCAAAACTCAACTTTGAACACGAATATCTCGAAAACGGTAAGAGATAATTGAATTCTGTTTAAAAATTTGAAATCAGCACATCGATATCTACTTAAGTCTAGAAAATGAAAAGTTTTGGAGAAAAAAAGTTCCTCGGAGAAATTTTGAAATATAGGTTTTTTCGATTTTCGCATTTTTCTCCTAATCGTTCCAAAGAAGGTATCTGCGGAGAAAACATTTCTTTATGTAACTTTTCCCGCAGAATCGACTGGTATAATCGTTGAGATTGTATCTCTACACATTATAGAGATATAGCCAAAAAACACACATTCTTGAGATGCAAATTTGACAGCAAATATCTCAAGAACGAAAAGAGATAATGAAATTCCGTTTAAAAAATTGAAATCAGCGTGCCGAGATCTATCAATGTAAACTATTTGCCAAAATCAAAATTTTGGACTCAAAAATGAGTATTTTTGGGATATTTCGCGTTTGTCAACACAATTTTTATGATTTGGTTTGTTGTAACTCTACCCAACCTTTATATGGGGTTATAGGTTTTTGAAATAAATCGAAGTTAGATAATAAAGCAACAGAATAAAATTGAAAAGGCGTAATAGAATTGCAGGTTTTGAAATCAACACACCGATATTTACTAAATTCTAAAAAGTCTAAAAAATGAAAAATATTTGAGAAAAAAAGTTCCTCGTAGAAGTTCTATAATATATGTTTATTATAAATGCATACATTAATTTCCTATGACTTAAATAATATGTTTTCTGTATTATGTTCTGGATTCTATGTCACTTATCAATCACCATCATCATCTCCTTAAACGTTAAATCGTCAAATGTATTGTATTGTTAGGTTTATTAAGTTGCAACAACATAGAATATGAAACAATACACTATCATTTGTTTTGTCATTTTAATTATTCTGAAAATTACACGCTTACTTCAACTATAGATACTTTCATATATTATGTATTTATACCTACATTATATCACGTAGATAACAGAAAATTGATAACATATAGCAATTTTCCTGTTAGAATTCTAAAAATATATTATCAATAACTAGCCATTACGAATGTAAATTATTCCTTGGAAACTTATTTTGAGTTAAATGAAAATTTCAATAGTGACAGGAGGAAATGAATATTTTATTTATATCAGTAACCAGCAAATGGTAAAAACTCATTGACAGTCGTACTTTTTTTGTGTGTTGTGAGAATGTTATTAACAATAAATAAATCAAAAAACACATTAATTTTAAAAATATGTTGATATTAAACATGGGTGCCAATTTTTTAAAATTTCCTTTGGGGTAAAACTTTTTATAATGACCAAAATCAAAACATAAAATTACAAGAAAAAAGAAATATTAGAGCAAACACTTTAGAATACTCTAATTGTTGACCTATTGGTATCAGATCCCAATTCAGAGCAATCAAAATTGTTCTAGAATTTGCTGTGGTATTAGTAGGCCAAAAAATAGAGCAAACACTTCTAAAAGCTCTAAATTTTGTCCTACTGAAACTAGAGCACAATACAGAGCATCCAAACTGCTCCAGAATTTGCTCTGGTTTCAGTAATCCAAGAATTAGGGCAAACATTTCAAAATGCTCTAATTCCAGACTCACTGAAACCATATTACAATTTAAAGTATCCAAAACTGCTTCAGAATAAGTTTAGTTTCAGCAAGCCAAGAATTAGAGCAAACACTTCTGTGTGCTCTAATTTCTAACCCACTAAAACTAGAACATAATCCAGAGCAGCTAAATCTGTTCCAAAATGTGCGCTGTTTTCAGCAGTCGAAAAAATAAACAAACACTTCTGAGTGTTCTAATTTCTGACCCACTAAAACCAGATCACAATCCACAGCAGCTAAATCTAGGTATATCCTAAGACGCGCATTATTACCGGTCATATGGATTCCTATTGGCTGATTTTCAATTAGTAATTGTGGGAATTTTAAAATGAAAATTTGTACACATAGGTACTTTGATGCGAGGAATATACTGGTAATAATTTTAAGGGTGTAACTCACACCTATTTTAGGGTAGTAGTCGGTTACTTAAAAATGAAAGAAAGTACAATAATTCTTTAAAATAATAATAATTCAGGTCATTATTATTGATGTAAAAAAAAATGCTGCGGTAAGGGAAATGTCTCCTTGGGGGCATGAACCCCGATGCCCCCATGTAGTCGGCGCCCATGCATCCAACTAGTTAATGTAAAGTAAATATTATTGAAATATATATAACAGTTATTAAATATTTAATAAGTATTTCATTAGCAGATAAAACAAAAATAATCTAAAAATAACATTAATAGCTTATGATTTATGATAAGTGATTAATTTGTGCAAAAGTATTGCTTGAAACAGCCAATGAGAGTTTCAAACAAGAATTATATTTAATAGAAACAACAAATACTTCAGATTGCATATATTGAAGAATAATTATTTCAGAAGGATGTCATGAATCAGACCTACGATTGCAAGGTATTTATAGATAATAGAATAGATTGAACGTCAAACTGAAAATAGTTTTTAATGAAGGAAGTAACATTAGTGGCTTATTCCTGAAATAGTAATGTTATCGAGTTTAGAAAAATATAAGATAATGTAGTATAAAATTAGTTTGGGTGGCATTTTTTAATTGGTTTTCAAAGAAATTACGTAAATATTTTTAAACTACATGTATGAGGTGTGTAAATGAATAAATTAAGTAAAAACTGACGTAACGTGCGATATGGATATTTCGGACGCGAGAATTGAAGAGGAGGTAACTGAACATGATATAAGCTTTCAGTACGAGTTTGAATTCGCTCGAGTCATTTGGTTGTCCGTAACTATTTTTTTTTTGTAACATAGTTTTTTTGTGCGTTCTAAAAATGAGTAATGTCAATTTCAAACAGTGTGCTATTAAGATTTGCTTCAGATTTGGGCACAGTGCAATGGAAACTTTTACAAAACTTAAGAAGATCTTCAGAGACGGTGTTATTTTAAGGGGCCAGGTTTATCGGTGGTTTTAGGCATTTTGAGAAGGAAAATAGTTGATTGAAGATGAAACACGCAGCGGAAGGCCTTTAGAACTGATGAAATTGTGGATAGAATCTGGGATCTTGTGCAGTCAGATCGTCGGTACTGAATGATTGGGGAAGAGTTAAATTTGACTCATCAGATTTTGACTAATTCATTAGGGATGAAAAATATTTGCGCAAAAATGTTTTAAAAAATGAGATTTTGGTCAGTAAAAACATTCTTGTGGTTCTTTAGCCTCCTTATTTGCTTGACTTGAGTACTTTTTCCTCTTTCTGAGATTGAAAACTCACCTGAAGTTAACTCATTTTGGGACCCATCAAAACATTTAAATGGCTGTAACCGATCAGCTGAAAGTGACTCCAGTATCCGAGTTCCAGCACTGCCATGCGTACAAGAAAAACAATCTCCATCACTGTGTGGTTTCCCAATGAATTTATTTTGAGGGAGACAATATTGAATTGTAATTCTATTAAAACAATTTAAAAAATCAGTCTTATTACTTAATTTATACACCTCATGACCTCGTATAATAAAAAATTTCATCCGAATTAGTTCAGTGATATTCTACATACATATGGACGTACAGACGTTACCCCTAAAACTAGTCAGAATGGATTTAGGGATAGTCAAATAGTACATTATGCATCAAGGGAGGAAACATTTGCTTTTGGCAGCCTTCGACTTAATTTTGTGTTATTAAAAATATAGTTTTGCTCCCTTGGGATATTTTTCTCCCTAGGGATACTTTGCTCCCACCTCCGATTCTATTTTTCGAAAGCAAAAATGCGTTTTGCTCCCTCTGAACAGGCACTTTTCGGCTCGTTTTGCGTGCACATATTACAAAATAGTTATTTATGCAACTAGTGTGTAAAGTAAGTGTTTTTTTAGTTGAGTGCGTCGAGCTTTAAACATATCCTCGTCCTATAATATTTTAATTATGTCCTTATAATGTGTCCCTGTATCTCCCAAGCGGAGCATAGGGCAACCGAACTCACCGAGCCGCAGTTCTAACTACCGTACTGTCGGTTGTTTCATGCCAGTGCTACTTCTATTTAAGATGTATAGATGGCAAGTCTATAATATCCGAGTGTGATACACAAGTAGTTGTGTTTTTTATTTTACGACAAATCACACGTTGTCGGTCGCTAGGACTTGAACTCACGATCTCAAGTTCGAATGATGTCACAGCGAGTTAAAGATGTGCGCTAGTTCGCTCAGCCATCCAGCTTTAAACATATCCTCGTGCTACAATATTTTGATTATGTCCTTTATACATAAATAACTATTTTTACTAACCTTTCCTAGCATATATATTCTAAATAGTTTATGTTATATCAAAAATAATCTCAAATATTACAAATTAAACAGTGCAATACACTCTTACAATACCAGGAACAATTCAGATCTTCATCATCCTTATTTGCGTCTCAATAAATCAAAATATAGTGTCAATTGCTATGCTATTCAGCTTTACAATTCCTTGCCTAACTTTCTTCGTGATTTGAGTATTAAATAATGTATATTTAAAATTAAAAATTTACTAATGGAAAATGCGCCATTTACAAAACCAGAATTTATGGAAATACTGAAAGCATGTAATATGTGAATTGCTTTTCCTTATATTCGTTATATATGTATTATGTCTCTCTATACTGACTTGTGGAAATACTTGTATTGTATACTAGCACTAAATAAATATTATATTTTTATTATTATGAATCCAGAATGAAATAAACAAAATTTCGATATTCTACGTCTAATCGTTTTTGAGTTATACTTTTGGCACTGCCGATTGCAATGAAAAAGAGAGGTGCACAACTAGTTGTTATAGCAGTCCCGTATACAAAATTTCAAAATTTTACGGCTAATGATTTTTATGTTATGCGAGGTATGTATGTATATAGACGTCACGCCAAAACTAGTCAAAACGGATTTAGGAATAGTCAAAATAGATATTTCCGTTGAAATCTGAAAACCGAAATTTTTCGCGATTACAATACTTCCTTTACTTCTTATATGGAAGTAAAAAAACCTAGAAATAATAGGTGTGAAATGATTTGTCGTTGAGAAGTAGCAAGTATCTAGAACGGTCAAGCTTGTGATTTGGCAGTTGTAGAAGACGAGAACTCTTCTATACTTTTGGCGCTGCCGATTGCAATGAAAACGAGAGGTGCACAACTAGTTGTTATAGCAGTCCCAATACAAAATTTCAAAATTTTACGGCTAATAATTTTTGTGTTATTCGAGATACGTACTTACAGACGTCACGCCAAAACTAGTCAAAACGGATTCAGGAATAGTCAAAACAGATATTTCCATTTTTTTTTACTTCTTATAAGGAAGTAAAAACGCCTAGAAATAATAGATGTGAAATGATTTGTTGTTGATAGCTAGCAAGTATCTCCAACAGACAAGCTTGTGATTTGGCAGCAACTCTGCTGTGGCCCAACCGGCGTTGCTTCGTCTAACTATTATGATTCCAGAATGAAATAAACAAAATTTCAATATTCTACGGCTAATCTTTTTTGAGTTATACTTTTGGCACTGCCGATTGCAATGAAAAAGAGAGGTGCACAACTAGTTGTTATAGCAATCTAGCTAATAATTTTTGTATTATGCGAGATACGTACGTACATACGTCACGACAAAACTAGTCAAAATGGATTCAGGAATAGTCAAAACAGATATTTCCATTTTTTTTTTCGTACAAGGAAGTAAAAAATCATAGAAACAATAGGTGTGAAATGATTAGTTGTTGATAGCTAGCTGGTATCTCCAAGAGACAAGCTAGTGATTTGGCAGTTGTAGACTCTGCTGAGGCCCAACCGGCGTTGCTCCGTCTCCGTCACTCTCGCGGGCCGGAGCGTCGCGGCGCAGGGCTGATCAATTCCTGCCGGCAGAGACCCAGCGGTTGGCATGGCAACGAGCAGGAGGACACAACGCGAACGCGGCTGGGCGGCGACGGTGCTGCCGCTGTCGTGCGACGCCACATCACGGTGTCACATGCCCGGACTTCGGACCCTGGATAGGGCTTCCGTATCCAATAGTACGAATATAGGAATGGTTAAAAGGGACCTTCCAGATAATAGGTATATTTGCGTTTTGTTCCCCACCTCATCTTAGTTTAAAGCAGGGCATGTAACCGGTTAAAAAATCTGATGTGTCCCAACACATTACCTCCCGCCACTGTAGTAATCTATTCTATACCGGGTGTCCCAGCTCGACCGACACATGAGATATTTACATAGGAAATCAGTTAATTATGAATAGTATCTCCCTAATGCAAGATATTAACTTGAAATTTTGTATGCTTATTGGGGATGTAATTTCGTCTGCAAGACAAGATTTATTAAATTATAAAATCTAACATTTTCGTTCAAAATCAGTCAGCCATGAAAATAAAAGAAAATATCTATGTGACAGTTCTGACAGTTAATGACATGCCATTGTAGATATTTATATTTTTGTAATATTGGTATATTATTTAACAAAAAGAAACTAAATTCAACTTAAATGTTAAATAATATCAAAATACAGGGAAAAAGAATTAAAATCAGTGATACTTCACTAAACTGTCAGATAAATATTTTCTTTTATTTCCATGGCTGTCTGATTTTGAACGAAAATATTAGATTTTAAATTTAATAAATCTCGCCCTGCAGACGAAATTGCATATTTCAAATAAGTGTGATCCATAGAATTAATATTCTCCGATAAATATACAAAATTTCATGTTAATATCTTGGACTGGGGAGATACTATTCATAATTAACTGATTTTCCATGTGAAACTCCCATGTGTCGGTCGAGCTGGGACACCGGTATAAGTTTTTCAGTACATTCAATATGTAGTTTTAAAATTAGTTTATTATTGCAGTTCAGAATATTTTAAATTTATTTCATACCTAATTGGGATTTAAATGCTAGTATTATCGACCAACGCCTTGTGTCCCTCGGTTGTTTCGGGCGGTATAGAAAATGTTAAAAAAATTTAGCCAGGTTTATAATATCTTGTATTCGTTTTCATAACTATCCTTCAATTTACCAGGCCATTAACCTACTGAAGCCGTATTAAATTCTAGTAAGGAATTTTCCAAATAAAGCTCGATGCTTGAAATTTGACATTTTTATTTATTTGCAACTTCCTTATGGTGTTTACACAAAAACACCAGATAACCAATGTAACGAATCTCCTTAATATTTTTAACGTCGCCTACTGGTCACATAATATTTGAATACAGCAACAAGCTTTTTGATTTGATAGCAGTAGTGTGTACAACATTGTACATAGATTGGGCCGAAAGAGATTTACGCCAATGGATGAATAAAAGTCCTGCGCTACGAGTCGGACTTCAAATTTCGTCTGCAAGCGTAAACCTTCTCTTTCGGCCCTCTGTATGTAATTGTTATTTACGTATGAAATGATGTTGCGACGCAAGCGCTCAACATCGGGAAAAATCGCACTATTCTTGGACCTTGACAGCTTTGGCAGTTGGACATTCAAGTTGTTGTATATAAAATAATAATAATAATAAGCTGAAAACTTGGTTGACACAAGCGAAATACTTTGTCGATGTCTAAGCTTATTTCCTATAGTTACCGCTTGGCGGCGACACATTAACTTGCCCGGTCCAAATAACAACTCGTGTGTTTTTTTTTAAAATAAATTTGCCTATTTTGGAGCATGCTTTAACTAGAATCTTTTTTTATTTCCTTGTACGAAGAAAAAGAAGTATTGTAATCTCGAAAAATTTCGGTTGACAGATTTCAACAGAAATATCTATTTTCACTATCTTTAAATCCATTTTGACTAGTTTCGGCGTAACGTCTGTACGTACCTATGTATCTCGAATACTCAAAATTTTCGTGGGAAACATTTGATTTCTTGTTAATAAATTGAGATTGACAACTGTCAGAATATATTCTTGAGAAATATGTAGGAAATAAATTTTAAAAATATCTCTTTCTTTGCAAATTTTTGATCAATTAAAATAATTCTGTGTAATACAATAAACAATAGTAACAAACATTAGTTTTACTATAGAAACTGGCACTTTTCTCACACTACATAAATCTTCAAAGTTGCTTATTTCTCACAATCGTGGGTTAAAGTGTGTTTATGAGGTTATCTGCGCCATATTGTTTTTTTTTTGTCAAATTGCTTTCGTGCATATATTTTTGTTCTGTAACGTTTAGCACTGTGTTCGTAGAAAAAATATACTCGTGCAGAATCACCTATTTCCCACCATGTGTGATTATAGGTAACTTTCTGCACTTGTTGTACAATATACCTACTATTATTAGGACAGTCGGTGGAAATGATGACTAAATTTTTTGTATCGTGACAAGTTGTACTTGTATTTTAATGGTGTAGGTTGTTTGCGTATATCAACTTCAAGGGACATAGAGATTAGAGTAGGTTCCGAACCTGCAGATATTTTGTGTTTCAAATATTTCTTTCTACATCTCACAATAATCTTATATAGAACACGGTTTCAAGTACCTAAGCACCTAAGGTATACTTGTTTCATGATAAGTTTAACTCGCATGTTAATGGTGTAAATTGTTAACCTATAATCCCTGCATGGGAGTTTATAAAGAGTTTCGAACCACTTGGACACAGCGGTGTTTTCATTTGGATAATTATTGACGAAGCTAGGATTTGAACCCAAGATCACATATTTTCTCAATACAAAATAATACGGTACTTCTTAACTATAAGAGGTGTATAAATTAAGTAATAAGACTGGCAACGTAGCGTTCGATCTGGTTTATACTTGGGACACGGGACTTGGAGGGGAGGTAGGTGAACATGTAATATGCCTTCAGTACGAGTTTGAATTTGTTAGTCATTAGATTGCCCATTGCGATTTTTTTCGTAAAACATTTTTTTTAAAATGGTGTGCTATCAGATTTTGATTCAGACTTGGGCACAGTGCAATGGAAACGCAGACCTATGGAGATTAAAGATGAAACACGCAGCGGAACGCTTTCATTCATCGGGATGAGAAAAATCTGCGCAAAAATGATATTTTGGCCTTTATTCGCCTGACTTGAGTTCTTGTGACTTTTTCCTCTTTTCGAGAATGAAAAATCATCTCAAGGTAACTCATTTTGGGACACTTCAAAACATTTAAACGGCTGTAACCGAACAGCTGAAGGTGATTCCAGGGCGGCAATATTGAATTGTAATTCTATTTGAACATTTTTTTAAATCAGTCTTATTACTTAATTTATACACCTCGTCTGCTATCATTCTTTGTCATCGTTTTAATAATTGCTAAAAAATTGGAATATTTCGAGATATATTGCTATTGGTAGTTGCCATAAGAATTACAATATTTCTATTTACTACCATTTTAAATAACGATGTTATCGTTTCAATAATTGGTCAACCAAATAATATCTACAGCAATATTTCGGATTGCGTACTATACCTACACAATTCTTCTATTTATTAAAACGTTATAGTTTCAATAATAGTCCCAACAAAATGCCAATTCAAATTTTTCTAACAGAAATATATAACTTCTTCATTCGGTCGCTCAAGATTTATTACCCATTATTGGGTGTTTCAATTTGCTTTAAAAGACTATTATTTGCATCTGTTTATCTCGATTCATCTGTATATAGTTAAATTACGTTAAGCAGAAAAGCTACATATCAAACAATGACAACAATATTTAATTGTTTCAAACATATTCTACGGTTTTTCTATTTTACTTGCTAAAAACCTACAACTTATAGATAGGATTTTTCGAGACAACAATTTTAGGGTTAAATAAAAAAATATTACAAAATACAAAAAATGAGCATTTTCCTGTGACGTCAAATCTTCAACTAGAGAACGATGTATGTCATATACTTATGTTCTCTAAAGGATGTCATTATTTCTGTCTCTCTTTTACCTATTGTACTGATAGATACGTTACGAAAATTTTATTAATTTATTACTCGTTTATTACTGGGTTTTTTACAAAATTAAAAAATAGGTGTTCCATATAAGTAATATATCTAATGAGAGCCATGAATTTATCGGTAAAATTTACGAATAGTTGTTGCGTAGTAACACACAAATTAGTGTCAAAAATGGCATTAAGAGTCACGTAAACGTTACTTCGCAGGAATTATGAGTAAAGTTTATCGACTTAATTCATAGCTCGAATTATATTTCCTTGATTATTTCACGAATGACAGTTAAAACATAATTTGTTTCTTATCAACAAAATATTATGGCGACTGTTAATATAGTTTTATCATTTTTTTTCATACATAATATCACAAGTAGTTAATTTTTACTGGAAAATTTTATAGATTAATACGAGAACTGGTTGCCTAACCGAGCTGTCATGCGAGTGATTTTTGATCAGTCATGAGATAAATTAGCAATAGGCTCGAGTAAAGCAATCGGATAATTTGTCAGGATATAATTTAACCACAAATGGTATTAGGTGACTATTTCCAAAATAAAAATAAGTGAACAAAAACCAACTTTGACAGATATATAAACAATATGTTTCTAGGCACTCTCAGTCCAAATTTTTTCGCTTAACAAAACTCACTTATAAAATATAGCATCTTATTGGTTTAAAGGACGCGAAATTTTTTTTGTGACTGTGTTTTATCGAAATAAATCATGGTAACTAGGTAGAATCTTAAATTTGGATTGGTTTATAAATTTATAAGTGTAATAGTTACTAAAAAACTGCCATTTCAATCAAATGAAGCATTCTGATTGGGTGAAAATGACGAATGTAGAATAATCATAAGTAATATAATAATAGCCAAGAATTTATCGGTAAAATTTACGAATAGTTGTTGCATAGTAACAAACAAGTCTTCCTTTTTTGTCATGATTTGAAAATCACTTTTGAACCAAGTTGTCGTTACTTCGTAGAAATTATGTAAATTTTTCCGTTGATAACATTAATAATGTAATAATGATAATAAGAATATATAAAAAGTCTTGTGCTATTTTGGAATTATAATACTACAAATTTCGCCGAAAGAACATCTCTTCCACAAATTTGGCCGAAAGAGAATTCTTCCCAGAAAACATTGCATCTAGAAATTTTGTCAAGAGAAAACATCTCTTCTACAAATTTCGTCGAAAGCCCATGTCTTCCACAAATTCCGAGAGAACATCTTACAAATTTCACCGAAAGTATATCTCTTCCACATTTTTCACCGAGAGAACATATCTTCTATATTAATTGTATTTGTTTATTTTAAATTATTTATTTGAATAATTTTGTAATACCTATTTCACGTAATAAATATATTGATAATAAATTTATATCTATTTAAAATGAAAATATCTAGTTGTAATAAATAAACAAATGAATATTGACAGCTACATTTACTTTTTATGTGACATATGAAATTTGATGATCAAGTAGGCTTAGAGTAATTCTACCCCGGGAACCTCAGATGGCAGCAGTTTTGTGCTGCCCACTTGATCCATTGAGTTACGCTTCTCGTCATGTTAATGTTTTGCGTTATTCATTGGTATCAAATAAGATGCTTTTTCGAATGGGAAATTGATCACTTATAGTCAATCCAGATCTTAATTCTGTATGATACGAACTATTAAAGTATAAAAAAAGTTATTCGAGTTTTTACTGTCACAATATTCTACTCTATTCCAAATTCTTGCTACTTCTATCCCTACTGTCAGTGTCAGATGTCATATTTGACAATTAATTTATAGCTGGTAATTAAATACAAAATACAAAGCATATTTCTCGGCTAATCTAAATTTAGAAAAAAATAGTTTTAAATATTGTGCGACCAGGAACATTTGTGAAAAAAAAAAATCACGATATGGAAATGAAAGACATTTTGAATGACATAGGCAGAAAATCATGTCAGTGGCTATCAAAACTCGGATTATAATATTCTTAATCATTTATAAATTATTTTATTAAAATGCTTACTATTTATGCATATTTCTAAGTAAGGAATGCAATAGTTATTTAAAACATATTTATATGTTTTTATAATAGTTGAAATAGATCAATTAATATAATTGAAATTCTTAACGAACCCCATTGTTTGAGAATTACATTAACATCTACGTCACAACACACTTAAAAAAATATTACGACTTAACAAATAAGAATTAAGACTTTCTGAAACTATACCTCGCTTTCCAATTAGATAAAGTTTCATATAAAATTATGGATCATATATTCAATTCGAATTTTATGCTAGTTATTTATATAAAATTATTGTAACGCATTTTTTAAGTAGCCATCTGGTATAAAAAATAGGTGGTTTGTAATTATTTGTTATAAAATACCTGCAGTGTTGTTGTCAGCATCGAACATAGGTCCAGTATCCGTTGGGCCGTACATATCAGGTGTGGTAATTGTAAACCCGTCTTTAATTTCCTTCCATTTCCAGTTGCAAGGTTCTTCAAAAGTGCATTCAACTTCCGAAGGCATAACATATCCATTTTCCCGCATAGAATAGTGCGTATTGTGTAGCTCCCGAATCTTGTTGTTGTTCTTGTTGTCCTCCTGTTCCAAATTTACCCCGTACTGTATTTGCTCGTTCATTTTATTGTAGATCGGAGCGGAATAGTTATGCTCCAACCGGGCATCTGCCATTAGCTGCTCATCCTTCTTTTTCAAGTTCAATTGTTTTCTTAACGCCGAGAATACACTCTCTTTAGCTTTGCCTGTATCTCGCCGGACTCTCGATTTCTTGTAGTCGTGGAGAATGTCAGCCAACAGCGAGTCGTCGATTGTTTTGATGTTGGCGAATTTGTTTTGCTCTTGTTTTTCCGGGGTTTTGCAGTCCGGACATGACGTGTTGGTTGCGGGTTCAGAGACGATTATTCGGAATAGCGAAATGATGAAAATAAAATAGAATGAACTTTTGAACACCACCATGTTTCTAACCACTTGATGTACGAGTGGGAGATGACATGTTGTTTTGATATTTAGAACAGAGCATATTGTAGATTTCGTTGTAATGTTACATATGTAGAATCACTGTGAGTCTTGCAACTGCACATTTCTAGTTTTATTTTGACTTTCATACGTGAACTTCTTTAGCTTTAAATCTGAAAATTTAAATATAACACTTGTCAACTGCAAAATGGAAAAATTAAAGCTTAAAATAAATAATAAAATGAAAACTAAATATAAGTTGGACACCTTCCAAAGAAAATCAAAAATAGATAAATATTTTACTATTGACTTTTACTACGAATAAAACATTTACTATTTTAGACAAAATATTGATTAATATCTAATGCAAAATGTAAAATTTCAGTAAATGGCACATTAAATTGCAAAAGACAAATGTCATCCACTAAATTTCACAAACATATTTAATATATTATGAGCAGTAAACACTTCTATTAAACGCACACAAGAAAATATTAAATAATTCTGAACATACAACACATATTTAACATGAAAAACACTTCACAAAAATCTGTATGTCATATTTCATCTCGCAGGATTTCACATTGCGCACTACTCATTGTTAACTAACTACTCTATTTAAAACGTTTGTATATTTCTGATTAGAAAATAATGCACTCGTTCACGTATCGCGCGCGTAGAGTATCTTTAATTTTAAAATTGCAATCATTACAAGACTCAGTTGTAAAAATATCTTGGAACAGCCCATGTAAGTCGCCTCGTATTGTACCCGCGGTAAAACAAGGAGCGATATATGATTACTTATACGGTAGAAGAGGATGGACCGTCTATATCGATTTTAAGCACAGACGGGCATATTTTAAACGGATGTATTTTGCGCTGAGATGAAACGATGCTTCTGCCATCTGTGCGGGATGCTGCGGAACTACAGTCAAATACACAAGTTTTGCCACTAGAGCTGTAATGGATGCACTGTTGCCAGATTTATTCCGCGTAGGAAATATATTTTCCAATTTTTATTTTATAAAACTGCAAATAGTAAACGAATAATAAATTAATAAGATTTTCGTGGTATTACTATTAGCACAATAGGTAAAAGTGAACAGTGATGTCTATTTCTTGTAAGAACGAAGTGTGGAGAATATGGAGGCAGTTCAATCTTATTTTTTTTTCTGTTTAATAATATGTTTATCTTGCTTACAATTATGAAAGTAAGGAAACAAAGGTGGTTATTTTCCGTTGACGCATGAGAAAATTACAAAACGAGACGCTGGCGAGTTTTGTAAACGCAAAAGTAAAATAACCATCCAGTTTTCTTTTATGTTTCATACCATATTTTTTCTACTTCCGTTTGAGGTTTGAACAAGTACAAAAATGTATTTGAAATTATGAATTATTAACATTTATAAAATAAACAAAAAAGACAATACCAAGAACTCCTTATTTTTGTGCGTTTCTGAGTCACTATAATAAAATTGTTGATTATAAACAAATAAACGATATAAATAAAGTTGTCATTCAAGTGTTTTTAATTTTGAAATATGAATCACTGTTGTGAATCGAATAATAATAACTGTGTTATTAATTTACAAATGTAAAGAGAATAAGAACTAATTTTTATATTTTTGTAGCTGTTTATGTTTCTATGCCTACTTTCCATTTTGTTTTGGAGTAAATTATTCACTGTAGTTAATAATAGTACATTATGCAATGAACATGTAATATGTGCTATTACTCTTGAGAATAAAGTTTGTCAACACGAGCGAAATCGAATATAATATTATACTTTATCCACAATTATAACATGAAAAATATATGTTTACAACCGAATATGTTATCACATTTTAATAGATAAATAACAATAGCTCGCGTCACTGTTTCACAACATACTTAACGCAAGGCAATTATTTCTAGTATAATTTAGGTTCAGTTTAATGTATGTCCAATATATACAGGACATACGTACATACAGATTGTTAACAAAAAATGTAATTTTTGTTTTCTTGAAATTAGTTGTAGTTTTAGAAAAACTGATTTTGTATTCTACTTTATAAAAAATCTTGACTCTTTATAGCAATATTATAAACGGAAAATGTATTAGCAATAAATAGATCTTAGGTAAAACTGGCAACCACGTTGAGTTTAACTCCTCATTTTTTCTGTGTTACTGTACTTCATTCTGTGAATTTTTCCACAAGATTTTGTCTTTAAACACGATATTTGTCTATTATATTTCTATGGAGACGTATTGCTTTATACAATTTAAATTATCATGACTCGCTATTTTCCATTTGTTTGCGTGCTTAGAATTCTAGATTATGATATTGACTGTACCCGGCGTGCGACAGAGAAAACAGTGGAACCAGAGCGCGAGCGTCAGTTGTTTCATAACCAACGATAGAACTGTCACATCAAACATGATAACACTTTAAAATTTGAAATAAATGAACTAATATGGAACCAAAAAAAGGGCGGTTTGGTCCATTAGTCGGTTCTATAGATGAGGGAACTTCTAGTGCTAGATTTTTAGTAAGTATAGAAGTTATAAATAAGGTTTGACATTTACCATTTAAAAATTTCAGGTATTTGCAGCAAAAACAGCTGAAGTTTTAACATATCATCAGACTCCCATACCTCACAATTGTCCTAAAGAAGGATGGGTTGAACAAGACCCAATAGGAATATTAAATGCAGTCATAGAATGCATAAACTGCACAGTAGACAATTTACATAAATTAGACATTGATCCTGATGATATAGTCACCACAGGCATTACGAATCAAAGAGAAACAACAATCGTTTGGGATTCTGAAACTGGAAAACCATTATACAACGCAATAGGTAAACAATTCAATTGTTTTTAAAACAAAACTAATTGTTATTTATCTAGTATGGATGGATGTACGTACAGAACAAACTGTAGACAAAGTACTAGGCTATGGAAAACGCAGTAAAAATTATTTAAAACCTCTATGTGGTTTACCAGTCAGTACTTATTTCAGTGCGTTAAAATTAAGGTGGTTAATAGATAATGTACCTGAGGTGCAAACTGCAATACAAAAAGGGACATGTATGTTTGGGACAGTGGATACATGGCTTATTTGGGTAAATAATTACATTTATTGTTAAAATGCAGTTTGGGGACCTACACCTAACACATGCGCAGTCATATTTTTGTGGCTCTCAAACAATGATTTATTTTAAATTAGTTTTATTATGTCAATAAAAAATTATTTTGCACCATCAAATGTTTTTAATGTTTACATATTTGGTTTCCAAGGTAATGATTATTAATGTTATCGACCAAGGAAATGGTAAAAAAATGACAAATGGCAACTTTTATCAAATATATTTTTAAATATTTCTTTTGACTTTTAATATTACAGCCATCGTGGGTGATCAATTGTTTCCGCGGAAATAAGTAGGTATTGACTTTTGAGATGATTTATTGTTATGTTAAGGTGCTGCCAATGCTTCAAATATTCCATATGTTCTTTATTTATTTATTTTGAAGAGTTTTTCTTGGTTTAAATAAATAAATAAATAGGTAATAAAATTACTAAAATAATAATTCTTTATAATAAAAACTCACAGACCTATGAACCTAATTTTTTTCTCAGAAGTATAGTTTTGATGTTATTAAAGAAAATTGCCGGTTGTGTGACTATCACTTGCGATTGATCACCTGTACTAGTTTCAAAATCTCCAAAATCATTCCCAACTTGTAACAAGCATTTATTGTCCTTAATACTCAAATAACTATTGTATTTCTAATTGTTTCATTACTTGATACCCAAAAAAAGTGTAGGTCCCTAAACTGCATTTCTAATGTATTTGCTACAAGTTTTAAATGTTTACCTTCCAGAATTTAACTGGTGGTGTAAATGGTGGTTTACATGTCACTGATGTTACTAACGCATCACGAACAATGCTCATGAATATAGACACTTTAAAATGGGACCCTGAATTGTGCAAATTTTTCGACATTCCAATGAAAATTTTACCAGAAATTAGAAGTTCTTCGGAAATTTATGGCTATTTATCGCAAACTTCCTTAAAGGGAATTCCCATATCAGGGGTAAGAGAAATAATAAAAGCATTAAATTTTAGTTTTTAAATTTGAATTGAAGTGTTTAGGAGACCAGCAATCGGCACTGGTTGGCCAAATGTGTTTTGAGATGGGGCAAGCGAAAAGTACTTATGGTACTGGGTGCTTTTTGTTATATAATACAGGAACTGCTGTACGTATAAAAATAAAAAATATAATGTATGATGATATATTTATTAATAATTTTAGATAGTCCAATCAACGCACGGTTTATTAACAACAGTAGGTTATCAATTAGGAAAAGACAAACCGCCAATTTATGCGTTGGAAGGTTCCGTAGCCATTGCAGGTATTTTTAACTTTTTATTTTACAAAAATAAGTACAACATGTAACCTCCATTAGGTGTTTAATTTACTGTTCCGTTTATCTTTTCGTATTTTGTATAAAAACCCTTTATATTTTATCATTAAAAATGACAAGTCTTACAACTACATTTATCAAATTTTGTAAACATTAATAACTCATTTTTTAAAAAGTAGAATAATGATAAAAACTAATAGAATTTTTAAATACTTTCTGTTAAACTACAAGTTATATGTAAAAAGTATTAAATGCGATTCATAGAGAATAAAAAATATTTATTTCATAATAGATAATTTGCAAAAAGTTGTTTTTTTTTTTCAGAAAATACAGTTTTATTCATAGGTCTTCTGTATTCATATATTTTCTTATTTAATAAAACAATCCGCAAATACTTAACATGAGCTATACTTCTGAAGAAAAACACTTGAAACACAAAAATATAAAACTCTCAAATATCCAAATATATCTATAAAAAAAAATCTACGTGAGTTAGCTATTTTATGTAAAATCCGGAATTTTTTCGGCCCTGTTTCTCAGTTTGATAAAACGTTTAAATACCATGTTAGATAATATGCTTAAGAAAAATAGAATTATCTGCGAAACATTGTGTCATTGTAAAAATGTTAAAATTGTATTGTAGCAACTTTAAAAATGATTGTTATATTTTTTAGGTGCTGCAATGCAATGGCTACGCGACAATTTAAAAATAATTAAAAACGTGAACGATTCGATGGAAATGGCTGAATCTGTCGATTCTTCGGGAGAAGTTTATTTTGTTCCTGCGTTTTCTGGTCTCTACGCTCCGTACTGGCGTAAAGATGCCAGAAGGTAATCGTTTATTTTCATTCATTTTATATAAATATTTATCTGTAATTTCTATAAATAACTCCATACAAACGTACTTGAATTGCGTCTGATTTATGAGATTAATTTTGTTTACAGCGTGGTTTGTGGCTTAACGGAAGAAACTAAACCCGGTCATCTAGTCCGAGCAGCCTTAGAGTCAGTTTGTTACCAAATTCGTGATATTTTAGAAGCAATGACTTTAGACTGTGGTTACCCTCTGAAAAAATTGTTAGTCGATGGGGGAATGACCGCAAATAATTTATTAATGCAACTACAAGCCGATCTCTGCGGTATACCCGTAGGTAAATATTATTTTGAGAAATATATGAACAGATTTGATGTTATATTTTTGCAGTAAGGCCGTTAATGGCTGAGACTACAGCTCTTGGTGCTGCTATGGCAGCAGGAAATGCCAAAGGCATCGAAGTCTGGGATTTGGAGTCAGTTCTTGAAGTGCCAAGTGATACATTCCTACCCGCAATTAGCGAAGACAGTACGTATTAAAACATTTTACTTGCGTTCACATGAAATGTGCAATTTATTATTTTCTATGTTTTCTTACTCCTGATTAATATTCATATGAATTTGCAATTTTATATTATTTATCATATTTAAGTAATCTTTGTTTAAAAATGTATATAAAAATGCGCATTGCATTGTAATCAAAGTTTGTTACGTATGTCGTAACTTTATTCACAAACAGATGCGAAATGGGGAATTTTAGCTCAATCGAATTTAGAGAAATTAGTTTAAAAAATAGAAAGAATATGTATAATAATGAAAATTAATAAAGAAATAAAATGATATAATTAAAATACTTGCGAAATACGGTGGCTTTTTGTTATAGCGTGACGTCACTTATATGAATTGCATCAATATTTTGATTGGAGACTTTAAAAGACCGCGAATGTTTTGATTGGCAAGTGAAAAATCCCGTCATCAAAGTCTGACGATTGAGCTTGAAGAACACAACGGACGTGACCTTGAGTCACACTAAACTTCAGTTGTGTACTTTTAAAGTGTTATTAGTTGAATTTGTGTCATATATTAACTTTTATTATTTTTTTTCCATCTGTGACAATATTATTTACGAGATTAATACATAAATTACCGGTTTATGTGTAATTTGTTAGAAGTTTGCGCTTTAAAATTTAACTTCTGGTTTATTTGGTTTTTTGACTCACGAAATGGAAAAAATATTTCAAATTCTATATATTTTTCATGCCAACATACATTTGTCCGCTTGCAAATGTTCATGAACATTTGCTCACTTCAAAAACAGAAACCATATGTTTGAAAAACTAAAAACTTTTGCCGCCAAACACGTCCACACTTATTTTTCTGTTTCTAAAACAGTTGTTCTACAAATGTATATAATTTTTATTAAATTGTTTCGGTGTTTGCAGGCAAAAGTATATTGGTGTGGACTAGGCATAACACTATTTTATATCTTATAAACAAATAAAAAAACATGCATGTAGTTCAGCGCATACATTAATTTCTATAAGTTTTGAAATAAAAATGACCTCGATTATAATAATAATAATGAGAAAAATTGTATGTTATTACCATTTTACATCCACATGATTTGAAAATGACTGTACTTCAACTAAAAGTGGCCACTTGCATATGTTCTTGTTGAGTTTCAAAGTTTAAATGATCACTTTTTATGCTTCATTGTTTCAATACTTTTTCCACTTAAACTTAAGTCTTCTCAAAAACTACAAAATAGTCTTATATAAATAATTATATTATACGATAAAAATGCGTAAAAACAAATAAATATTTAAAACAGTTCGTTACAACTGTTTAGCATTTGAATTTTCCTACAACGATTTGAAACCAATTTCTGTAATTTTAAATAAACGACATTATTTGTAATAATAATGAGAAAATAGTTGGTTTTACCGTTTACTATATTAAATTTATTTCAAATACCTTGAAATGAACTATAATTTTTCTAAACTTGGTTACTTTCATATTGCTGTAATATTTAAGTTTTTAACGAACATTTTTAATTTTTAACTGTTTTCTAGTACTCTTTTACCCTCGAAAACATTTAGACTTTTGAAAAACTACCAAATAACTTTATGTAACTTACTAATTTAGATGATAATGTGAATTAAAACACCACCGTACAATAATTCTTATTCGTTACTTTCCACAAGATGGACGCCGCATGTCTTGCGTTTGAATTTTCCAACGGTCAAAATGTTTGAATACAAAGTTATATCAGTACATAAATTTCAATTAAAAATTTGAAATTTTACTGTTTCACATTCATTTTGTTTTGAATTTACTGTAATTTAGCTACAAATTCTTACTTTCTGCTTCACATTGTTCTTGATCAGTTTAAAATTTTAAACAATCACTTTACGTTTTAAATTTTGCTCCAACAGTTTAATGTACTTAATATACTTTCACTTTTAAACATGTACTTTGATATAATTCACTACATTACGATAAAAAAGAAATAAACCACGAAAATAAAATTATTCGTTACAAATGTTTGACAAATGACTATCACTAGTGAAGATAGTACTGTAAATATTCAAACTTTTCTGTAACGTTTTTTAATATTAATTTTAAAATTTGTAATTGGTATATGCAATATTTTATTGCTATTAGAATGAGTAATAATATTTAAAATTACAATACAAATAAATAACATTGTAATTTAAGATTTTTATTGAACAAGAAAATTTGAATTGCATATGTTACTGCATTCAGACGCGGGAATTTTTCCAGAACGGTTGAAAACCGTTAAAGTTAGTGTTTGTGGTAAATTGTGTTGCTTGGTGTGTATTGTAAGTAGTTTTTATAGTTACATTTTAATTATTTACTTGTATTCTAAACATATATTATTTGCATTGTTAAATTTATTTTATTATTTCAATTGAAGCAAAAATTATTTTCTAATCTTATATATAATATAAATATTTGATTTCGGTTTTTATATTATAAATAATCGATATAGTTTTTTCACATTTTAATGTAAATTGTTGAGATTATTAAAAATATATTTATTGAATGAAGTATAATGAATTACGTTTCTTAAAATTAATTTTAAAATTTGTAATTGCGTATATAATATTGTATTGATATTAAAATGAGTAAACATATTAAAAAACATACTAATATTTGAACAAGAAAATTTGAAGTGCATATGTTACTGCATTCAGAGGCGGGAATTTTTCTAGAACGGTTGAAAACCGTTAAAGTTAGTTTTTGTTGTAAATTGTGTTGCTTAGTGTATATTGTAAGTAATTTTTATAGTTACATTTCAGTTATTTACTTATATAACAAACATATTTTATTTGCGTTGTTAAATTTACTTTATGATTTCAACAGAAGCCAAAATTATTTTCTAGTCTTATAAACAATACAAGTAATTGATATCGGCTTTTATATTTAAAAATAATTGTAGTAAATGTAGTTTTTATACTTTTTAATTTGTATAAATCATTGAATTTGTATAAATAATTGAGATAATCGAGAAATAGATAATTGAGTAGAAGTATAATGCATTAGTCGGGGACTGGGTAAGAAATATCGTATGCGCATGTTCCAAGTGGAACTTTTCCGAAGCTTCAAAAACCGTTAACCGTTCGCTCCAATATTGTGTGAAAAATTCAAGATTTTTTATGTTTTCTTGTGTTATTTACAATGTTATTGTAATTCTAGAACGAGATATGAGATATTCGCGATGGAAGATGGCGATAGCTCGAAGTCTGGACTGGACCAGCGACAAAAACGAAGAAGATGAAGGTAAATATTTAGTTGTTGCTTTTTGCTTGGCGATTTTTCGATTCGGTTTTATTTAAATTTTGCATTTGCATAAATTATTGTAGTAGAATTGGCAATCAAAAATTAAAATTGTTGTTGTCTTGTGGCATAAAAGAAAAATCTGAATTTAGGTATGTATAAAAAATATGTTTTGGTTTTATTAGTTTACTAAAAAACACTGTACATACTTTGCTTAAAAATTGCACTGGTTAACCCACACGGGTAGTGTTGAACAACTCTTTGGTTAACCTAGGATGGTGTTAATAATATATTTTGTTTTGGTGGTGACGGCTACAGGCTTGCCGTCTATCGCTAAGTTTGAGGAGAGTATTGGTAAGTTGTTGGCATGCTTTTCTTCATGGATGCTAACCCTTCACAAGCTTTTGCTGTAGAATAGTTTGTTGCTTTGTGTGAAAAACGCGGGAAAATGTTTTGGTTTCTTTAGCGGCAAATCACTAAAATGATTACATTGTAAATATCACGGACAGAGGGCAGTTCCGTTTTTTACTCTTGTAACCATTTTGTTGTAGAAAAAATTATATGAATTCTCGGGTTATGAAAAAATGATTAGTGAAGTTGTCAGGTTTCATGATACCTGACATCAAAAATGTTAAAAATAATAATCGGGACAAAAGATATAAAAAAGGAATGACTCCTGGAAATCTAGGACGTCTGGTCTTTGTATACCAATCAATACAAAAATTATTCCAACCACTGATTATAAGAATATTTTGAATATATTAAAAAAAAAATTCAATAAAAAACAATGGACTATAATACCAACACGCTTTTATAAAGGCATTTGTTAAAAGTTAAGTCTAGCCTCATAAGTTTATAATGTAAAAGCACGTTTCCCAAAAGCTCTATTATTATAAAAGTGCATTTGCAATATAGGCTATTTTTTATTTGACTGTACTAAAAAGAAAAAAAATCAAAGATAAAAAAATACAAATTATAATGAAAATATATTTATTTGTTACAAAACTATTAATACAACCAAAATAAGTTCTATATATAATAAAATCTTAAAATTAAATGATATTTTATCACTTTAATTGTCATAATGGAAGAAAGAAAAATAAGTATTGAAATGTGTAACAAAAAGTAAAAATTCTTTGTTATTCTTCGTTGTTTTATTCAGATGAATAGTTTTGATTTTGTAAAGATTTCGTTTTTTTTTAAATAAAATATTAATATTATTTTTGATTGATGATTTTTTTGCCCACCTTGCATACAACTATAGCTCGCCTCATTCGGAAATATTCCATTTTTTTACACCATCGGATGGCTGTCCAACGCATTTAAGATATGTTATAAATTACAGATCAATAAGATCTTTCGAATGTTATTTATCGAATGAGGAATCGGTAAATAACCAAGTAACAATGAAAATTTAATTAAATAGTTTTTAAAATATTATTAATTCAATCATTAGGGGCAGTAAGAGTTTTACTATTTTCGGATATTTCTTAACAGCAAGAAAAAAAACAGCTTTTCGATTTGAATTACAGTAAGATAACGAGGTCAAGATGCTTAAATTTATTATTATTATTGTCACTGTCCCAAATTTGGAGTTCAACTATCGTAATAAATTTTATGAAAAACGTTATAGCTAATTTAATGTTACTTCATTATAATTTCAGGCTACGTATTAGGCCTATTAATATCCATTTCATTAATATGCTTTGTAATCTTGGATGTAGCTACGCACAAAAACCTTTGGTTCGATAGTTAGGTCACAGTTCAGTTTGCGAATTTAGTTTGGGTGGCATTAATACGCGTATAGAATATGCGAAATGGAGCCATAACCTATATTCTTATGTCGCATCGATGGATGGTTTTTCTTATTCAAATATAAAACTAGACGAGATAGTGATTCGCTGAGAGACTTTTATTTTCAAATGTTCTGAAGGGGTGCATGTCTTTAAATTATGTATGAGCTTGTGCATGCATTGAAATAATTTGAATGTGATAGAATATTGCATAATTCACATATGTTGCTGCGTGATACATGATAAACCAGCTTTAAATTTTAGATTTATTCGCTGTGTCAATGTGGCTTTGTATGTTGAAATTTTAGTTTGCACTATAATATAAATTGTATGATGCTTTCAATAGTGTAGTTTGGATAGGGCTCTAACAAATGGCTATTCCATCAAATTTCACAATTGAAAACATTGCGTGACGTATTAACGCCTGCGAAAATGACATTCATAATTGAGTGAGAGACATATTGTAAATACGTGTGTTTGTTTAAAATTTATCGAAATGTTAAAAGGCGTTAGTACGTCACAGCATATATTTTAATAAAAAAAATGTTGAAAGGGCTTACTGTTTCATTATTCACTAAAATTCTTCACTGTTTACTAATCATATGTAGAGTTCATATGTCATAAGTTATTTATAAAAAAAATATTACATACATTTGCACCAACAAAAAAAATTAAATGTCATAGAAATGGGATTTTCAGAGGGAATTTACATTGCAAATAATTTTAGGGTTAACTGAAGTATAATGATTTTTATGATAAAATGTTCAATATTTATAAGAAAATAATTAAAAATTAAAAATAATGAGCAAATTTCTGTGACATCGAATCCCTGACTAGACTCTTCACCTGATAGCTACGTTTCGAAAATTTGAGGTATTTTATGTTTTTTTTCTTTATTATTATATGCAGGGGCGGATCGTGAACTTTGGGGTCCCTGCGCTAATACTGTTTGGGGGGGCCTATCTTCAGAACCATGTAACCGCAATTTTTTCAAAAAACAGATATAGTTTTCTTTAATAAAAAAAATATAAGGCAACTGGAATAGAAGAACTTTTTTATATTGTATTCCAAATTAACATTATATCAAAAAACTGTTATAGTTTTTTTTAATAAATAAAATATAAGGCAACGTAAATAGAAGTACTTTTTTATTTTATATTCCAAACTAACATTAACAAAAATAGAAAATAACTCTTATAAATAATAATAATTTAAAGACATACAGGCAGATTTATAAAAATGATTAAGCTAATCTTCATATTCCGATATTTAAAATTTAATATTTATTGTTTTATAAAAAGTTAAATACTAAGATTAGATTAAAATACATTTAAGAAATGAAATATACATTAACAAATCATTTTTTAAATAGCAGAATTATAGCAATCGAATATTGACGTTCCTTCTGTCAACGTCGTGTATCACATGTGAAATGTTATTCGTCTAGCTTATAATGACTTATTTCATTCACTATTACAACAATGTAGTCAATGTAACTTTAAAATTAATTTTCAATGTAAATTGTTCTGAATGGGTAATTTATACAGTAAAAAATAAAGTTTAAGTAATATTGGTGCTATAGGTCTGTTGTTTCATTTTCTGTTTATTTCATTCAGTCATTTATTAGTAGGTTGACTCATGTATAATCATTTCAGATACAGAAGAAAACATAAATTCATCAATTCCAGCCAGCATTTTTCTCACTTCGACTTTCTTCCTTTTAGTGTTAGCCCAACTACGAGAAGTATTCAAGTGATTGTTTTGTTGTTACCATTGCCATATTCGATCCTCAGTGGATTTGGTCGTTTCATTTCCTATTTATATCTAATTTTTGCAATAAAAGCGCTTGTTCCACACTGTGGCTTTGTTTTTTCACCCATGCAAATTCCTTTCCGAAGGGAGGATCCTTCAATACAAGGGCGCGTGCTGCGTCTTTGGGGCTGGAGTACTACCTGTTCTGAAAACATCAGCGCAATCAGGAAATGGCTTTGTTTTCTATTGGGGTGTTTTATTTGCGATTGTTCTCCTTCCGGCTCAATTATGTACACTAATTGCTAATTCATTACGAATAAACGAGAAAACAAATATTTTTTGTTATAAAGGGTGTTAAAAAATAAGTGTTCAAGATTTATAGTCCATGATGAAGTATTAATTTAGATTATTATATGATTGGCAATTTTCTTTAATGACATCAAAACTATACTTCTATGGGGAAAAAGTTTGATTTTTAAGTTTATAGGCTTCCGAGTTTTTATTACAAAAAAATATTTTAGTAATTTTATTATATTCAAAAACATAATTTAGTTATTTATTTAAATCAATAACTAAACAAGTTAGAAAAACTGTTCGAAATAAATAAATAAAAAAGGTAGCCAAGGGATATTTGAAGCATTGACGTGCTGTTGTTGACAGAACAATAAATAATAACAATGTACGCCTATGATCGCAAATGTTAATACTTATTTCGGTGGAATATAATTTGAGAACTACTCATGTCACGACTATAAAAAAATAGAATTATATAAAAAAAAAAATAATCTAAAAAAAAATAGTTCTGCACTAAATTTATTTTAAAAAAATTAAATTCCATTAATTTTTCCCCAAATTTTCCTGGAGCTAATTTAGAGGAGACGTGGGAAATTGAGATTTCCGATGTTGCTTAGATAGCCGACGTAAAACAACATTCAACTGATTTTATTCTAAGAGTACAAAATAGTTATTTATGCAACTAGTGTGTAACTCTTCCTATAATTTAAACAGCACTCGACTAAAAAACACTATGTTACACACGTGTTGCTTACAACAATTTCTTTACAACCAAAATATTAATAAAAATTAATTTTAAAATTCAATAAAACCATTGATAAATGTGTTTACGTTGCCTAGCAACATAGTGTAATAATAAATACTTTTCTTAACATACATTTTTGTTAATTTAACATTTCAAATAACACTTCACTAAGCAAATAGTACAGAGAAGCTGATGCACAGCAGTGGCGTAGACATAGATATGGGGATCAACCGCTCTCCCCACCATTGAGAAATAAATAATGTACTATTTTTCACGTTGTGCGAAAAAAAGTAGATTAAATTTCTACGTATAAATATTTCTTTTAAATTATTAAAAGTTATTGTAATTATTATTTTTGTTAAACTGAAAGAAATGTATATTTTAAAAATTAATTAATTATTATTATCCCACACACTTTTCTCCCATTTTTTTTTATTTTCATTTTATGTTATATATTGTAGTTTTAACGTTTCATATTAAAAAAAGTTTCAAAAATTGTAAGGTCCGTAAGTTCAGGTTGGTGTGGAGTTATCTACGTGTGGATGCTAGATCCCAATTATTGTTGTTTGGCGCGTTTGAAAGTTAATAAATTGGACAGTCTGTAATTTAAAGCATTGTAAGGCTTTTTTGCCACTATATTTACAGAACCTTATTCAATTTGTTAGTTTGGAAGATAAACATTATATTTGACGTTTGAAACGAAGTGAAGTTGGGTAAGAAACTTGATACGTCACTGTATAAGGGGGGAGTGGGGTAATTCAGCCGTGTTTTGAAGGATATTATTTTAATAGTAGTTTTTTAATTATTAAAAATCAATTTGGGGAAAAATAAAAAATACGGGTCAAATATTTTTCATTATTCTATTGATTAAAGCTAAAAATGAAAAATCGTGCAAGACCTCATTGCAGAACAAGTGATTTAAATCAATGATATTTTTTTTTAAATCAATGTGATTTAAATCTGATTTATATCAATGCACGCTTGGAAAAAATATAAAAATGCTTGTTCATAAAAAAAAAAATTGTATCGTTTATTCACAACTATTACAACAACAACATTTGTTTCCTTATGTCCTGAAAGTAGCACTGTCCCACTTGCCAGCAGCCCCTTATTATCGGCTATTTTTGCGGCAAGCAGCGTCCGAAGCTCGCGATTACCGCTGCTCGTCAGTAAACGAGATGCGTCTGTTGCCATGGCGACGCCTGCAACTGTCGGGGGGTGCAGTGGCCACTAGACAAGACCCACGCTGCCGAGCCCGCGTTCGACTTCCACTGTGCAATGTAAATACGCGTTTAGCAAGGGAAATTCATAACGGAATCATTTATAATAATAACGCGGATGAAATTTACACTTGCTTTTTATTTGCTGGCTCATGCACTAATTCAGTTTGTGTTAATTGAATTGTAAATATTGAAATGAAGTTTCCACGTTTCGTGCACTGTAATATAGACATGGGTAATTCTGTAGATTTTGCAATGTAGATATAGATATTCTGCAGTACGAGGCGTATTATTTATGGGATGCATTGTCCGTGAAATAAGAGAGGAAATTGTGGCAAAAGATTCTATGGTACTAACTGGCTTTCATAATAGTTTTTTTCTGGAATACGATTTTTTTTAAATCAGGAAAAAAATTTTAATCTGAAAAACTGATCCCCTTAAAAAATCATTGATTTAAATCATTTGTTCTGCAATTGTTATTTAACATTCCAGATTTACGAAAATTGGGGGAAAAAGTGTAAGTAATGTTACCATGTGGCAATACTTTCAAGAACTACTAGATCTGTTTAACGTCGTTAGTAAAACGACTTTACTGTTTTTAAATATATTTTAAAATGTGTTACAGTAAAATTTGTTTATAACGACACCGTAGTGATTTCAAAAATTTCGTCGATATATTCGGAACTCGCTATTTAACCGATCAAAATAATAACGTTAGCGTATGCGGGCTTTCAAAAAAGTAGTCACAATTTTAACTTTATAACAAATTTATCGCTATGAACGGTATCATTATAAACGGATTTTACTGTAGTTTTTTTGTTTCTTTAGTTTTTCTTAATCTTTACAATATTTTTTTTTACAGTTATTATTTTGTGAAACACGTTTTCGAAAATAATACTATACCTCTCTAAAAGATTCAAAAAAATCTGATTTAAATAAAAAAAATCCCAGAGCTGTATATTGCTACGTACCAAATGTTTAAAGATACAGAACAAACTTGGTAAAAAAATCTGACCTAAAAAATTATTACTATTACTTTTTTCACTTTTATTTATGTAAACCTAGGTCAATAATGCAAACATTCAACTTTTTGAAGAAATTGAAAGCTTCAAATCTAAAAATTATTTTACTTTTTAAACTCAAGAAAAAATTTGCAGCCTAAATTAAATAAGTAAATCAAATAAAAACCAATCATATTTTGAATTTAAGAGTAAGAATTATTAATAAAGACTTAACCACTAAGTATACTTATTTAAACAATTAATACTACGAACTATTTATTTACACGATATTTATATCACCAACTATTTATGTTCACTACTCGTGTTAATACCAGACTGTCCTCGCGCACTTTTCTGCCTGGGTTTTTATATTCGAGCAAATAAACTCTTGAATATTCTGGCAGCTTCGATGCGTCAGTACAATAGAAGGGTGAGTAAACGTGTCTCGAACTGTCTGTTACCTGCGGCCGTCGCCCGCGGCCTGACCTTGCGATCGCTACAGTATAAGAAGTAGGAGAAGACCATTATTTACCGGCGCCTTTTATCCCTCGGTTGCTTCGCATTTCGGGGAAAATCGTTATGTCAATAAAGATAGGTTTCTCAAACTTGGTGTATAATATTATTTTTGTACTTTTAAGATTTGCATTTATAATTGCAATCTATTATTTTCAGTTTTGGAAATTGACAAAAGTGAAAAATGGATATCGTAAAAAAAAGATTCTTTTTTATGTTCATTTCAGATATATTTTTACTTTGATCCCAAAAGCAATATATCTATAAGGCTGTAACAGGAAATAGAACGATAGCTAAAAAAGTGTTTGATATTTTTATTGGCAGGATGTTCAGATTGCGACAAATTTCGTAATGTGTAGGAATGGCGATACATCATATTTATAGCTCTTCGCTCCCTTCTTATTCTAAGGGTGCTAATGTTGAGTTATGTCTCGTACTTTTGACACAAGATATGTGGTTACTATCCAAACATCCCATGAAATCTAACGTTCTTGACAGAGGGTGCGAACTATATTTATGTGCCTAAATATGTCCCTTCATTCTTTCTCTTAATCCTTCAAAAAGAAATTCTTTATGTGACGTGTTTTTTCACAATTTCATATTTTCTATTACTGATAACTAAAAAACACGTATTTCTGGGTCCAAAATTTTGGTTTTTGAAAAAAGTCCATAAACAGACTTTAATTATATTTTTTCGTTCCTGAGATTTTTGCTCTCAAAGTTGCACCTCAAAAAAGTGGGATTTTTGAGTATATCTCTAAAATGGGTAGATTCTATGGATATAAGTTACATAAAGAAATGTTTTCTCTGCGCATACGTTCTTTCGAACGAATCGGTGAGAAATGAGACAAACGAAAAAACTGGAATTTCAGTTTATCACTTATTGGGAATTTGTTTTTTGCAAAATTATTTATTTTCTGGACATAGTACTCGTATATATCGATGTGGTGATTCCAAATTTTCAAACAATAATTGGTTATTTAATTGATGGATATTGACAGAATTCAATCTGTTTTTTCTTTTAATTTACAAACAGAATTTAATATCTCTTTTCGTTCTTGAGAATTTTGCTTTCAAAACTTGCACCTTAAAAAAGTATGTATTTTCTGTATACCTATAAAATGGGTAGAGATACGATCTCTTCTCAATGATTATACCAGTTGATTCTAAGGGCTAAGATTACATAAAGACATATTTTTTCTGCATACAGGGTGGCCCAGTGAAAATTATCAGCACAATTTTTGTCCACCAAAAGTGACAATTAAATTATGTTTGTAAATTTAAAATCATCGCTCAGATTATTTTCAAAAACCAAATTTTGTAACGAAAAATGCAGCTGCCTATTTTTTGAATTGTTTGAACGCAAGGTTTCACAATCCACTCATTTTTAGTCGTACGAGTACTACAATCCTACTCGATAATATTAACGCGAAATATTAAAGTACAATCATGTTAAACGTGACATTTGAAAGCCAATTTAATATTGGTGGTACGTGGTACCTGAAATTGTCACTTGCATAATTTTTATTGTTAGCGAATTCAATGTTGCGTGGGACAACAGTACAATATACAAACTCTAATTAATCTTGTATTATAAATTACCAATTACCTATTAAACGGATTGATAAAATAATAATCCATTAATATGAGCGCACATTCGCACAATATTGAAAGTTGGGTGAAATGATAATGAAATAAAAATACCGGCAATTATCGTGTCCACTTATTATCAGCGCGCTAATATATCATCCAGATTGATTAAAGAGATTACAATCGTGATATTTGCCGAGGCTGATACTGGATAATATAAACACGTAATTGCATAACACTGCAGTACACAGTCAGGTTGGACAAACAATGCCTATCTAAACAATATGTCGTGATTGGACAACGATATGCTTATTTATATACTCTAACCATGTTTGTTTCGCTCTGTTGCTATTCAATCACTTATTTTTTCTTCTACTACCAACTACCATGGAAGGGAGGCCCACAAATCCAGATTTTGATGATTAAGTTCGTTTTTTTCTTTTCTAAAATCAATGATCTCTGTGAATGTTATCATTGATTTGAATGGGATTTGACGGTGTGGAATTTAGCAGTGTTTTTACCACGTAGTTTTTGTACATTATTCATACAGTTGTATTTGTAATTTTATACATTTTTATTCTTCATGAATTTAAATCTTGCTAACTCGGTAACAACCCCTCTGATATTATGGTTTGTTTATTTAAATAAATGAAATATTAACAGACTTTTCTATTAACCGCTGATTAAGGTAACCGACACTTTAACCAAAGGTGAAAAAAGAGTACATTGGGATATAGATATTATTGTAAGTAGAATATGTAAACAACAGATTTGCTTAAAAATATTGCTAGAAAGAATGATTTTTTTATAATTGTAAGGACTGATTATATGTGTAAATAAGTACCAATATATTTATTGTTTTATGACAGAAAGAATTTTATTTTGTTTGTAATTTTTTATGTGACACGAATTGTTTCATTTTGTGTGATTTCATTTTTGTATGTTCCTATTTTGAATATAATCATTTTTACTCCCCTAAGAATATCACGTGGATCCGCCTTGTGATACGATCTCTATCATATACTCTCCACATTTGATTGTTTAAATTTTTAACGGCGTAAGATTTTACCATTTGTTATTTTATTGTTTACATATTTTGCTTTTTTTTGGATTTCACCGTGTAGTATTATTAATGGTACGGAATTTGACAAACTAGAAATTTTGCGGCATAGAATATGATATATAATTATTAATTAATTACTGAGAAACCTGCATTTATATTTAATATATTTGTATTTATACGTGCCTTTTAATAAGGTAGGATTTGACTGTATGAATTTTAACAGCTTGGGATTTTAACAATTCGCATTTTACGACGTATAATTATAATTTTATATAAAACTGTCTTTTATTTACCAATATATTTTCTGTTAGTTTTAACATGAAATTTAAAGTATATTTTTTGAAGATATGCAATTATTATTATTAGTTATTAAGATATAGTGGATTTTGAATGGTTTGGTCGTAACGTAATATTTATTAATGGTTGTTAACTCAGTAGATCGAATGCGGCATACAAATTTGAAAATTCATAGTGCGGCCATTAACACGGCAATAACAGTAATGTTAATATGCAATAGATGGCAGGAGCGTGCACATTTGCACTTGCGTCTGAGCAGCGCGGAACACCGAGTCATTTTTCCCTATAACGGGACAATCCGCTATTACCCGCGGTGGAAATGGCTTGCACGCGTATTTATGGGCCTAACGATATTTCAAAATCAATGCGCCCCATGAGTTCCGGTAAACTCAATCATTTTTTATGGTACGCCGCCCCGGGAAGTTGCGTTGTTTGCGAATTTACCATCCTAGTTTATGACTCACCAACACTATTTCATTTTACGTTTTGCGATGATGCAAAATTTCAAACGATGCTGTGGTTTCTGTTTCGTGATTGTTTGCCGCTGGTTAATTGAAACCTGGTTTTGTTTTGCTGATTGGAATATGCTGTTCAAGAACGCATCAAGATAAAATGTAACAAAACAGGAATCAAAATCTGTGAGAAAATAAATTGACATGGTTTAAGCAATAATAATATAAACAAGTTTACATTTAAATTTAATTTTATTGTTAAACCGTTAATGATTATTATAAAATATTTAATATTTGTCGTATTTCATAAATTATATATCATACAATATTCAATTGTTTCAAACATATTCAACAGCTTTTCTATTCATTCATAATTTTTTAAAAACATATAGCATTAAATAAATTTTAGGTGTAAATAATGATATAATAGTATATTGTACAACAAGCATGGAATAGTACTCATTTCATACGAGTATGAAATGGATATTCCAAGCAAGTTTTACACTATTTTTTCTACGACCACGATACTATTTCCTAATTTATTTATATTTTAATAATAAAAAAGTCTTCATTGCACTACTTCTTAGCAACTAGCTGCAAAACAAAAAATTAAACAATACGATTTTTGACAGAACTGTGAGATATGAATTTGTACCTTAACGTTGACTATAGTTAGCGTGGGAAATAAAAGTGTGTTTTTGTAGGTACTCTTACAATAAAATCTGTTGATTGATCATCTAAGCAATGTGGGAATCTCAATGTCGCACATTTCTCCATAATTAGCATGCTGGAAATTTTGGAAAAAACACTCCTACTTCTAAAGAATTTATTTAAAATAAAAAAGTATAATCCTTTCTTTTACTGTTGTTTGTTCAAATATTTTATGAGGTTTTTTTGTATGGAGTTTTACATTCGTAGGATTTTCCTATTTGATTTTGTGTGGCGTGAAATACAATATCTATAATAAATCATTCATTTATGAAATAATAGCTGTACGTATTTTTATTTCTCAAATACACTATTTGTTTTTAACAATATGAGATTTAATTGTGTGAAATTTGACCGGCAGAGGATTTTACCGTTTTGTATTTTATTGCTTGGAATACGATATGTATAATAAATCATTGATTTTTTTTCTTCAAAAATTGTTCTTTTAACTAAATCAGATTTGAACGTGAGATATTTCACCGGAATAACATTTTACCTTTGGATATTTTGTGACGTGGAATACGATATATTTAATACAGTTGCAATTTTATTTCTGCATTTCAATTCAAATTGTTTTAACGAGATGGGATTTAACTGTGTATAATTTGTCAGTGATTTTACATATTGGTATTTTGTGGTGTAGAATTTGACTGTGTAGAATTGAACCCAATATTATTTTGAGTAAAATTCAATTTTTATATAAAAGTATATATGTATTTTACACATAAGTTCTATTGTTTTACAGTTATATTTTTAAATTTTTATTATTTTTATTTTCATCTAAGCAAGGAATATATAAAAATAAAATAATAGTTCAGAGAGAATTTGCGTCAACATTTAAAATTAATCGTGAACCAACTATACATAAATCTTCCACAGAAACAAATATGCACGAAAAAATAAGGAAATGCAAAGTGCAAAGTCTGAGAGGGAGAATGTTTTAATGTGGGTCTGGAGAAAATGGAGCAATGGAAAACACAATAAGGTGAATAAGTGTTGTTCTTTATGGAAATTTTGAAATGCGTGTTTTTAAATTCTGTTTTCTCGTAATAGATGGCTGTGTTATTTTAAAGGAGATATTCTTTGCACTTGTGGATACCAAACCAAATATTTACAAAATAAATTTACCAACAGTAAAGTACATAACAGCGTTGTTATATTATACCAATTGTTTTAAATAAATAATTAAATTAAAATTAAATATATAAATATAGGATATGACAGTTTACTTTGAACATGATTTTAATTTAATATTCAAAACGTAGTGAAAAGTATTTACTATTTATTTTGTACAAAATAAAATTGACAAAGCTATATTTCACTGGAATACAGGTGTTTAATTTAAATTTTTGGTCAACTTGTCAATGTACTACTTCAACTTCGATTTTGATAAAATTTGTCAAAAAGTTCGTACTAAGTATGACAAATTTGGGAAAAATAAAAAAATGACAGTCAGATTTGGTTGACCTTGAAATGGCATTTATTATTTTAAAGTCATTTAATACAAAATGTGTTCACAAATACGCGTTTCTAACCTTACCTAATCTAACCCAACTTAATCTAACGTAATTTAACCCAGCCTAATCTAATCTAACCTAACCTAACTCAACCTAACCTAAGCCACCTTAACTTAACCTAACCTAATCTAAACCAACCTAAACTAATCTAACCCAACCCAACCAATCTTAACCTAACCTAAACATATTAGGTTAGGTTGACATAAGTTAGGTTAGCTTAAGTAAGATTAAGTTAGGTTGGCTTGGATTAGGTTAGGTTAGGATAGGTTGGTTTAGGCTAGATTGGTTTAGGTTAGGCTGGTTTAGTTTAGGTTAGATTAGATTGGGTTAGGTTAGATTAGGTTAGGTTAGGTTAAGGTGGGTTATGTTACGTTGGGTCGAGTTAAGTTAGGTTAGGCTAAAAATGTTGGGTTTCGTATTTTGAGAACCACTGGTTTTTTCTGTTTTTTAAATTTATCTTGTAAAATAAAAATTGTTTGCCCATTTAACCTTCTTTGTAGTTCTCGTGATAGAAAAGGTGGTCCATTTAAAATGAACATCCTGTATAGAAATTGTTTGCTAATATAACCATTTTTATATCTTTTACACTTCTTTACATAGCAGCAGTGCCTTAGTTAAATTGTGCATTCTGTACAAAGGAAGGCAACAGATATATGTGCACACCCTTGTAAATATAATACACTGTATGAGAATACATTCTTCATGCTATTTGAACACCCCATATATCTATCAATCGTGTATTGGGTTCCAACCCTCTTTAAACTGCAAATAAATATATAATGCATTGTACTAGCTAACAGCTACTGCCCCTGGAACCAATGTTTGTTTTTGTGATAACGTCTTTTAACCAGGGGCGGATTTAGGCATGGGCTTTATGGGCTGCAGCCCAGGGCCCCGCGATACAAAGGGCCCCCTGCTTCGTACAATCAGAATAACACAAACAGATATTAGTATCTCCTGCAACTATGCTTAAATAAATATTCGTGCAGATAAGTTGACCAAACAGCTGCGCGAAGTACGCTCTTGCATCTTAGAAAGAGAAGTAGATACAAGAAATAAGAAACACTAAGAAACAAATATAATTTTGCAAATTTATTTCTTAAAATGTAATTAAAATCTAATCCTGGTATTTAACTTTTCATAAAACAATAAATATTACATTTTAAATACCGGAATGAGGATTAGCTTAATCATTTTTATAAATCTGCCTATATACAGTGTGTTCATTTTAAGTGGTACATTATTGCTATTTCGGGAACTATAAGAGCTACAAGGTCGGTTAAATTACCATTTTTTTTTTATTTTTTATTTTAATTCTATTTTATAAGACTACTTTAATAAGCGAAACAAAATTTTTGAGAAATATGCAAAATTATGTATGTATCATTTTTATTTGAACATGACTATTCAAAGAGAAACAGAAAATAAATGTGTAAAATTTTGTTATGTATCGTTCATTCAGAAAAAAATAGTGAATCGAATAAGCAAATTAAAAAATGTAGGTTCCCATTTAAATACGAAAGTTATACCCCGTATTTTGAGAACCACTAGTCGAAAAAAAAATGTTTACCTCATTAAAGTAGTTTTATAAAATAGAAATTGTTTGCTTATTTAACCGACCTTGTAGCTCTTATAGTTCCCGAGATATCAATAGTGTACCACTGAAAATGAACGCCCTGTATCTCTATAAATGATTATAATTTATAAGGATATGTGTTATTTTCTATTTTTGTTAAGGTCAATTTGGAATATAAATAAAAAAGTTCTTCTATTCCCGTCAACTTTTATTAAAAAAAAAAACTATAACAGTCTTTTGATAAACTGCCGGTTAAAAGGTTCTTAAGGTAGGGCCCCCACACAATATTAGCCCAGGGCCCACAAAGTTCACGGTCCGCCCCTGCTTTTAACAATGCACTTCAATTCGACTATAATCCTAGCTAATGGAGTTCTATTTTCATTGCATTCATTATTTCAAAATATTACATCTTCTTTCACCTACTTAAAGTTATTTTTATTTATATTTAAATTCAAATATTTTGCTGTAATTTTATTGGAATATTTTCTTGAAAATATTATAAATTCCTTTCAATGACATTATCTTTCTATCAATAAATTCCTTGCATATTTATATTGTCGTAGATATAGCAAAATGCAAGGATCATATTATAAAATATTTGATACGAATTCTGCATGTTTTTTACTTCAGTATTCTGCTTTTCATTTAAATAGGATTTGATTGCGTGAAATCTATACGGTGTTTAATTTTACCACTTAGGATTTTAAGGTGTAAAAAAAAGTAAAATGTATAAAAATTCAGGTTTCGCAACACAGTTTTTTCAGCGCAAAAAGTTGTGAGATCTCATGTAAAATCAAGTCAGTTATTTTAGTTAGTATCTTTGGAAGTATCTATTCAATAACTTTGTCATAATTTGTTTTCTAATTATTTTGTGACCGTTTTAATATTAGATTTCGTTATTTCTATAATCAGGGCCGGATTAACCAATAGATAAGTAAGACAAATGTCTAGGGCCCGTAATTCAGAGGGACCCGGATTTAATCGAGATAATAAATATTATATTATGTATGTCAAAATTACGTTTTCAAAATTCACGAGCGATAACACAAAGCAGAATTTAATGATGATGTCGTATACTTAAAATTGTTTTACTAAAAGGAGAAAATGTATGCTTCATATATTAAATAGTAAAGACATTTGAAATTGGTTGTCAGTAAGATTGCTATTATATACCAATTATTAATTTTATAAACTCACTTTAAATATATATATATATATATATATATATATATATATATATATATATATATATATATCTTTTGTAAAGAAATGTTTTCTCTGTATATACATTCTTTAAAACGATTAGGTGAAAAAATATATAATAAGTAAATATCTATGCCTTGATTTCAAAACCTGCAATCCTGTTATATCTTTTCGTTTTTATTCTGTCGCTTTATTATCTAACTTTTATTTAGTAGAGTTAAAACAAACCAAACAACAGTATTAAACCAAAAATTTTGTTGACAATCGCAAAATATCTCAAAAATAGTCATTTTTGTGCCCAAAATTTTGATTTTGGGAAATAATGTGTATTGATAGATCTCGATGCGCTGATTACAAATTTTCAAACAGAATTCAATTATCTCTTTTTGTACTTGAGATATTTGTTGTCAAATTTTCACTTCAAAAAATTATGTTTTATGGCTATATTTATAAAATGGGTAGAGATATATTCTCAACGATTATACCAGTCGATTCTACGGGAAAAGTTACATAAAGAAATATTTTCTCCCTATATACGTTCTTCGGAACGATTAGGCGAAAAATGAGAAAATTGGAAAAACCTAAATTTCAAAATTTCTCCGAGGAACTTTTTTTCTCCAAAACTTTTCATTTTCTAGACTTAAGTAAATATCAATGCGCTGATTTCAAATTTTTAAACCGAATTGAATTATCTTTTACCGTTCTCGAGATATTCGTATTCAAAGTTGAGATTTGGCAATACCTAAAAAAACAGGTTTTTTAGGTATACCCCTTTAATGGTTAGGTTGACGACTTCGGCGACTCCACCATTCGATTCTGCGGGCAAAATTACATAAGTGTACCAATTTTTAGATTTTTATTGCAAAGGATACAATTTGTAGAAAGGAAAAACGAAAATGGCCAAAATCGAAAAAAATGCCTGATGAACCCCTTGCGATTTTTTTCGATTTTTGGCCATTTTCAGTTTTTTCCTTGTAGAAATTCTATTTGTTGAGATAAAAATCTGAAAATTGGTACACTTATGTAATTTTGCCCGTAGAATCGAATGGTGAGATCGTTGAAACCTTAAACCTAACCATTTACGGGGTATACCTAAAAAACCTGATTTTTTAGGTTTAATTTTGAACTCAAATATCTCGAGAACGGGAAGAGATAATTGAATTCTGTTTGAAAATTTGGAATCAGCGCATCGATATCTACTTAAGTTCAAAAATTGAAAAATTTTGGAGACAAAAAGTTTCGAGGCGAAAAAATGAAATTTAGGTTTTTTCGTTTTTTCTTATTTTTCACCTAATCGTTCCAAAGAACGTATATGTGGGCAAAACATTTCTTTATATAACTTTTCCCGTAGAATCGAATGGTAAAGTAGTTGTGATTGTATCTCTACTCATTTTTGAAATATACCCAAAAAACACACTTTTTTGAGATGCAACTTTGACAGCAAATATCTCCGAAAGGAAAAGAGATAATTAAATTCTGTTTGTAAATTTGACATCAACGTAGATAATTCTTTAAAAAAAATTACAAACAAAATTTTGTAAAATTTGAAAATTTTCGAGCTAAAAATTCGATATTTTCATATATTTTTGGATATACACATTATATTATAAAATTATAAACTCACTTTTGAAAAGAAGAAATCTTTTGTATAATTGATTGTAAAGTTGAACGATATGCCTCTCTAATGCTGAAATAGAGGTGGTTGTCATTTTAGTGATATTAAGTATTTAATTTTCTGTTCAACTGTTATTTTCCACATTTGTGCTCCCATTTAACAGTTCCCTGTTCTTGAAAGTAAAGTGCTCATCACAACTGTGCCATGAAATATACATTCATATAACCTTAAAAAAAACCCTATCTGATTTTTCTTATAGTAGCGAATACTCAACAATAATATAACTTTTGTGTTTAAATAAAAGAAAAGTCAATCTTTTTCAAGATGGATATTCTCAGCACATATCGAGAAGTCTTACATACTGCACACGTTTCTCTTTTTTGCTTCATTTGTATTCCGTTTTGGAAATTCAAAACATGAATCATTTTAATAAACGCTGAAATTTGTATCACTTCGTAAGTCACATTTTGTATTGCTATGCTATCTTGACGAAGACAGAAACAAAGAAAAGACAGTAGAGAAAAAAGTACCGAAATCGTTTTAATTAAGAGGGTACGCTGGGTGTACCGCGAAATCGATCCAGGGGCGGAATTTCGCAAAAGGATTCGCGGAAAACGCATCGGATGCTAGCGGAAAGTTTCGCCCATTCATAAAACTCTTGCAATAACAATAATTCCTACACAGGTGTTTTCATATTTCGGAAGAAAAAATAAAGGATGTGTGCTTATATGACGAACTGATCATAGATTTTTTTTTGAATTGACAAAATTTAGAGGGGTTTAGTTAAAATATACATTTTTAGTGTCACTGGTTTGGTTTCTTTCATAAAAACAAAATAATTTAAAAATATATGGATTTAAGTAATTGATAATATTGTATTAATCTAAATATAATGAAAAACAGCTATAAATGCAATATTACATTAAATATATAGCTACACAGATTCCGATGGAAAAAGAATATTTCTTTTTGAATTGTTAGCTCTGTTTCTTGCCCTACTGTAACCAGAGCAAAATCCAGAGCAGCTTTGATAAAGTAAGAATTAAAGTATTCTTTGGTATTTACAGTAATTCTTGTCCTATAACCAGAGTGAAAAATAAAATCCACTTTCAATGGGTTAAGAATTAGGGCGAACAGTGCAGAATGCTCTAATTGTTACAACACTGAAACCAGGGCACAATTCAGAGCAAACAAATCTGCTCCTGAATGAGATAGGCCAAGAATCAAAGTTCAAACACTTTAGAATACTTTAATTATTTTCCCATGGAAAACAGAGCACAATCCAGAGTGGAAAAATATGCCCTGGAATGTGATCCAGTTTAGTAGGCCAATAATTAGAGTAAACAATTTAGAATGCTCTAATTATTATCCCACTAAACGAGAATCCAAAGCAGACAAATCCGCCCTGGAATGTGATAAAGCTTCAATAGGCCTAGAATTAGAGCAAATATTGAAACCAGAGCACAATCCAGAGCAGACATATCTAGAATATGATCCAATTCCAGCAGGTTAAAAATTAGAGCAAACACTTCAAAATGAACTTATTTTTATGCCACTGAAACTAGAGCCACAATCCAGAGTAGACATATATGCTCTAGAATATGATCCAATTCCAGCAGGTTAAAAATTAGAGCAAACACTTCAAAACGAACTTATTTTATCTTCACTGAAAGCAGAGGACAATCCAGGGGCAGACAAATCCGTCCTGGAATGTTATCCAGCTTCAGTAGGTCAAGAATTAGAACACACGCAAGCGTACTCCAATTCCTGCCTCTCTGAACTAGATTACTTTCCGTGGCTTGAGGCCAGGCAGCCTCTCAGGACTCCTACAGGAGCAGGAATCCATGTACCTATCGCAGGACTCTCCTTATAAATCAGGAGTCACGCATCGCAGACCTGATACCTAAAATGCTGTTATGTCATTGAATAATATTCAGTTACTATTTTTTTGTTTACTAGAAGGAAATTTTAAACTAAAATTTGTTTACTTATGCATTTTGACGTGAGGAATTCAATGGTAAAGTCGTTGGAGCTCTAGCTCATACCCATTTATGGGTGTGAGTCAATTACACAAAACTGGATAGATACAACACCAAATTTTTTACCATTGAATTCTTTACCCATTTTTATGCCGACATATAATTTTTTCTGGTATTCTGAAAACTAATGTAATACTTATAAAATGGAAAAAAAATCGATATTTTACTATTTTTACACCACAAGCAATTATAGTATATTATTATATAAGGGATTATGATAATCATTATTCGCGAAAATGAAGTTTGTATCACGAGCTATAGGCTCTTGAATATAATACTATAATTTTTTACTCCTGTAAATGCGGAAAAACGTAAAATATTTTAGAAAACGATAACTTAAAAATATACAATGACAAATGACTATAACTTAGCTGTTAAACGGCCGTAGGAAGTGTGATTTTTGGTTCTGTGATTGGCCAAGAAGAGTGAATTATGGAGTTACATTTCACTGTCCTGAAATATGGCTACTGTAATAAATCGAAAACATTGAAATAATGGGAATATATTTGTACAGAATCAGAAAAAATTTAATAATATATGACAATTCTATAATTTATAAACAACATACATTTAATAAAAACTAATTTCACAAGGATAATAGCTTCTGATTTATTTAAACTATTTCTATAACTCGAACATTTCTCAAATTCGAAATGATATTTTACTAGTAACTTGAATTTTTAGGGGAAGTTCTTATATAAGAATAGCACCGACAATGACATATGTAAATATTTCTATTGAAAACTAAGAACTTTCATCATAAATGTTTCTAATAATTTTCTGCAAAGAAAGAAGAGTGGTCTTTTAAAATACAAAAAAAATATATATTCTGAACAGTTCAACATTTTTACTTCCTTTTACAAAGTGTAGTTTTTCTGATTTCAACGGACATGTTCGAATTCAGTTTAATTACTTTTAGTTTAACCTCCGTACGTTCATATGTACGTATAACTCAAAAACGATTAGCCCTAGATTGTTGAAATTTTGTATGTGGAACTGATTGGATTGTATCTCTGTTGAATAAAATAAGTTTAAATAAAATGGAGCAAAAAAATTACTAGACTTACAAGGAAGTTATATGATGTCCACATTAGATTTTTTTACATTTTTTGTGTATTTTCTATGCGTTTAATATTTTTCCTGCCCCTTAATTCGAGTTAGGGACGTTCCACTGTACTTATAAATTTCACTAATTATTTCCTCAAACATCAAAAACCAGAAACCCGTTCCCTATACTCCCCATTGAACATTCACTCTTCCTATATCTTGGCGTCGGTTACGCAGGCGTCCACTCGCGCCTGTTCAGACACGGCGTCGCTGACGCCGAAGCCGGTTCAGTTCTCTCTGGACGGTCGAGTGCAGTAGACGTGGTCGCTTCCGATGTGTTCCTCTCGCGTAGCGTGATAGTGTCTCGTGTTCTTGTTCCTGGTGTTCCGGGTGTATATGTAAGTCTTGTTTAGATGTTGCTAGGTTACACACTCATTGTTGAGAGCTTGTTGAATTGGTGTTGGCATTTGTTTGGGTTCTGTCGTGGGATGGAGTTGGAGTTAGGTTATGTTTTGTGTTGATTTTCGTGATTGTCAACATAAAACAAATGAAAAATGTTACAATTCTGCATTTTTGTTTACGGTTTTTATTGGACTTGAAAGGATGATCATGATTATAATTTAATAAATTATGTTTTATTGTTTTACCCAAGACTGTGTAATTATAAGACTATAACTATGGTGCTTCTAAATAAATAAAGTAGATCATAAAACACATGTGGGTTAGAAATTATAACTCACTGTTTGTTGATTTCTATCTTAGTAACTATACGTTATAAAATCTTCTCTACTCAATTTTTTATTAAATGTCATTTTGAAATGTCATCTCTCAAAAATACTTTTATATAATTTATATCAATGATTAAAATGTGTTGGATAAAATATTGTATTGCACACGTGTGTTAATAATCTAAGTCACTTGAAAAAATACTCCTAAAACTTTTCTCACGTGATTTTAAGCAAGCACCAACTAGCTTTTGTTTGTAATTTTTTCTCTGTTATGTCCGGTTGCACAGATTATAGTTAAATTGACAATATCGCATCGAAATGAAATATCAAATCGATTATAATTAGTACTGTCAACATTTCTATAGGCACTTTTTTGTTAACCTCTAGTTTCGTATTTAACTACAAACTGTTCAAATAGGCATTAATGTTTCTCGTTTAGAACTTAAAAGTACTAGAATTATTAAAATTGTGGTAAGAAAATTCTAGCACCTTATTAGAAAACATTATTTAATAAACAAAACAAATATGGTTCATATTTTTTTCGTTGTAATTATGGTAATAGTTATTAACATACCTAGGTCAGTTATGAGTTTCATAACCGCCGCAGATGTCAATTTTAAGACATCTAAGGCTTGGTATGATTCATAACATCCGTGGTTTGTTCAATAGTTTGCCAATTTCACGTTATTAATAAATATTATTTTATAAAATTCTCTTGTGAGTAACGCTTTCGTGATCAAGTCTGCATGAGTTGATATGACAGCTACATTATCCAATTGTTATTTTGACAAATCTGTAAGGTAATATTTTTACCATACTAACTTGTCAAAATTACTTAGGATACAATTATGACTTAGTTACCCTGCTTACTTTTATCCATGTAAACAAACGCTTAATATCCTGAAACCGGTAAACCAAATTTAATAACATATTTTTGTTTAGTGTTACGTAAAATATTTATTTATTGAGTTCTCATGCCTGTACCTAAAGAAGTCTGAATAACAGAATATTAAAATTTAAATGAAATTTTTATGAAAATTTTGTAATATTCTAAGTACTTACATTTTAATATTTTTATACCGTGGCAGAAAATACAAAGAGATATTTTCTATCTCTGATTTAATTTTATCTAGAATTTAAACGACAGCATTTGTTTGCGTAAAAATTTGTCATTTCATATCGCATTGTTTACTTTTTGTTTGTAATGAAAAACAGCAAATATTTTTGACAGAATTCACTGTAAATATTCAACAACTGAAACCAGAAAATAGTAAAAGAACAACGCTAGCTTCCAAGCGTTTAATTTTGTGTACCTGTGCTTAAAGTTTCATGTTATTTATATCCCAGAGTTTGCTGTTTAAAATATGAATCAAGTTAAAATTACAAGTTGGTTGTCTTGCTATAAAATTCACTCTGAACTGTTTCTAATACCAATTTTGATACTCAAACCAATTAGTCTCTGTACACCAGTAAAGAAAAAAAATATTCTATTCTTTTAAATGTTTTTATTAAATATATATATTCACGAAATAAATTTTATATTATAATTATTAAATTTATAAATAAAATGATGTATTGATTTTCTAAATTTTTTGTAATGAAATTGAGAAAAAAAAATATATTTATTATAACAACTAAGCACTCCAATTTAATCTCCATATACCTATAAATTATATAGAATTAATGATCTTTTGAACAGCCATTCATTAAAATTACTTTCCTTAAATTGTTTTTCATACTTCCCACTAATTTTCTTGAAGTTTGGGAGTCAATTTTACCCCATTCTTCTACCATAAATGTATTAGTTCTTTTATATTCTTAGGGCGTCTTGTTTTCCACATTTTTTAAAACAAATTACACAAGATATTCAATGGGATTCATATCTGGAGACTGTGGAGACGTTTTTAATTGTTGTCTACATGTGTACAATAACTATTCTAACAGTTTACGTGTAGTATGTTTGGGGTCATTATCTTATTGAAATATATAATTCGTGTATGTATGTATATTCAATAAAAAACTTTAAAAGAATAGAGTACTGTTTTCCTTTACTATAGTGTTTCACAAGATAATAATTTCTTATCTTATTTTGTTAGTTCTTGTCTTGTCTCGAAAATCAAGACAAGAAATTTTAGTATATCTTGTCTTTCATTACTCTTGTATGTATATAAAAATTGATCATTATTTTCTTGCTTATTTCTTGTCTTGTAGGTTTTTGAAAATGAGCGTACAATTTCTTTGTATTATATGTAATTTTTTTTGTTTGGATAATATCAATGTCAATTATCAAATATATAATCTTATAATACAATTATTCTTATAAATGAATATTATAAAATCAAAAAATCGCATAGCTGCTCTACCTTTTTTAAATAATTTTTAGCACAACTATGAAATTTGTACAAGAAGAAACTTTTTTTTCCAAAATTACCTGGTAATAAGAAAGCATTTTGTACCTTATCTCTTGGTTATATAATTTCGAGGAGTAATTATATTATTGAGCCAATAAATATTATTATTACGTATTTTTTAAAATGAAATTTACATATGCATATTGAAAAATTTTGTCTTCATTTTTTCAATGTTTACATATATTTTTGTACTTTTAGTGAAATAAAATCTATACATTAAAAAAATAGATATTTCATTATTTTCCTGATCAATAACATATAATTATAGGTAGTTTCTTATAATTAATATAAATTTGAAATTAACAAAAAAAACCGCAAGAGTACAAGAATTGAAGATAATCTTGCTATTTTTGCACTTTTCTTGCAAGGCCTTGTCTTGCTTTTAAATTTGTTGCTCTTGTCTTGCTCTTATCTTATGCATTTGATGACTGATGCAAGACCAAGAAGAATACAAGACTCTCGTGAAACACTATCCTTTACTGGTGTACTGAGACTAATTGTTTTGAGTGTATATATGCGAAAGGGTGCAAAATGTGATATTGTGTTTGGTTTTGTCAGCAGGAAGAGTAGAAGAATTGAAGATAATCTTGCTATTCTTGCAAGGCAATTTCTTGCCTTGTCTTGCTTTTAAATTTGTTGCTCTCATCTTGTTCTTGTCTTGCATTTTTTGCAAGATTGATACAATACCTTAGATGAGGTATAAACATAGAGATATGGCATTGCCCAAATATATTGTCGAAAGATATAAGGTTTAAAATCGCTTGCAGCCAGCTCTTTGAGAACAGTGGACCAGTGGAGTAGTTATATGGAAAACTCAATCAAACAAATAATGAGGATAGACAAAACACTATGACCAATATTTCGTTCGTCTAACTGTAAGTGTACACTACTCAGCTGGCGGATTGTTCTCACGCAGCTGACTGTTAGGCGATTCTCGAACATACATGTTTTGCTTGCTCAGTAGTACGTAGCTATAGGAGTGTGGCATATCTCTGTTATACCTCATCTAAGTACAAGTCCTAGAAAAATGCAAGACTCTCATGAAACATGAAACACTATCCTTTACTGGCGAATAGAGACTAATAAGCCAATTCTGAACAAATCTGTAAGACTTATAGATCTGTAAATCTGTAAATACTGAACAAAATCGTAACGAAAGTAGCCACTCTTATGTATCATTTTATATTAATCAACAAAAATTGATGCGTTTTTGTTAGTTTCTTACAGATATACGGATCTGTAAGACTTACATATTTGTTCAGAATTGGTCCATAATTGTTTTGAGTGTATATGCGAAAGGGTCCAATATGTGATTTTAGTGTTTGGTTTTGTCAGCAGGGTGTCCCCAGCCCCGTATGGTGGTGGACCAGACTGGCACGAAGTTGAGTTTGGCGCAAGCCATGCTGCCGACGTCGGCAGTAGAGCGACGGGCTTCCGTTTGAGCGGGAACTGAGTGTTTTGTTAGTGATTGTGTAGTGAACAGACATGACATTTGCGACGACATGAAATCTATGTCTTTGGAAATACCATGGATACATCTCATCGCTGTTGCGGTTTTTGTTCTCTCCACTACTCTCCTAGGTGAGTTCTTTATTCCACCTCTACTTTATATTGTTATTTGATTTTTAAAACAATGTTTATTTATTTAAAAATAATATTCGAATTCGGGTATTAATTCAAACAAGATTTCAGATTTTGTTTTCTTAATTATGTCGTAATCTCATTAAAAATAATTATATTTAATTAATTTTAATAATAGGTATAATATAGAAAAATAGGAACATACGAAAATAAATCCATGTGTAAAATTATTATATTTGATTTTTAAACAATATTTAAACTTTAAACCGAGTGTGTGTTTTTCTTGAGTGCGCAAGAGTTTCTTTTGCTCCGGTATTGTAACCCGAAAAGGCCATACCGAGTATTTCTCTTAGTGGATTACTAATAACATTGTGAATTTTACGTAATAAACTACACGTGTTTAAAAAATCTTCCGGTTTTTGGTGCCGTACAAACCGTAAAACGTGTAACCGGTATTTTAGGTTAGAGCAAAGTATATGCAAAGGGATAACCTCTGAATTTAGGGATAATATTAACAATAACAAAGTGATTAAAGTGCGATGTAACTATACTAAAGTTAGTGCAAACTAATAAAAGAACGTGAAATATAAAAAAGAGAGGTTAAAATTAAACAATTGTCAATTTTCGTCAACGCTCCCAAACGCAATGGAGCCAAATATTAACACTGGCTTCGACAACGACTCCGAACGCGAAGATGCCACATTTGGCTATTCATCTTCAAATGAAGAAGGAAAAAGGAAAAGGAATGAACGAGTGCAGGGTTTCCGAAAAAGTGCTAAGACAATAAGATCGCCCACTAAGAAATATGTTGAGGAACAGAGAAAACAGAATGATATGACAGAAGTTAAAAGTATGTTTACAGAACTACTTAGAGAAATTAAAGATATAAAAACAGAACAAAGGAAAGTTACTGAAGAAATGAAAGCTATGAAAGAAGAAATCAGTGATCTAAGAAAAGAGAATATCGATCTGAAGCAAAAATTAAGAATAATAGAATACAAAACCGAGAAAATTGAACAACAAGAAAAAAGAAATAACATTGTCGTCAAAGGAAAAAATCTCAAATCACCCGATGAAATAGAACAATTTTGCAAGCAGAAGCTAGGAGTCGATATAAAAGTGGAATCAATGCGCAACGGGTTAAATAAAACTCCCGAAAAATACACTGTGGTAGCTAAAATAAGAAGTTGGAAAGAAAAAGAAGAAATAATGAAAAATAAAAATAAGTTAAGGGGCTCTAAGATATATATTGATCATGATATGACAAAATTGGAGTATGAAACGCAAAAAAAGTTGAGAGAAATAGCGAAAAGAGAAAAATCAGGAGGTAGAAGAGCGAATGTTGGGTACAAGAAAATTTACATAGATGGGGAGTGCTGGTTATGGAATGAGGAGAAGAATGACATAGAGAAACAAGAGTCTTCATCAAAAAACTAAGCAATTCTATACTACCTGGAAACCCATGGATAACGACTAACGCAATGAAAAACGGAAGCAGGAAACCAACGATGAGCTGGAAAACAGCTAACATAAAAGATAAAATACTAATAGCAACATGGAATTTAAAAGGCACTAACGAAACAGGAACCATAAAAAATCTAACCTACGTATTAAATGATTATAATATAGATATAGCAGCCCTACAAGAAACGAAGCAAAAAGACAATTGGATTACAGAAGTAGATGAATACATATTATTTAATAGTGGAAGTGACAGGAAAATATTTGGAACTGGATTTATGATCAAGAAAAATCTAAAATCATCCGTCATAGATTTCAAGCCAATTTCAGAAAGAATTGCTTACCTGCGAATAAGAGGGAGATACAGAAAAATAAGCATTGTAAACGTACATGCGCCCATAAACAAAAGTGATGAGGAAGAAAAAGATCGCTTTTACGAAAAGATAACTAGCATTATGAATCAAATACCGAAATACGACATAAAAATAATAATTGGAGATTTGAATGCAAAGATAGGAAGGGAAGAAATTTATAAATCCATAACAGGTGGTTTCAGTAAACACGGTGAAACAAACGAAAATGGGAGAAAACTAATAGAATTTGCAATTGAATCGCAGATGAAGGTTATGAGTACACACTTCCAGAGAAAAGAAATCTACAAAGGAACGTGGCAACATCCCAATGGAGTTACTTGCAATCAACTGGATCATATACTGATAGAAGATAAGCATGCTCATATAATAAAAAACGTCAAAAGCCAAAGAGGTGCAGTAATAGACTCAGACCATTTTATGGTGAAAGTAACAGTCAAACAGGAAATACCGTTGGAAACTAATGACTTAATTAAGAAGAAACAAATAAAGTATAATATACACCTTTTACAGAATGAGAAGGTGCACCAACAATATATGGAAAATATAAAGAAGGAACTAGATAAAAATACAAACACTAAGGTAATTGATGAAGAATGGAAAAAGACTGAAAGCATAATAAATTCAACTGCACAAAAGATATTGGGTAAGCATAGGAAACAAACAAGAAACAGCTGGTATGATCAGGAATGTCAAAAGGCGGTGGAAATAAAAAATAAAACAAGAGTACAATTTTTACAGCACAATAACGAACAAAATAAAACCAATTATGAACAAGCGAGAAAAAATGTTAAAAAACTTTGCAGACAGAAGAAAAGAGAGGAGACCGATAAGGCAATAACCACGATAGAAACGAATTATAAAAACAGACATGTTCGAAATTTATTTCAAGAAGTGAAAAGACAAAAAGATGGCTATAAATGTAAAACTATATTCTGTAGAGATATTGAAGGAAACTTAATATCAGGCAAGGACAAGGTTAATCGTTGGGCCGAATACTTTAAAGAAACGCTAAATGGAAATAACAATAATGAAGACGGAGGAACTACTTTTGGAATGGAGTCTGATGGAAGTGAAGAACGGGAAAACGTGCCACCGAATGAGGAGGAGATATTTAATATTATTAAAAACCTAAAAAACTTCAAAAGTCCAGGCCAGAATGGTATTGCTGCGGAACTGTTCAAACTAGGAGGAGAATCTCTCCAGGACCATCTTTACCAAATAATAAAGCAAGTATGGGAAAAAGAGAAAATGCCAAATAGTTGGGCTGAAGCTGTAATCCACCCAATACACAAAAAGGGAGACAAGACCCTTTGCGAAAATTATAGAGGTATCGCCTTGCTGGATGTAGCCTATAAAATAATTTCCTCAGCTATTCGAGATAGATTGACCAATGAAGCTGAAAAAATATTAGGAGACTATCAAGCGGGTTTTAGACCTTCCAGATCAACTACAGATCAAATATTTGCACTGAAAGAAATTATGGCTAATAGTTATGAGCATAAGCTACCGCTGCATATATTATTTATAGACTACAAACAGGCATATGACTCCATCAAAAAAGAAAAATTGTACAATATATTACAAAGTCTTAATATCGACAAAAAGTTAATTAGATTAGTTGCAATGACCCAGAAAAACACAAAATGTAAGGTTAAGGTAGATTCAGAACTATCCGAAAGTTTTTCAGTAAATCAAGGTTTACGACAAGGAGACCCATTATCACCGGTGCTATTTAACCTAGCATTGGAGTGGATAATAAGGAAGAGCAACATACAAACACAAGGAACTATATACCGTCATAGGCACCAAGTGTTGGCATATGCAGACGACATAGCCTTGATAACAAGATCTAGGGAAGAACTGGAAAAGACTTTGACAAGATTAATACTAGCTGCTGAGGAAGTTGGACTCCACATAAACATGCAAAAAACCAAATACATGCGCATAGTAAATAAAAATGAAACAAATATCACTGGTTTACACGTAAAAACAGAAAATGGAGAAGAATATGAATTCCAGCAAGTATCCCAATTTACATATCTTGGTGTAGTATTAACGAACAATAATAATGAAGATATTGAAATTGAAACTAGGCTTACTAAAGGCAGCAAATGCTTTGGATCTTTAGTTAACGTTCTAAAATCCAAGAGCGTATCTAGAAAAGCAAAAGTAAGAATCTATATGACGGTAATAAGGCCGACGGTGACCTACAGTAGCGAGTTATGGATATTCAACCAAAAGAATCAAAAGAAAGTACAAATATGGGAAAGGAAAATATTAAGGAAGATTTTTGGAGGAAAAAAGGAAGGCGAAATGTGGTTAAGAAGGACGAATACGGAATTAATGGAACTTTACAATAATGCCGGTATAACGGGAGTAATAAAATCACAAAGACTTAGGTGGTTAGGTCATGTGGAGCGAATGCCTGATAGCTGCATAGTTAAAAAAGTGTTTAATGGTGGAGTAGTGACGAAAAAGAGGCGAGGACGACCTAAAGAAAAGTGGTTTAGTGCGGTTAATAAAGACTTACAAGAACTTAAAGTAAACAACTGGAAGAGAAAAGCGAGAGACAGAAAGATTTGGAGAAACATCGTGAAAGAAGCCAAGGGCCTCTACGGCCTGGAGAGCTAATCTTCATTCATTTAAACTTTATTCGAATTCGGGTATTAATTACTACAAACACGATTTCAGATTTTGTTTTCTTAATTAATTATGTCGTAAGTAATACTTCTCATTAAAAATAATTATCTTTAATGAATTTTAATAATAGGTATAATATACAAAGATAGGAACATACGAAAATGAAACCACGTGTAAAATGAAATAGTTTGTATCACATAATACTTATTTTTGTAATAAGTACGCGAAGTTTTTTTTAGTGCGTGAGATGTCAATCGAATACACTATAAACATTTGGCGCACAAAATGCAAACTAATTTGCGTAATTAATTTTAATTTTTTTGTTTATCTATATAAATTGCGCGAAGAAATGTTTTCCATCACCGTTAAAAAATGTTTTACCAAAGCGTAAAATAGTATATTATTTAACAAGCATAATATGTAGGCTATATTACACGAGGATGTAATTAAAAATACGAGCGGTAGCGAGTATTTTTAATCATCCGCGTGTAATGTAGCCATATTATGCGAGTCAAATACTATACTTTATCTACAACTATCAGGCATATAAAAAATCTGATATTATTTGTTAAATATTCATTTAGGTGTGAGTAGTTCATATATAGCTCAACAGATGGCGCCACAGTAGCCTTAAATGTCAAAATAACTTTTCAAATTGTATTTATTATACTTTTATAAGCATATATATTGATATTTATAATAAAAAATGTGTTATTAATAAATTAACAGTTTAATAAAATATTATGTGTTAAATTATATGCCCTATTTATTACAGAAAAGTGTAGCGTGTATCATGACATTTCATATTACACTTGTGTAATATGAGTAGTATATTATATGTAGTATCACACGTATAATGTACAGATATTTCAATAGTTGTAGATAAAAACGTTTTCCCAGATACTTTGTACACTGTGTCAAGTTGCATTGTTATTAGAATAATAGCTTTTTATTAAATAGGTAAGGAAATAAACGTGGTTATTTAACGTACGCGAAAATTGCAAAAAAAGACGAAGGCGTGTTTTGTAAGAGCATCAGAAATGGATTTCAAATTATGAATTTTTGACATTTTGATGACATTTGCAAAATAAACAAAAATACAATACCCAAGACTGCTTAACGTTGTGCTTTATTAAGTTACTTCAACAATAATGTTGGTTATAAATAGATAAATGATGTAAAATAAGATTGCCATTTAAATTTTTTGAATTATAGAATATGAGTCTTTGTGAATCTAATAAATTTAATAAGTATATTATAAATATTTGTAAAGATAATAAGAACTAAATATTTTATTTTTGTAGCTGTTAATATTTCTATATATCCCTACTTTCCAATTTGATTACTTAAATGAAATTAGGGAAATAAATAGTCTCTTATTAAACGGAAGTAGAAATTTGTTCCAGAACAATAAATGTGACATAGCAAAGTTAGCTATTTGCAGCTTTGCGATGAATCAAACTAACATACTGTTTTAATTTTATAAACCCTCGATGTTCTGAACATTTCGATAATTCGAACATGTCTTAATATATTTTGTTCACATTTTTTTCGATACACAATATCAGTTGTTCTGAATATTAGAACTGATCTATACTTTCAAGTATTTTTGTGTTCTTTATTTTTTATTAATTCAATTTCTAGAATTGTTTTCTTAGCTATAAATTTCCTAGAACAATTTTTCTTATATTTATAAGTATTTATTGCCGTGTTCGATTACTTCGTGGAAAATACTCGTAAGTACTTGAATTCGTAGAGTTTTATGGAAAAATAATAATTGCGCAATTTTACTAGAACATTCATTGCGAGAACAAATGAATCATGTCAGGCATAAAATCACCCTTTCTTAGGATTAAATATTCGTCGTAAATATAATTCCTTTTCCAATACTTTAATTACCACGAACTTCAAAACTCTACGTTGTAATTTAAACACTTCATATTACCAATTTGTGAATCCAACGGTCGTCTGTGGCACAACATTTCTAGATGGAAAGTCAGTTTTGAGTTGATCATCACGTCATCAATTTCTGCTGCAAGAATTATTAAAAAAATTAGCATTTTTTTGTATACGCAAGATATAGATGAGATTTTTATTCGCTATCTCATTATCGTACGTGTTACAATGGGGAAATACCTATATGCTATTTGCGTCTAACCAGCGACAAAAATGAAATAGAAACAGTAATATAAACGATATAATGGACTTTTTTCAAATACTAAAAAAAATGAATATATTATCCATGTCATTTATGAAGGTTATTACGGTGTCTACAATTTGTACTTCATTGTGAGTTGGTAGTTAGTTTAATCTACAACTATTTTTGTATATTTCATCCATTATTATAATTGTAAATAATATTGTTAGTTTTGTCATTTATTTACTTCGAAAGTCACAAATTTCCCCTTGGTGGGTCATACTAAAGTCCGTATTAAAACTTGTATTAGCTAAAACATTGTTTTACCTTAAAACATACATACCAGGGTGATTAAGTGGTACAGAATAAGATTGTTTTAGTAAAAACAGGTGTATTAAAAAAATGTTCTTGACAACACTGTATTATCTCTCACGTGACAAAGTCTTAATACAGACCTTAAATACGCTAATACAACCCACTGAATATCACCCATAGTTAGGATTGATGACGTGAGGATCAACCCAGGGAAACCGATCTTACATATTTTTTAATTTTAATTGTATAGGTTGTCAGCCTACAGCCTCTGTAAGGGATTTACAGATTATAATTAATTTCGAACTACTCGGATAGTTATACATATTTATTTTATTAGTAGATAATGTTTTGAATTTGGGATTTGAACTCCAGATCTCACACTTCAATTAATTCTTGTCGCGCTAACCCATTATTATAAATCAATTGTTTTTGCGTGTAGACTAATTAAAAAATAACGGAATCTCTAGAGTTTTCGAACTAGAATAATAAATTATCAGTAATTATTTTTACGCAGATTTAGTTAAAAAAGTAACATGGCATGTGTCAATTTTCAATTGTTTCATGTCGATAATTTAAAAGGATTTGTTATAATTAATGCACTAGTTGCGGTTTATTCAATATTTGTGCCTTTATGTGGACGATTTACACACGTTCTATAGGATCATATTTTTTCATCTTTTCAACTTTGTATATTTGTAAATTTAACTCCATTGTAAAGCAATCCAAACATAGTCATTTAAACAAAAGAAAATTAAATATGTCTTAACAGTTAAGGAAGTTGTAATAATGTTTTTATGTATCGACAAATTATGTTTAAATATTTACAAAATACGGTTAGTTTGACATTAAAATAATGATTCATTTCGTACAAATTTGTTTCTAATTACCACTATGTCGGTATTTATATTTCCATTCATATTTTTATGTACCATACTAATTGTAATTGTTCTCGTTCACTCATACATAGTTCATATTTTAAATTGAGTTATCAGCATTAATGAGATTATAGTGATGATACGGGTACACTGACATGACTCCCTCGTAGACCAATAAGTTTAATGACAGAAAGTTATTAACCACATTTAGGGCTCTCACGGATATAGAAATAAGACTTGCGATTACATCTACAATTGGTTGACAATATTGCTTATTATATTCGCTTCTATTTAAAATAATGAATTATTTAGAACGATGTATTATGTTTTCGCTGTATAAGACCGATTTTTTTTGTAGTTTTTTTCTTTCCTGTGATATATACTTTGTTAATATTTAGCTATTTATAAATAAAAGAGAAAAGTAAGCTATTGTGTACACAGGCTAACATTGGGATCTCGAGAACCATAAGAGATACGAAGTTGATTAAATTGGGAAGAAGTTGTCACATTAATTAGCCATTTCAATTTTGTTTTCCCGATAAAATGTATAGGTCACTGTCACTAGATATGATCAAAAAACTGATTTTGGTTAATTTACTTTCTCATTTATAGCTTTCTTGGTTTAATTCATACAAGTTTCTAGATTGTACAAGTTTTTACGAGGAATTGACAGCGGTCCTCAAAATTTTTGTAATTTGAACATTTTTAAAGAAATTAATACTAACTTTCAATTTTCTTATGGAATGCAAAGTTGTCTTTAGTACTGTTGAAAAGAGATTTTTTCTCTTTCCAACGATATAAAACACATGTGCGTTAAAATGAAAATATACTAAGAAATTAGAGAATTATTAATTTTATTCAATTTCGGTCAAGTGTGCTTTGGAAACAAATTAAAAATCATTTGTTTTAAACAAGTTTTTAGTAATTCAATATTCGTCTAAATTTCTACAAAACAGAAAACATCGGGTTCGATTGTAGCCTTTCTGGATAACGCTGAAGATATATTTCTAAAATAATATGCTTATTTTGATGACCAGCATATTAAATCTTAAAAACTAATTGGATTGATTATTCAAAATTTTACAATTGTTCAGTCTTCCCATCCGGTTCAGACATCACTGCTGTGTATATATTTTACAGTTTAAATAATAGGTAATAGGTCTGTTACTATACCACAGAATAGTTACATACAGAAGCGACACTCCTATTCAGTTCTATGACCTTAAAGCATTGTGTAGACCTTTACATTTGTTCCCTTCCGCTATCTCTCACTAAGATGTGAGGAAACTTTAAATTTTCCGATTTTAAACAATGAGCCTTTTAAATTTGTTCACTTTCCCCATCTCTCTCTAATTTTCGTTTCTCTCTCTTACTGTCGCTTCTGTATAAACCTATTCTGTGACTATACTTTGTTTCTTTAAAGATTTTTGATTTTCTCTGTGAACCTGTTACAAATTTAATTTGATTCGTATTTAAGTGTATATATTAATCGTATATGATCTTATCTGGTTGTCAGTATCTGTGACAGTAACCTCTCCTAACCTTATAATTTTGCGCTGTCATTTGTCATTTAAGTGTAACAATTTCATTAGCATCGCTGCCCTGTATATATTTTACAGTTTAAATAATAAGTAAATAATGTTGGTCTATTTACTTTGTTTCTTCAAAGAGTTTGATTTTCTGTCTGTACCTCTTATAAATTTAATTTGATTCTATCGAATTAATGGTTTAAGTGTATATATTAATCGTATATGATTTGATTTGGTTGTCAGTATCTGTGACAGTAACCTCTCCTAACCTTATAATTTTGCGCTGTCATTTGTCATTTAAGTGTAACAATTTCATAAGCATCGCTACCTGTGGAAACATCGCGCAGGCCTCCTCGATCTCTACCCGGCCTCCTTGACATGCACGCCATCTGTGGAGCGTTTCTTTGATTAATGGTGTATCAGCCCGACGCAGATGTGCGAATACGCCACGCGAAACTCAAATAATACACGACAGTTTAACGCTATCAGTACCAACAATTATTTGTTGGGATAACGAAAATGTGGAAAAGATTTCACATTTGGCTTTTAATGGGGAGTTTTTGTTATTCTTTTTTTAATTTGATGAGGAAGTTTTCTGTCAAATAGTATGTTAGCTTTATTAGTAGTGTACTAGTGACGATTTTCAGGTGACTTGTTAAATCAAGTGCTTATACATTATATATCATACTATCAGCAGTTATTCCCATTATTGGGTCGCGGTTATAGATAAATATAGAAATATGTTCTTTTTGATTTACCTAGAAAATATGTTATTGTTATTCTACGACTACTATGGAAAGTATCTCTTTTCTAACACTATGTAAAGCTTGAAAGTTGCGTATTTCTCACAATCGTGGGTTAAAGTGTAATTGCCAACATTGCGCATGCGCATTGTGGAAAATGTCATTTCTCACAATAATTATCAACATTGCGCATGCGTGAAGGTACTCTTTTTGAGGTTACGGACGCCATATCGTTTTTTAGGTTAAATAACTTTTGTGTATGTATTTTTCTTCTGTAACCTTGTGTGATTCCAATATTCGACTTCGTCTCGTGCCGAAACTTTCACACCTCATGGGAAATAGGCGACTTTCTGTACTTGTTGCGCAATACAACCTGACATAAAATACAATTTTTATGCATTCTTGTATATTCAAGCACGTTTAAGAAATACTTTTCAAGCCCACATTGAGTTAATTTTCTCTCAAGTAGATAGTCAGATAAAATTTATTATTTAATAAATACAATATAATAAATTTTATTAAGGAATATTATTGTACTCTTAATAATTTGATTCTTAAAACATTAACATTTGTTTCTTGTCATTCTTTTATTGTAACATTTTGATATGAACTTTAACTTGTTTCTTAATATTCACAAAAATATATTTGACTTTTCAGTTTGTCCACTTCTTTATTTATCTTAATTTGGTTTTATTTGTTTTACTAATTTAATTTAGACGGCATGTTTACATTGTGAATACATACTTTACATTTTTTTGAGTTAAATGATTCAAACAATATTGGATTTGGAGGCTTGAGTTTCTTTAAAAACTGACCGTTTCGTTATTGACTACGGTTAATAATAATTTATTATTGGTTACCAAGTAAGCGGTAGTGAAAAACAATTTCTCATATCAAATAAAGGTTAATAATAGTGGATGTCTCGGCTAGTAGTGAAAAAACTATTTTATTTTATTTGAAACATGAACCTTGTTTAACAAAGAATCATACAACCTTGTTTAACAAATAAAAAGCGTTCGAAAATGCAAGATACAAAAGGCCTTTGCTTTAAAGTTGCAACGCAATAACATGCTTATGCATTGTTTTACTGCATTTAATATAAATGGATAAAATTGTGAAGTATTATTAATTATAAAACATAATGATAAATTGATTTAATAGTATTTAAATTTTAGGGCACGTTGGCTTCGTAAAAGTGAAATTCATTTTATGAAACTCAAACTAATGACTAAGGGGTGCGAAATTTCAAGCACTTGAAAAATGCATATTCATAACGAGGGGTTGTGAAAATTCACAAAAGCGCAATTCATGTCCATATTCAACTGAAAAAGACTTGAAAATTATCCTGAAATGAATTTCAATTGGCCGAAATTAAACAAAACTGACACTAAATTAAAATATGCAATAATTATTTAACTATTACGGGTAGCAAGTTAATTTTGCTTGTTGAAAATTATTTTGGGAATTGAAACGAAGTAGAGATATCCAAAAATCGAAATGTTGGTTGTTGTTTTCAAATGTACATGAATCATATCTTTATTGTACTTATGGAAAACTCAATTTTAATATGGATGAAATCTGCGACACTTATGAATATTACAATATAAAATATTCCAAAATATAATACTTTTCAGTCAAAATCTTCTTAAAATATATTCCCGCTTCGAATTATTGTGACGTCATGAATTACAGTCCTACCCAAAGATATCTCACACGTACACATACACATATGATACAAAGGCCAATTGTAAAGTTTAACGTCAGAATAAACTAACCTAAAATTATATAGTGTCACAGGAAAAGTTCGTAGAGTGTTTTAATCGTTTTTGTTTTGTTTACATGTTTTGTTAGTTTATAACTACAAATTTGTATTCATATAATTCAAATTACATATAAACAAGAAAATATAAACTACCTTAGTTTATATTTCGTCCGCAAGAGTTAGCTGAGTCATAGGGATTCTGACGTCTGATAAGTGGCACGAACATATTATTTACAAAAAAATTAACGTTTATTTATTTGGGTGAGGTGTAAAAATAATTGAAACATGAATATTTATAACTAATTTTAATTAACTAATAATTAATTTTAAAAGATAATAAAAGTAAGTAACACTATAAATAAATAAATATAGCTAATAATAAATTGCACGATATTTATATCATCCACTATTTACTATCAGACTGTCCTCGCGGACTTTTCTGCTTGGGTTTATGTAGCAGAGCAATTAAACTCTTGAATATTTTGGCAGCTTCGATGCGTCAGTACAATAGACGGGAGAGTAAAAGTGTCTGTGATGACTTCCTTGTACGTCTATTAAATGAGGTCTTGCAAAAAACCTTTTATTGTTTAAATCGAACTTACAATCTCCAATTTGTTGCTCTATATGATTTAATTATTTTTATTTACATTGGGGCCTATTCTGTAACACAGTGGTTAATTTTTAACAAATGGTTAAAATTTTTGTCCAATAAAAATTGATTAGACAACTAAAAATCCAATTTTTTGTTATATGTCAACATACTAGATTGGTTAAAATTTTTAACCATGTGTTAAAAATTAACCACTGTGTTACAGAATAGGCCCCATTATATGTTATATAGTATCGTTTTAAAGTATCATACTAAAAAAGTCGCAAAAATTGTGACGTTCCTAGGTTCTGGTGTGAAGTTATCAATGTGTGGATGGCAGATCCTAAATATTGTGGATTGGCGCGTTTGAAAGTTGGTAAAGTGGACAGTTTGTGATTTAAAACATTGTAAGGCTTTTGCGTGCCACTATATTTGCAGATTATTCAATTTGTCAGTTTGGAAGTTAAAACATATTTTGACGTTCGAAACGGAGTGAAGTTGGGTAAGCACCTTGATACGTCATTGGACAAGGGGGAAGTGAGTAAAAAATACGGATCTAATATTATATATTGATGAATGCTAAAATGAAAAAAAAGTGCAAGACCTCGTTAAACACATTTTTTACTGCACTTCATTAACACTTATTTGTGCTCTTTCGGTACTGCCGATTGCAATAACAAATGGAGGCTTACAAAATTTCAACATTCTATGGCTAATCATTTTTGAGTTATGTTAAATACATACATACGTTTGTACAGACGTCACGCCGAAACTAGTCAAAATGGAGTCAGGGATGGTCAAAATATAGACATTTCCATTGAAATCTGAAAACCGATTTTTTTTTGCGATTACAATACTTCCTTTACTTTGATTTAGGATAACAATATTTATTCCTTTGTTAAACCTGTGTAATGCTAGGGAATTTAGACAGTGAAAAACGAATGTCCTTCTTGATTCGATTGGTACGCGTGGCATGACGTCACGTCCCGCGAGAGTCCCGAGATTTCCCGAAGGGTGACATATGAGTTGTTGCCGAGAGAAAATAGTTGTCGGTTAATTTGTTACAAGTTTTATGATTTGTTACTAGTTTCAGTGGGGTTGTAATGAGATTTCGGAAGTAATCTCTCTGCTTTTCAACTTTTATCTTCTTTACGGCTATAATTCTTTGAAATTTTTAATCCGGTGCATCATAGAAAATTCATGGAGCATTAGTAACCTTATTATACTAAGGAGATTATGTATAAAAGATTTTTTACATACTTCAAATAATTCATTCTGCAAAATATTAAAGTTTACAAAATTTTAATAAAATATATTATAAATTATAAGTTCCTTTATTATTTAATATTTAAAGTAGCACGTTTTTGAAATTACCAATTTTGTTTTTTAGTTTTCTGAATGATTTCTTCAGAAAAGCACGTTCAGTTGAAGCTCCATATCTAAGTATTTCATAATTCTTCCAAAATATGTTCAAAGCATTTTGACAACTGTGTACAATGTCAGATATGTCATGACGGGTTTTAAATTTAACATTTAATTCATACTTTCACCTCAAAAAAGAGATGGAAATAAAATACCCATCCTTCTATGTTTGGCCAAAAATTTAACACGTACATAGGCAAGTCTGCATCTAGTGATATATGATCTAAGGATCTTACACTAGCGGTTTTTTAAGTACTTTATAAATTTATTTTTAGTGACAAGTAAATGAAATGCTTCATGCGTTAGGTTTTATTTTACAGCGCGACATTCTATAATGAAGCTTGATGTAAAGCGGAGTGCTTTGTAAAAAAAACTTTGACGTTTACCAGTGCAATTGTTAACAGTATTACAAATATGACATTTCAAGTTCAAGTTGTCCAATTGTGAAATAATGTGAAAGAAGAAAAGAACAAGACATAATTGCCATAACTTTTTGAAAAGAATATCATTATTAAATAAGAATTTTTAATATAATAATGAACATTTCTTTATTTCATTCTATAATAATATCCATGTTATACTGTTGGTAACGTTGTACCGTTTCCTCTCTAGAAAGGGAAAAGTAATTTTCGTCACTTTTTCTCGAGAAGAAAGTAGAGCTTTCCATGTAAGTCGTGAAAAAATAATGTTTTCCCAGGTATTTCGCGAACGATGTCTAGGTAACCTAACAACTTTGAAAAAAATGCCTACTTTATGCATTGTTATTGGAATAAATATGTTAACATTTTTTGACAGTTGTAGAAAAATTATTTATTAATAACTCATTTTTAATAGATAACCATAGTAATCTGGCATATGCCAGTATAATTAAACGTAGACTTATTTTACCACTATGGTTTGCTGACTTATTGAGAATTCTAGTTTCCCATATAAGTTTTGAAAATATTAATCCATTATTTATGAAAATAACTCAACTGGATAACTTTATATGTAACAAACACACTTCCAGCTCATCTTTTATTACACGCAGAGTCTTACCTTTAAAATTTACGTGAGCAAAGAAAAAGAATAACCAATATGAAATGAAAATATGTGGAGGTTTATATAGAGACATTCCGTGGCTCTAATAACTTATAACAATCAACAAAGGAAGGCAAATAAATCTACTTCCCATCCATTTCCTTAGAAAAACTTAAAGCAGTATGTTTGTAAAGCAGTTTTATTTTCGCCTTTTCCGCAAAAAGACAAGTGCTCACTTTTCACAAAAACAGATTTCTAGCTCAAAATAAAATATTACCGCATTCCCCAGTGTAATAACCGACATACGTTCCAGCACAGCATGTGTGTGCTGTAAGCTACGACACCCTAGGGAAGGCAAAACCGATTTAACAATATCTGTTTATCTATTGGTCACGTGACTACTAACAGTTGAGTGTATAGGCTGAGGACCATTTCTCACGTATGAGGGTTGGCTGCCCTGGGACTTGATAATGCTAGTGCTGCCAACTACCAAACAAAAATTTCACTGCTGAAGATGGTATCGAACATGGGGTTAATACAATCAGAGGATTAAAGGTCTATCCGGTATTTAAATAGAGTACATTAGGTTTACAACTTCATAGTGTACTGTAATAGCGTAATAAGGTGACCAGATTTGTATGTCATAAAACTGAACATTGTTCAACGGTTCTTAATACGCGTATGTACATAATTTTTATATTCACAATTTGCAAAATATCATACATTTAAACACACTTTAAAGTGTAACACAGGGAGTAATGACAGAAGAGTACGACGATGATGTTTACATTTCTGATAATTAATGATGACCACAACAAAAACAGGAAAAAAACCAAAAATACTTAATTTAACTAGAAAAACTTTGTGAATTTGTAGAGGAAAAAAAATTAGTAAAGGACATTGAAGGGAAAGAATAGTACCTATTAGAACGTTTATTTATTTGAGTGAAGTGTAAAAATCATTGAAGCACGAAAATTTATATAACTAAGTTTAATGAAAGAATATTAAGTTATAAAAATATAATAAAAATAAGTAACACTTTCAATAAACAAATATAAACACTAACTTAAGATTAATAATTATTATTAAGGACTTAAACACTTAAGAATATTTATTTAAAAACTTATACTACGCACTATTTATTTACATGATATTGATATCACCAATTATTTATATTTATTGTTAATATCAGACTGTTCTCACGGTCTTTTTCTGCTTGGTTTGTATATCTAAGTAATTAAACTCTCGAATATTCTGGCAGCTATTAATGCGTCAGTACAATAGAAGGATGATTATTAAAAGTAAAAGTGCATACTCTGTGTGGCGAGCGTGGACAATTGCATACAAGGTATACAAATAAGACACTTTTACTCTTAATGACACATTCTATTTCTTCTACAAACGTAGATATTTTAAAAAATAATGTACTAGCTAAAGTTCAATTATTTGGTTATCAATTTAAATCTGTTATTTGATGATGTTTTTTAGTAACTTTATTGTTAGTAGTATTCTACCTACAAATGTATCACTCTTGGATGGCAAATACGAATATTTTTTTCTCTCGCACATTTTAATAACTTAAATCCACCACTGTTAAAGATATTCAAATCTTTAAAAATGAAAAAAAATTGTTATCATTAAAATAAACGTTATAAGGACAATAAAATTTCTGTAAAAAATGTAACCAGTTAAATAGAAAATTTTATTTTATTTATTAAATCTTATAAATACCAACGTCAAATTTAGATATTATATCAGGATTAACATACATGTATAACAAAAACAAAAACATATTGTATGCACATCGCGAACATTTTGAGTATTCCAACATCAATTTCATCACTTATCCGGCTTAGCAAAAATCGACAGCGTCCGAAATGAGACGCCGGCGTAAAACGTTGTAACGAGACGCCAAACGCGACTCAAATGATAAAATATGATCACATTTGCTGGCCGGACGCGCAAAGGGCAGAAAAAAGGGGCTCTCGATGAGGATTTTGAGGGATGATCCTCGATTCGCGAACACACGCGTCGCTTCGTAATTTGTGTTACGGAACACCATTAAAACAAAATAACACGCAGGGGAGAGGGTAGAAACAAACATGGGTCGGACTCCGTTATTCACTCTATAGTACATTCCCTTGAAGAAGTAGTTGTTATAAAATAGTTATAGTTATACAAGTGCAATGGAAAAAAAATGCTCTCTATATATAAAATTGGCAATTTTATACAGTGTGTGCAAGGAAATGCGGAACATAGGACTTTAACATGGGATCTCAAAAAATTGCGGCTACTCTCTCTCCTGATAGATTTAGAACAAAATTGCAAGAGTACAAAGTTGTTCAGAATTAAATTCTACGTCAGATAAAATCTTAATTGTTGCAACAGCACGTCTGCAGTACGAGATATATTAAATATAAAATGTAACATTTTCGTTCAAAATCAGACATCCATGGAAATAAAAGAAAAAATCTATGTGTCAATTGTGACAGTTAGTAACCTTACTTTGTGTTCAATATTTTTTTAAAATTATATTTGTACTGTTTTTTTAATATTAGCACATTGTTAAAGAAATGAAAATAATTTCAACTTAAATAATATTAAATTATAGACAATAAGTATTACAATTAGCGAAAATTCTCTAAACTGACAGATATATATTTTCTTTTATTTCCATGGCTATCTGATTTTTAACGAAAGTATAACATTTTATATTTAATATATCTCGTATTACAGGCCTGCTGTTGCAACAATTATGATCTTATCTGACGTAGAATTTACTTCTGAACAACTTTGTACTCTTGCAGTTTTGCTCTAAATCTATCAGGAGAGAGAGTATCCGCAATTTTTTGAAATCCCATGTTAAAGTCCTATGTTCCGCATATCCTTGCACACACTGTATATAGAGAGCATTTAATCTTTCATGTGACATTGAATTTCTAAGATATTTTTTTATCCTTTTTAAGCAAGATATTTATAAGGACATAAAACTATTTTTAAAACTATAAATGAAATAAATATTGTAACGTTTATTTATTTAAGTAATTAAGTTTAATAAACGAATAATAAGTTATAAAAATATAATAACAATATACATAAACAAATATTAACACTAATTTAAAAGTTATTATTATAATTAAGTCTAAAGCACTACGAACATTTATTTAAACACTTAAAACTACACACTATTTATTTTCCCAATATGTTTATATCACCAACTATTTATTTATATCATCAAATATTCATTTTAATCATCAACTACTTATTTATTCCTACTTTACATGTCGCGGACATGTACTGACCGACACTGACTTTCTTCAGTGACTCTCTGCACACTCTGACCAATACTAACTTACTGACCTCTCGATGCGGCCCTTATATACCTGACGCCAATTAATCTCTAAAACATTCTACAGCGTTCTCGAATAATAGCAGCGTCACTCCTATCTCACATGACCTATAACGCGACTACCTGCTCAGACTTTCTAATAGTTTAAAATTAATCAGCCACCTCCCACCCCCCTTTAAAAAAAATAATTTTATTATTATTTTTTTACACCCAACAATTTTTTGATGAAATAATGGGTCAGAATTTAATCAAATCTGTTATTTTAGTCTTTTCCTTGCTTTCTGACTTCATTTTAATAGTATTGAACAACGAAGTACTGAAATATTTCACTTAAAAATTGATATAATTTAAAACATTTGTTTGATTTCTGCTATCAGCTGTCAAAAAATATTTTATTCTCGAATGAAAAGTTACATTTCGCAATCTAGAATCAAAAATAGTTATTGAATTCCAATTTCTAAATTTGCTAGGAAAGTTTTTATAAAATATAACAAAAAACTTAATTTAACTTTAATTATTTAAGTTTTTCGAAGAATGTTATTTTCTATTGTTACAACATTCGCTTTTCATCTTTTCTTCTTGCAAAATCTAATAAAAACAATTGGGATCTCTTTTAACTATTTCGTAATTACTTTCCAAATCCCATTCTGTAGAAATACAATTTCCTGCGCCCTGCAGTGTCATAATGTCATTTGTTTCAACACGGAGCAAACGAACAGACAAACTTTTGAATTTTAATCAGATTTTCGACGTGAACTATAAAAACGAACTATTTTCGTTTAATCACACGACAGGAACAAATGAGCGACGTTCAACAAACTCAATAAAAAGTTCCAACATCCAATTACGTCGATTAATAAAACGGAAAGATGAGAGAATCGCAGTGGGCTGCTCCGTGGCTCGATACGCTTTTGTTGGCCCTTAGACTTCTTATTCTGTAGATCGTGCTCAGGTGAGCTTTTTCACTGCTAATTTGTTGGACTTTATAATAGGAAAACTTTTTGGTTTTATCTACAGCGTTAAAGATCAACGGTGTTAGGGTTAAATTGTTCTTGTTGCATTTTACTTTTCGTTGAAGTATTTCACATCTGTAAATTAATTTGTACAATAGTAGTATATTGTGACAGGTCACTTTATTCACAAGCTTATAAATATGAGTATTAAAGAATTTGTATACGAGTTACATACTATTTTTTATGACAGCTATTTTTCGCTTACTATTCTGTAACTCAGTGGTTAATTTTTAATCACTACCTAAAATTTTTGACTAATAAAAATAAACTTAACAAGTAATGCTTTAATATTTTCTCCAGTGCTATCTATTTTCATTGGAGAAAAAATTTAGCAACTATTTAACCACTGAGTTACGGAATTGGGAGGAAATAATGTTTCTGGTAGTGCCAGCTCCCCTTGAGAGAATTTTTGTTTAAAAATTTAAGAAATTGAGACTTGATAAATTTAAAATAAAAATGAATAACAGCACTTGCTAATATTTCTAATAATTAATATGCACATACATTTCTTTATTATTACTCTGATGAATGATTGATGATCAACTGATTTAAGAATCAAGCTGATGCGGAGATCAATATTTATTTTAATTCATCAACTTGATTCACTGAAGTTTCATGGTATTGTTATTCTTTACGGTACTGTATATTAATTTCATAAATTTTTAATTAGACGTCCCTTAAATGACTTTAAAATATTTGTACATTCTTATTTTTTTGTCTACATTTTTTAAAACTAAATTTAAATTCTTTAAATCTGACCTTATTTTAATAGAATACTATTGAAAATGTGAGATTGATATGTCATAAGAGACAGTTGACAGTGTTTTTGTTCTTAAATTTTCGATGGCAACTAAGAATTTTATTATGCTTTCTCAATAATTTTCAAAGTAACAAAATGAAATCTTTAATTTACATTGAAAAATGTGATACATTATGAAATTACTCATTTCGAAATTCCTGACTCGTCTCCTTCGTCGCCTCCTCCGGAAAAATCTTATTCGTACCGTAAAAAATTATTTACCGGACTTATAACATAAATTACTATTTTCATATTTGAAAAAAAAAACTAAAAATGCCAAAGAAAGCGAAAAAGTGAGAAATTACTTCGATTCATATAGATTTGTGACAATAAATATGTTTTAGATTAATCTTAACAGCTAAAATCTTCTTTACATAAATACATATGTTAAAACCTTAAAACGAGGATCAAATATTAAATCGGATGATCAAAGCTTGATTAATGGAATATAACGGTTCAGTTGACCATTGATTGAATTGATTCATGGATCAGAGTTGATCAGTGGATCAAGCATTGATTAAGGAATTGTGAATTTGGCCACAAATTAAATATATTATTGGATTTTATTGTTTCCTAATTAATAACTTTCCAGTCGAATAAAACCATTTTTACATTAATATATAAGATTTTGTCTATAATGGCAACTGTACGAACTATAATTGTCACTATAATATTATAATTGATTTGAATAAACAAATAACGTGAACAATATCTCTGACTAACGAAGCAAGTAAGGCCAAGTGAAATCCAAACAAGCAAATCAGCAAGTCGTGCAGGTGCTAAGTCTAAACACAGCGGTAGAAGGCGGGAGCAGCAGTTGCAGTAACTCCGGAAACTCGAGCATTAGCCGGAAACAGCGGTGGGCTGGCGGGAAGTTTCAACTGCACTGCTCCGCCACCGAGAGCAGGGGTCGTCAAGTGGAAATGTGGTATTGACCCGGGTGGGAGCAGACTAACTCTACATGATTGTATTGGGACGAATATCCAACAATAAGAGCGCTGCTGATGTAAGAGTCCGATGCTGACTGCAAAGTCGAGAAGTCGTTACTTAATTTAATAAATTACTGTGGAAAATCAAATATTATTAATCTTCTATTTATTTTGTTAACGTAAAATTAAACTTTATTTTTTAAATGAATAGAAAAAGAAACAACTTTTCAATTCAAATTCAAAATGAAGATGTGTTCAAAAAGATGAATTTAAGGAATATTTAAATATACAGCCTATAGGATTTTCAGATATTATTTTGTTTCTTGTTTCCATAATTGTTAAAATAATATAATGTTGATGGCTAACGCGTTTCGTTGCTCTCTAATTCGATGGATATTGATTCTTAGTCACTTACTATTAAGGTTCGCTAGTTATTAGCAAGAAGATAGACTGAATCCTGAACGTTAATTGTTATTAATTGAAACCTTAACCTTGCCTACGTATTTCTATTTTCTTTATTTCGACGTATTTTATCATTTTGTCAAACACACTTATCAGCAGTTACAATTTGGTGAATATTGACTCTTCGATTCTCAGATTCGCTAACTCTAAGCAATCAGATATCGTCTTTTTTTACAATCGTAAGTAATAAGTCTGTTTTTAGTAATAAGTCTGTTTCTAGCCAACCAAACAATTGGGAAGAGACTATTTCACTTCCCGGCTAAGAGAAAGGGAAAGATATTCCCGTTTTTCTAACCTTTTAAATGTCATTACTATTTTGACAAGTCAAACTTATATATTATAACAACATACAATCCAGGCACATTTATTAGAATAAAGTTTTTTTTTATTTTGGTACAAGATATTGTACCATTTCTTGTACTATATATTATCCCATATATGGGCTAGTCGAAAACGACCTTTACAGAGAAGTTTGCGTCTAATCAACGACTAAATGAAATAGAAACAAAATTATAACTTCAGTATCATATACCTTCAAATATATAATTCCTATTAACATACTTAGGATAGTTATGAGTACCATTTCTTGTACTATTTATTGTCCCACATATAGGCTAGTCTAAAACAGCCTTAAGTTATACAATTCCTCGTTCGATATGTAATATACTGTTTATTAATTGCAACCTTAACCTTGCGTACATACTTGTGTTTTGTTTATCTGGCGATATTTCATGATTGTGTCAAAAGCAGAGATCAGCATTCACAATTGGGTGGATATTGACATATCCGTGGGCGTTTTTGCTCTCGCGTGTGTTTTCCGTCCGTAGCTCGCCTGCACTCCTTCATGCTGTCAGTTAAGCTGGCTCCACTAATTCTGGTATTTGTTCAAGATAACAGCCAGTGTTTAGACAAATGTTTTTGTCACGCAATTTTGCTGCTGTCTTGTCAAACCCGTGTTGTCTCCAGCTCAGTGATATGTGGAGACAATGAAGTGATATGGTGTAATCGATGGAGGGTATTCGTCATATTTATCTTCCACTAAATTACGTGCAAATGTGAGAATATAAATTCTAAGGATATGTAGTGAAATATTGTTGCCTCTAATGTTTAAGGACCGCTCACCTACTAAGGTCTTATAGCAGTAGCGTACCCAGAAAAAGTTTCTTAGAAAGGAACGAATTTTATTTAGGTAATCATAAACATGAAAATATATACTGCTGTTAACTACAATAGTATAGCGAATCCAAAAACATTCTTAGATGTATGTCCCTGTATCTCCCAAGTGGAGCATAGGGCAACCAAACTCACCGAGCCGCAGTTCTAACTTCCGTACTGTCGGTTGTTTCATGTCAGCACTACTTCTATTTAAGATGTATAGATGGCAAGTCTATAGCATCCGAGTGTGATACACAAGTAGCTGTGTTTTTTTATTTTACGACAAATCACACATTGTCGGTCGCTGGGACTTGAACTTACGATCTCAAGTTCGAATGACGTCACAGCGAGTTAGAGATGTGCGCTAGCTCGCTCAGCCATCCAGCCGACGAAAAAAAAAACATTCTTAAAAAAGGAACGAATTTTATTTAGGTAATCATAAACTACAATAGGATATTCTGTAATAAGTGCAAAAAAAATATGTGATTCTGCACGAGTAGCACAGTATACTTTTTCTACGACCACACTGCTAAACATTACAGCATAAAAAAACATACACGAAAGCTATTTGACATAAAGAACAATATAGCGCACGTAACTTTATATACAAAGAGTACTTTCACGCCTACGCCGTGCTGGCAATTACTGTGAGAATAGTATATTAAAACATAAGTTGTAGAAGGCAACCTTTTCAAGCACGAGTTTGAATTTCGGGAACTAGCGCGAAGCAGCTTCCCACTGTGCACATGCGCAGTGTTGGCAAATACTGTGAGAAATTACTTTAATACACGATTGTGAGAAGTATGCAACTTTGAAGCGTTATACAGGGTGAGTCTGGGAAGACACCCCCCCCTTTAACTTTTTTATTATAAGTAATAGAAAAAAATGGCTCTTATGAAAGTTTTATTATTTTACATATACTAGTTGATGGCAGATGTAGATATTTTTTATAAAGTCAGGTTTACAAGATACGACTATCAACTTTTATTTTTCAAATGGCAACCTATAATTATTTTACTAAAATAAAAACCGCCATTTTTTTCTCTTTTCAACGATGTATTAACTTTTATTAATGTATTTGAAAAATTTCGAGAAAAATGAGATATTTAAAAATATTTGAAATAATTATTAAATAAATATTATAGGTGGCTATATGAAAATAAACAAAACGTAACAATGTAAAACAATTAAATTAATGTCAAAAATGTATACATTTGTTTGTTACTTACTGAGAAGGATGTTTACCCGATTTCGAGAAACATAGCCACCTATGATATTTGTTTAAAAATTATTTCTGACATGTCTAAATGATCTCATTTTTCTCGAAATTTTTCAAATACATTAATAAAAGTTAATACATCGTTGAAAAGAGAAAAAAATGGCGGTTTCTATTTTATTAAAATAATTATAGGTTGTCATTTGAAAAATAAAAGTTGATAGTCGTATCTTGTAAACCTGACTTTATAAAAAATATCTACATCTGCCATCAAATAGTATATGTAAAATTATAAAACTTTTATATGAGCCATTTTATTCTATTACTTATAATAAAAAAGTTAAGAGGGGGGGCGTCTTCCCAGACTCACCCTGTATAGTGTGAGAAAAGTGCCGCTTTCCATAGTAGTCGAAGAAAAAAATTAATAACATTGAATGAAAAAGATTATTATAGTATTAAGGCCCGATCTTTCCAAGTATGAATGAAGTGACGAATAACTAAGTAGTATACAAATTTACTGGTATTATACTTCGTGCGCCTATCCCAATTCATAAAAAGGATTAAGTATATTATTTAGTTCCAAAGATAAATCTACTAGTTTGGTGGAAGAAGCAATATTCGTTGGTGCTTATCAGCTTATCTATTTCTGGTGATATTTGACAACCTAGAAGTAAAATACTTTGATTATACGCCTGCATAAAGTATTCATTCGAATATGGTTATAACCATTTTTTAATATATTTTTTATTAAATTTTATCATTTTGAACTGAAATAAATAAATACATATATTTAATCATGCCACACTTAGGGGCCATTTAAATATTACGTAAGCAGATTTATTACAATTATTTACCCCCCCATCCCCCTTGTCAGCAATAGTAAGCAAAGCTCTTACCCCCTCCCCCCATGCTTACGTAAACATTTTCCAATTAAATTTTTTTCAGGGCATGTAACCGAAAAAAATACTGGTTAACGGTTAACCCTTATAGAGAACGTTATAATAATAACGGTTTTAGTTCGAAAACCGGTTTTTGAAAATTAGAAACCGGTTTAAACCGGTTAATATATCGGTTAAAAAAATAATTAAATTAATTAAAAGAAATTAATTATAAAAATTTGATTAAAAAAAATTACAGAATAATTAATTTAAAAAAATAATAAAAAAATACCATCTGAGAAAAATATAACAATTAAAAAAAAAGCAAATTAATTAATGAATATTCACAAAAATTCCCGTAATATCTTCAGAAAAACGCAGGTCACTTTTCAATTTTAAACTTGTCTGTGTTGACAAAGGCCGTATATATTTGTGACTTTTTAAGTAACCTTAACGGCCAAAGAAACTACCTACATTTATGACTCTCCAATAAAATGTTAATTGTAAAACCTGTCATGACTCATGTTCAAACACAAATAGAAAACACAGATATAAAAAAAAATATTAAATTTTTTTGTCGCTAAATGATATTAAAAAAGTTTATTTTTTTTGGTTAACGGTTACCGGTATTTTCGGCCTGAAAAATATCGGTTAAAATTACGGTTAAAGTTCGCAATTTTCGTTGAAAATATCGGTTACCGGTTTTTATTAACCGGTTACATGCTCTGATTTTAAGACTATATCTTTAACAGTTTTTGAGTTACAAGCTTATAAAACTTAATTTTATTAATTTTGCAAGTTGTTTTATTTTGGTAAACCTGTTCCGTACAAGTTAAAGTAAAAATATAAAAAATGTGTCTTATAAAAAAAACTTAGAGAAATCCATTAAAAAAATTCAAAAAAGCTTTTAGTTTAGTACTTAGTCAAATGTAGACGATGTCTCTATTTCAAACTTGGAAAAGTAAGAAACGAGCTTTTTCCAAAGCTTCTACTTTTAAGCTCACATAATTCTGTATAATGTTCACACCCGCATTATTGGGATAACAGTCTTCACAAATAAACCCTCCTTTTTTAAGGGGAGTGCAAGTTGAACCACTCTTACAAATATCTCTTTTACATGCGTCTTTAATTAAAGTTATGTCACAATTTGAACCGGTAAAACCAGCAGTACAAACACAGGAATAACCACCTTCTTTCCGAAAACAAGTTAAACCTTGTTGAATTATCTAGAACATTGTTAAACCCTGTAGAATTGTCTCATCTTACTCCCAATTATCTTGGAACAGTGTTGAACCTAGTACATTTATGTTACACCCTAAACAAGTGCCTTAACTTTGTCCCAAACAATTTGGAACAAAGTGAAACATAGTGCAAGTCTCTCTACTTATTTCAGAACACTTGGAACATCTTTCTGCCTTCTAAAACTTTCTTTTTAAGTCTTCCTAGTAATTTCCAATAATAGACATACATGAAAAGTTACAATTTTTTGTTTTTCACTCTAAAATTTTTCATATACAGCCAAACAAATTTAAAAATGCCCATTTTTGGGTCCAAAATTTTGATTTTTGGAATTAATCTAAATTGATAGTCGTCGATGCGCTGATTTCAAATTTTCAAACCGAATTCAATTATCTCTTTCCATTCCTGAGATATTTGCTCTCAAATTTGGACCTCAAAAAAGGGTGTTTTTTGACCATATCTCTAAAATGGGTAGAGATACATTCTCAACGATTATACCAGTCGATTCTACGCGGAAAGTTACATAAAGAAATGTTTTCTCCGCATATACGTTCTTTGGAACGATTTGGTGAAAAATGAGAAAAACGAAAAAACCGGAATTTCAGTTTTTCGCTCGGAAACTTTTTGTCTCCAAAATTTTTTATATTCTGGACTTAAGTAAAGAAGAATATGCTGATTCCAAATTTTCAAACCGATTTCAATTATCTCCTACCGTTCTCGAGATATTTGAGTTCAAATTTGAACCTGAAAAATTCAGTTTTTCAGGAATAGTCCTGAAATGGGTTTAGATACGACCTCGGCGACCTCACCAATCGATTCTACGGATAAAATTACATTTTTGTACCAATTTTCAGGTTTATATTCTAATGGATACAATTTTTACAGCGAAAAAACGAAAATGGCCAAAAATCAGAAAAAATCGTAAGGGGTTCATCAGGCGATTTTTCAATTTTTGCGATTTTCGTTTTTTCGCTCTAAAAATTGTATCCGCCTGAATAAATATCTGAAAATTGGAATACTTATGTAATTTTGCCCGCAGAATCGATTGGTGAGGTCGCCGAGGTCGTATCTCGATCCATTTCAGGACTATTCCTGAAAAACAATTTTTTTCAGGTCTGACTTTGAACGCAAATATCTGCAGAACGGTAAGAGATAATTGAAATTGGTTTGAAAATTTGGAATCAGCGCATCAGTATTTACTTAAGTATAGAAAATGAAAAGATTTGGTGACAAAAAGTTCCCAAGTGAAAAACTGAAATTCCGGTTTTTTTCGTTTTTCTCATTTTTCACAAAATCGTTCCAAAGAACGTATATGCGGAGAAAACATTTCTTTATGTAACTTTGCCTGTAGAATCCACTGGTATAGTCGTTGAGATTGTGTCTCTACCCGTTTTAGAGATATATCCAAAAAACCCACTTTTTTGAGGTGCAACTTTGAGGTCAAATATCTCAGGAACGGAAAGAGATAATTGAATTCGGTTTGAAAATTTGAAATCAGCGCATCGGCGACTATCAATTTGGAATTATTTCAAAAATCAAAATTTTGGACCTAAAAATGAATGTTTTTGGATTTTTTTGGCTGTATATGAAAAATTTTAGATTGAAAAACTATAAATTGTAAGTTTTAATGTATAACTATTATTGGAAATTACTAGGAAGACTTAAGAAGACAGTTGTAGAAGGCAGAAAGATGTTCCAAGTGTTCTAGAGTAAGTAGAAACAGTTGCACTATGTTTCACTTTGTTCCAAATTGTTTGGGACAAAGTTAGAAACTTGTTTAGGGTGTAACATAGATGTATCAGGTTCAACACTGTTCCAAGATAATTGGGATTCAGATGAGACAGTTGTACAGGGTTTAACAATGTTCTAGACAGTTCTACAAGGTTACACATTATTCCGAATTGTATGAGATTAATTTCAGGCAGTTTTGGAAGGTTTAACATTGTTCCAAATTGTTTGGGACAAAGTTACGACAATTGCTTACGGTTTAACATTGTTATATAAGGGTCAACACTGTTCCAATTTGTTTGAGATTAATTTCAGAATTCCAAATTGTTTGGGACAAAGTTAATATAATTATTTAGGGTTTCACATTGTTATATAAGGTTCAACACTGTTCCAAGTTAATTGGGATTAAGTTAAGAAAGTTATACTAATTTAACAATGTTCGACATAGTTCTATAAGGTTTAACACTGTTCCACATTGTTTGGGATTGTGGAAGGTTTAACATTGTTTCAAACTGTTTGGGACAAAGTTAATATAATTATTTAGGGTTTAACATCGTTTTATAAGGGTCAACACTGTTCCAAGTCAATTGGGATTAATTTTAGACAGTTGTGTAAGGTTTCACATTGTCCCAAATTGTTTTGGAATAAATTAAATCAGTTTCATTGGGTTTAACATTGTGGAACATCAATATAGACTTTTAAAAAAACAAAATTTTTGACTCAAATTGAGGTAATTTAACATTTCAACCCTAAAATGGGGGTTGCACCTAATTTTAAATGGAAAAGGGTGTCAAAAAAATCTAAGAAAAATATAACAATTAAAAAAAAGCAATTAATGAACATTCACAAAAATTCTCGTAATATCTCCAGAAAAACGCAGGTCACTTTTCAATTTTAAACTTGCCTGTGTTGACAAAGGCTGTATTTATTTGGGACTTTTTAAGTAATCTTAACGGCCAAAGAGACTACCTACATTTATGACTCTCAAATAAAATGTTAATTGTAAAAACTGTCATGACTCATGTTCAAATACAAATAGAAAACACAGATATTAAAAAATATTTTTTTTTCTCGCTAAATGATATTAAATAAAGGTTAATGTTCGCTAAAACCGGTTTTTTTTTTTTGGTTAACGGTTACCGGTATTTTCGGCCTGAAAAATATCGGTTAAAATTACGGTTAAAGTTCGCAATTTTCGTTGAAAATATCGGTTACCGGTTTTTATTAACCGGTTACATGCCCTGTTTTTTTTTTAATATTATAATTAAAATGTTATAATTATAATTTTAAAAATAAGAAAATAGATTTAGAATGGAGATTAGATTTTACTGATACAGTATTCAAGATAGAGTAAGGGACAAAATATTATAATCTTACATGATTCATGATTTATATGGATTTGACGGATAACGTGAGCGCTGTCATCGATTTTTGCACGATTCGGAACTTAGCCAATGTGAGGGTTGCCATTCATCGGGTTAAAAAGTTAACAGCTACCGATGACGTATTCATCATCTAGACTCCCCTACCCCCCCATGTCATCCAAAAGAAGCAAAACAAAGACCCCCCCACCCCCCTATAGTGCTTATGTAATACTTGAACGACTGGTTGTTCAATTGATTTTGAAATATGACTTGTTTGACAAGTATTCCCTATGTTTACTCATAAAATAAACGATTTAATATATTGCCTTCATTCTGTAACTATGGTAATGAAACTACTCTATGTTTACTGATAAAATAAACTCCCGGTATTGTACTATGGTGGAAACACGCATTTGAAGTTTATTTGACAGATATATTTTAAAGAATTAAGTATGCCCAGAGCACCAAATTGCATAGATAAACGGGTGACCATATTGCGTAGGACGATTACTAAATATATTCCTAAATTTTATTTTATACAATAAGTGAGTCAACTGATGTGAGGTAATAAACTGAGATACTGTGTAAAAAATGCAACTAATATCTACTTTAAAATGTAACATAATAAAAAAATGTAGTAGAACGAACTCATTTTAATGTTAAATAAAAATATAATTTAATTCATGGACAATTTACCAACATATTAAAATATTTCTGCATTTCATATATCATTTAACTTTATTAAACGTTTTAGTAATTACGTAGTTTAATGAACTTTTTTAATTATCCTTGCACTACACTCCTTTTTTATGATATTTTTGTGCTGGGGCAAATTAAAACTCATTTGTTGCAGGTAACAGCTAATGGTATTGCAAAAAATATACGTAATTAGTAAAGAACTAGTACATCCCATCAGGTATAATTTAGATCAAATAGATACCTATTTTAATGTAGGTTTTAAAACAAGGGAAGTTTTCCGAGAAAATCATTATTAAACAATTTTACATTCAAAATGTATAATAATGAAAAAATTATTATAAAGTATTCAATTTTTATAAATAAATAATAAAAATCTGATGTGGCCAGCACATAAACCTTTCGACTATCCTCTTTACACTTTTCATTAATATTTATATTTTATATAAATGAGTATCCGTGCATTTACTGCTCACACGGTAAAATTAATTATTAAAATAATTAATATTTACAGTATTAGTACAATTCCTTTTAGAGTATACGATAATTATATTTAAAATATTTTCACTGTCTATTATAATAATTGTCACTGTCCAATATAAAACATTTATTTCCATAGGTAAACAGATTAACCGCAATTGTAACAACATTGCCAAATAATTAATTACTTGTAATAGTTAAATGGGGCTAGGTAGGAACAAATTTAAACTATAAAATTGTTGCTAATGACATAATATTAAATTATGTACAAAAATTTCCATATATTCATAATTAATTAAGATATTTCAGAAAAACATTTCAGATCTTCATGAAAACATTACTTCCTGTTGCACGATTAACACCGATATATAATCTGATCTAATCTAGGGTGTCAGAATGTTATATCGAAAAATTCAGCTTTTTTATTCACTAGTATTTGAGTAATCGTTACGATAACATCCATATATCCATCCACACACACGGACAGACATCATCGTAAAAATATTAAAATCGTGTTTTAAGGACATAAAAACGTGCTTATCCATTGAAAATTCACTCTCCGATTTTTAGCATGATTCCAATACCTCTCTTACTGAGGGGCGAGAGGTCAAAATGTAAAAAAGTGAGTTTCGCGAATGACACTAATGATGTTTTTGTGAAATATTTCTTTAATAAATTAATAGCTGAGGTAACAAAGTCACAAACAACGTGTTAATCAAAGCCGGCTTGATTTTGAATACAATTTTGTGTTCCCTGTATTTTATTTATTCGTTTTTCATCGTTATTACCTTTATTAGATTCATAGTGATTCGTATTTCACAATAACTCAAATGACAACCTTATTTATATCGTTTTTCTTTTAACAACCAATGATTCTTTTATAGTGACTTAGTAAGGCATTTTTTTTTCGTTAATTTATAAATGTCAAAAATTCATAATTTTAAATATATTGTCGCGCCTCCGTCCCATTATGACTAGTATTATAGAACTCAAAATCATCAAGAAACTCTCTGGCCGGAAAAATGTAAAGAAACCAACTTAAATATTTTAGCATTACATTTTGTCAAAATTTTTAATTATTCGAAATGTAAAACCTTACTTAAGACAACTATTTTTGATTTATTGTTCATATTATACTCGTCTTGTACATTCGTTTTATTTTTGAGGTTAGAACAAATGTCACTAATTTTTTTTTAATAAACAAGTGAATGTTTATATATCCATGGGAATCAAAAATGTTACTAACATAAAAAGCTATAGTGTATAAAATTTCAATTAGTAATAATATTTCTTTAATAAATAAAACATGTCATCAAATATTGTGTATCACACACCCAGAAACTCTTTTGCAAGATCGAATTATTTGCAAGTCTCGCTTTCAGCTCAGCCTGTCAAAATAAGCTCGCTCTCGCAAAAGTTCAGTTTCTGAACTTGTGATACAAATAACTATTTTGTACTTATTAATCGCCTGCGTCTCGTTTTGTAATTTTCGCATGCGTTAAATATCCATTTTTATATCCTTACTACGTAAATAGCATTATTTGAAAATTAATCGAAAAACTTGGAAACCTCATTCAAAATGGAATAACAACAAAATATGTTGAAGATTGAAGTAGATTTATGATCTTTGTATAAATATAAATGGTTTTTTTTCTGATGATTTCCAAGGAGTAAATATTGTCTTATATTTAATGTAAGAAGTAAATGTAGTTTAACTGCTCGCGTGTTGAACGTGACAGGACATTACTGTGTCCAACATAACCTACAAAGAATCCTGATTGCTATTTATTATTGATCCTAAGTCGGAAATGACTATGTCTGTTATATTTCTTGGTATTTACTAATACTCCATTTGCTTAAGTGATGGTGTAAGGCGACATTTTTTCTGATAATGCTTGAATAAATTATACGTTTGTTCGTGATATATTATAACTGTGTTTTAAATTGTAATCAATAGTTTTGGGTAGGTTATTATCTTGAAATTATAGTAAACACAATCATTTTTTTTCATATAGGTAAATTCTAATATGTAGTCATTCATTTTAATTTCATTTCACTTGCAAAATCACAAACATATACAAACATTATTTTCGCGCCACCATTCGGTTAAAAAAGTTGTTGAATTAGTTGCATATTGTAATCATGTTTTTGTTTTCTCGAAAAAGTGCATAGCATTTTGGCAAATTTACATTTTTACTTATAAATTTCTTATTTCAATTCATACAAGTTTGTAGTTTACAAAAAATTAAAAATAGTTCTTTTAATTAACGTTTTACATTTCCAATAAAATAAAATTAAATATTTTGACAGACAAGAGATTTTCGGGAAGATTGTGAGTTCTATAATACTAGTCATAATGGGACTGAGATTGAAGGATACACATTTGGCATAGTCTCACAATGAAACTAGCGTGATTAAGACACTCAGCTCATCGCCTCGAGATTTAACGTCATACATGTTTCATTATGAACGCTATATCAAACATGTATCTGTAATATCTATAATATATTTCGTACTGCAGACGTGCTGTTGCATCAAGTATGATATCTGACTTATACTTTTGTAGTTTTGCTCTAAATCTATCAGGAGAGAGAGTATTAAACTGCAGAATTATTATTGTTAATATTCTACAAACCCTTTATGTTAGACGTAAAAAAAGAAATTTCGTTCTTTAAAATTAGCAATATTTCAATAATACCACTCTTAAAATTCAGGTACCAATTACTTATGCAGTGAAAGATATACCTTTTGTTATTAAGTCAAAACAGGTATATCTTCCTATCCAAATAACATTTAGTCCTATTATATTTTAATCATCTGCTCTCTACTGTACTATAACGTCATTGGTATTCGGCCATCAGATGAAGTCAATACAGAAATCCTATTAATTGTACAAGTCCCCTATAGGGGAGTTCCCTACTGTGTCATTGTTAGATGTTGCCTAGCAACCACTCTTATGCCTCAAATAAATCACCTACAAATGTGGATTCATGTTCAATACACACATGTCATCATCATTAAACTAGACAAGCTGGGTTCAAATCCAACTTCAATCATGTCCTGGCTATTAACAGCTCCCGAAATCCCCCAACAGTTGGCATTACTGCTTGGGATATCAAATGTTAATAGCTTTAATCTGGTTAAAATATCAAAGATCAATGGCGAAATAAAAGATGAAATACTTAAAGAATTTTAGGTATTGTTCGGACAACGAACTGATTTGGATGTTTGCAGTTCCATTTCGATGTCGAGCTTTAAACATTCCCTCGTGCTATAATCTTTTGATTATGCCCTTAATTCATAAATAACTATTTCCTACGACCGTTAAGATATTTGCTTGTTGTATATTTGTTATTGCTACGGATACATAGTATATTGTAAACACATTTTCATTTCCCACGGTAACCATAGACAACGTTAAGGTATAAATTCATTTCTCACAGTTCTGTCAAAAATTATTCATATCTCACAGTTCTGTCAAAAATAAATTGTTCCAAATTTAATTGATTAGAAAATAATATCGTGGTCGTAGAAAAAGTATAGTGTACAACTCGTATGGAATGTCCATTTCATACTCGTATGATTTTCAGAATTCGCCTTCGGCTAATGTTACAAACTGTCATACTCGTATGAAATGTGTACCATTCCATGCTTGTTGTACAATATACTAATTATAATTCGCCAGGTGAAATCACTTATATATAAAGAGCGGAAATGATTTCCCTTGCAATTCAATTTAATATATTTTTTACTGTAATTTTGTCTAGATACAAAAAATATGTAATAATTTTGCGTGAAATTATATTTAATTTTCAAAGGAACTAACATACTGTGAAATCTTTGCATATAGAGTTTTCGCAAGGAGACTGCGTGAAAATATTTTTGCTATTCAGTTTTGAATGGCGGACTAGAGAAAATTGTAGCAATTTTCTTTTTAACACATTGTTATGCATAAAATTTACGTACAGTAATATATGCAAAATATCTCCTTCTACACAATTTTCTTGCCACAAATTGAAGAGAGAGATAATAAAACATTTAAAAGTTTACACTGTTATAAATATATAATAGAATATAAAATATAAGAATCGTGTATGCTCTGTGGTTCACCAAGCATGGGTTCAAATCCTTCTGGAGACAGAATGTAATAGTCGTTACGTATTGTTTAATTTTTTTATAAAACGGTCAATTATTCCTTCACTAAAATCATGGTATAACATATTTAGGACAAAATAGATGCTTATATAGCGATAAAATAATAGTTTTGAACTACATGTATTTATAAAACGAATATCTTACTTCAATTAAAAAATTTCTATTCTCAAAAAAACATAGATTTAAAATGAATAAATAAAAGACATTCTTAATATTGAATTACTTACTTATCCAGTTTTCCATTTTAAAACACTTAATTTTGAAAATAGCTTTATATTGTAAATAGAGTGCTGATATTGTGATATTTGATTTTTCTATATTTCCACATTTTTTTCTTAGTACAGTTTACAAGTATTCCCCTGTTTCATTATAAGTCTCTTTCTGTATTCCTGAAAACCATATAACTAAATGGTTATAAAAATATTCAGTTAATTTACTCGTCATTATATTTACTTAATTTTTCATATTATAAGTATTTTCTTTGGATTTTGTTCAAACAGTTACAGAATTGTATGTTAATTAAAATACTTCATCTTTCTTCATGACAGTTCCTTGTAAACTGAACATATTACCAAATATAATCGTATCTTATTGCTGCTGCGTACACAGGAAAGTAAATAAATTTGAACTTTTAACACTAAATATGTGTGTCTTTTACACTATTGCAACACTACGATACGTTCTATCAAAATCACGTGATCCATACAACACTAAATTAACACTACCCTAGTGTCGTGGTAATATTTAGCACTATATTTATATAAGTAGTAAAATGACGTCATATCAATAACACTACTTTTTATAGTGTTATTTCAATATTTCCCCTGTAAAATTAGTGTTATTAACATTTTAGGTGCGAGTAAAATTTTAACACTAAAAAAAATTACACGGCTCGATTTTTTCTGTGTAATAATAATGTCTGTATTTCACTGTCATGTAGATATACATTCCATATTAATTATTTTAACATTTATATCCATACATTCACTTGTTATTTATATTAAACAAAATGTTATAATGTATGTGTTTGTTTAATTAAATGTATCCATATAAAGTAACTATCTAATTTCACATTAACTAATGGATATAGGTACCTATGTTGTGTTGCATTTGAGAGCTGTTTTTATTGTTAGTTTTATAATACTGTTTTACAAAGAACAAAAACAAAAGGCTTATATACAGGCAGGCACAGAAATAGAGTGTCTTTTATTATAATTACTTATTTTAGAAACTTGTATTTTTATTGGAAGTAGAAATAAAAATTGAACACATGTGAAACAATTATTTTTTTTATATACAGGGACAGAAATAGTTATTTTTATTATAATTGCTTATCAATTTTAGAAACTCCATATTTCTGTAGGAAGTAGAAATAAAAATTGAACACATGTGAAACAAAGTAGATTGATTTATATTCGAAACATGAAAGAATCTAAAAATAGAAGCAATTTAAATCAAATTTTCAATAATTTGAATCTAGTACAGATATTATTTTCAAATCATTACACATAAAATTTCAATACAAACGAAAAAATGATTCGAATGTTGGTCCGACGCCAAGCCAAGGCATTTGGTCGATCCTTCATATCAAATTTAAAAATAAATCTCATGAAAAAAGGATACTCTCTCATCATTATGATCGGGTATTATGTCAACTTTCAGAATCATGCGGATGAGAACAAAAAAACAAGGCTGCGTCTATACTAGGCTTGAATATCGAGAGTGCTTTTCATCTCAACTTTTTGTCTTTTTTGTAGATTTCCTATGATTGAGTGTTATGGAACCTATCAATAATGTGATTTAATTTTGACGTGTTCCAAGAACTTTAGTATTTGTTTGGATGTTCTAGGAAAATTAATTATTAACGGAAAATTAATATCGGTAATATATTTCCTTCATAACTTTGATTAAGATACCTTCGATAGTTAATGATCCTTTTTCCAACTACACAATCTATATTGATGAATTTTCTTATTATTATATTACATTGATAAATTCCAACGACTAGTTTTTAACTAATCAAGATGAAAAACACCTGAAAATTCGACCAATGGGAACATTATTATACTGATAAAATTTCGGTACCTTGATAAATTTCCGCTAAGAATAAAATCTGATGTGAACCTCACATGACTTCCTTGTGCGCTAAATTATACACATTTTTTGCTACACTTCATTTAAACTTATTTCACTATGGCTAATCATTCTTCAACTTCCATTCATTTCACATGTTCGAACTTCGAACCTTCGAAATGAATAATCGAGTTTGAAGTGTTGGTAAAAAATGATTGCCTTCTTTTTCTCAAAATCCGGCCCTATTTTCAATATTGCATTAGAAGATAGGAAAACAGTAACTGCTAATTGATATACAATAATTTGTTTCCCACATATATTTGAAAAAGTGTGTAAAAATCGGCCTGGAAGTAAGCTAGTCTTGCATCAGGACAATGCATCCTCATATACTGCTGCGCAAACTAAAGCTTATTTAACAGTTAAATGTCGAATTACTGGAGCACTCGCCATACAGTCCTGACCTTGCACCTTGTAATTTCTTCCTATTTCCTAAATTAAAGGATAAAATGCGTAGTTTCCGATATACAAGTACAAATGATGCAGCTGTATCCTACGAAAACGAAGAATGAATTTATTGCTTAAACGATTGGTTTTATCGAATGCGTAAATGTGTTGAGTTAAAAGAAGAGTATTTCAAAAAATAATAAAAAAAATTGTTTTGAAAATTTTTGTTTTTTATTAGTAATTTGCAGAAACTTTTGGTTTTACCCTCGTATATTATTACAAACGAATATTTAGTTTATAGTGGTTAGTATGTATATTGAAATTCGATTGTCAGTGTGAGACTTAATTAATATTTCAAAATAAGTAATAATAATTTAGTTGTTTCATTTTGCATTGTCCTTAGAATTTATCTCACCAAATACCACCATCTTTGTATTTTTCTCATAAAAACTTATTTTTAATCGTTTATTTTTTCATTAGGTAAAACGTCTCTTCTTTCGAAATCGTGATTTACCATGTAGTTTGTTTCGTTTTTGTTGCTAAGCAAAAAAATTCATGCAAAATAAAAGTTTATCGATAAAATCAGGAGGTCTTGTGATATTATTCTGAAAATCATTACATTTTTTCAGTAAAGCTGCAGCTAACAGCTTCATTTCAGATAAAAATTAATTTAAGTTTTCTGAAACAGGAAATCAATGAACTCCATTCATGTTGTGCAGAGAAAGGCAGAATTAATAATTAATCATAATTTCATTTTTTTGCTTATTTTTCATTTCGATTCATCGATTTTCTCAATGGTTGTAACTTTGTAATATTTGAATGCGTAGTGTTGTTGTTTTTCCTTTCGTTCTTTGAAAAGCACAGGACTTTATTTGACGTTCCATCAGGATTTTATACACAGGAATGTTAGTCCTGCAATTTCTTTCTCATCTTTTGTCACATTTTGCAACCTTTATGTTAGATTTTGGTTCTGTAGTTTTCTGTTTATAATTCTTAGAAGGTAGCTAGATAAATGTAGTCTTATAGACTTTTAGACAAATAACGATTTATAACTCCGTAAAGGTTAAATTACTAGTAGAAATATATAGGAGTATGACGGGTTTAAATCTTATCTTTGCTAATTTTTATTCAAATAAAAATTCCGCTGGTTTTGATTGGTTCGGTACATTAAATTATAGGTTCTTTGAATAAGAGGCTGTAAGTTGACACCATAGGTACGCCACTAAAAGGTTTATTATTGGTCTCTTGTATTTCTATTTATTTTCTATCAGGATTATAACTCATTATTCAGAAAAAATATAAATATATTTGACATTTACTTAAATTTTATTTTTTAATGGAGTTGCCCTATTTCATACAAAGGGTCGCCACCGACGTACTTGCTTAAATCCTGCCCCTAAATACATGTCTACGATTGAGAAAATCAGCAAATCGACGTGATATATTTGCTAAAAATACATTACAATTCTTCTGTACATCTTGCATTGTAATAGATTCCAACAAGATTACGTAGCAGATATAGACCTAAGTAGCATGTAAATATATTTTTATCTTTTAATAAAACTATTTTTGTATCATCCCTTCAGGCTTAACTGTTCAACAGTTTACATATAAATACAATTTGGATCGAAAAACTGACGTAAGTTGTCAAAAATATACGTTATTTGCTATTTCGAGAGATACTTTTCTAATAACAGATGATTAAGGTAACTGTCACTTTGACCAGAATCTTTATCTATTTTACGAAAAAGTGGTCAGTTAAATTAATACACACATCATCAATTTGCAATCAGCGAAGTGACATCTCAGCAACTTGTTACAGCATGAAAAACCCGCTTTCAGTTTCGGTGTCGTCATCTCCCGTGATTTAATGAATATCCGATTGGGGTTTGTTTTTGTGGCCCACGCGTCAAATGTGGGTGACCGTCCCGTTAGTGTTTTGTTTGCCGACAGGCGTCGCGCTGCCGAGATGCTTAGCGAACACCATTCATGCCTGAAAGCCCGGGATCGTGCTACTTGTTGGTTTTGTTTTGGACAGAAAACGATCTAGGAGCAATTGTGTAGAAACTTTCAAAATAACCTTCAAAATTTATACATACTACAGTTCACAAACTTTAAAAGTACCAAAAAGTAAACAACAATTACTACCCAACTATGTCACATTAGGTGCTTTCTTTTCACTCATTGTGACCGTTCTTTTCGTCACAAATTGATGTCAGAATGCCACTTGAATAAGTCAACAAAAATGATTCCTTGTGAATTTGAAATTGTTATAAAATTCCAGTAATATTACAAATTCAAGTAAAAATTTTGGTTGGTAAGTTTTATTTTTAGGAAAATTTTTCTCATACTCAATTAATTAGTCAAAATCTGATGAACGGTAGATGTGTATTTCATCTTCAATCGACTCATTTCCTTCTGAATATGCCTAAAACCACCGAAATCTTCAAATACCTAAGGTACTTGTTTCGTGACAAATTACCTATGTTGTCAACTTACAGCCTTTTCAAAAGACCTACAATTTAAAGTACTGAACCACTGAGAAACAGTGGAATTTTCATTCAAATAAAAATATTTTGAGAACGGTAAAAGATACTTGAATTCTGTTCGAAAATTTGAAATCAGCGCATCGCTATTTACTTAAGTTCAGAAAATAAAAAGTTGGGAGAAAAAAATTCCTGAGCGCAAAATTTAAATTCCAGTTTTTGTTTTTCTCATTTTTCACCGAACTGTTCCAAAGAATATATATGCGTAGAAAACATTTTTTATGTAACTTTGTCCGTTGAATCGACAGTTTTAATCGCTGAGATTATGTCTGTATCTATTTTAGAGATATATCTGTACAAGAATCCCTTTTTTTGGTGTAATTTTGGGAGTAAAAATCTAAGGAACTAAAAGAGATAATTAAATTCTGTTTGAAAAAAAATTTCAATTGTAGAAATATTGATTGTAAACCCATTTTTATCTCATAAAGTGAAAGATTTTATAAAACTTAGGATCCTTCTTTAACGTTATGATTACAGTTTTAAAAAACATGGGTATAAATGGGTCAAGATAACAAATTACATATAAGTATATCAATATTTAGATTTTTATTCGAAGAGATTGCTGAAATTTTTGAAATTGTTGAGATTTGAACTCGGATTTTTCGAACCGCTACAGTTTAGAAATAATATTAAAATTGTTTTAAAATAATGTGACCACTTTTAATTAAACAAGGCAGCGAAAACAAAATAACCATTTGAAATGTAGAAAAAAGCTCGCTTCAGTGCCTTGGCAAAAGAGCATCGGGGAACCCGGTCACCCAGTTGCGGCAAAACAAGCGCGAATCGGATATTCATTAAATCAACGATGACATTCCTGGAGAGGGAACGTCGCGAACTGAATAAATACCTACTGATGAGTTTGAATTCATGTTTGGGAAAGAGTTGGTCTAGGTCTCAGGGGTTGAGTTCTCTGGTGTAAGTTCCCGACTCCACGGGCCGTACTACAAACTTTGTTACAAACAAAATCCCTATTGTTTTCTTGGGACGCATTAAATATATTCGTTTGGGCGGTATTTCAGCAACTTCAGGGCAACAAGCGTTGTCTGCTAAATGTGATGCTTATTTTTAGCTTTTGTGAAAATAAACAGTATTGTTTTAACTAAAAAAAGGATGTGTTTGTTGAGAGTTTTATTACTTTGTTTTCGTACAATTATATTTATTCTGAAAAGGGTAAATATGTAATGAGAATGAGGATAATGCTGGTTGGATTTTTCATTCTAGGTGGACAGCGGCCAACAAAATAAATAATCCACTTTACTCAAATTTGCGGGACTTTAATAATGTAATGTGTTGCTACAGTTAAATATAAAATTATGTTTACATTACCAACAAAGTTTTTACAGTTTATAAATCATATCAAAAAGCTCGCTCACGTCCGCCATTGCTTCATTTTTTATGCCACTCGTACTTCAGTGGCGTGCGGTCTTTGCTTACCCTTGAGTTCTGGTAAATAATGTTTATTTAAGCTAATAAATATAAAATTTTATTTAACTTTTAACTTTTAATTTGTATTAAATATAAAATAAAGTATAAATATGATCATTGCATTGAAACCAAGCCGAGGTAAGCAGAAATAGCTCTGCTTCAATTAATAGTAAAGTGTAATTTGTCTGTTTTAAAAGTCATGTAAAGATGGTATATTCGGAACATGAACTAGACAGATCGGAATCGTTTTTATAAGCGTTGACTGAAAAATTTATGGATAGGCAAGCTTGTGACAAAATTCGTTTCACCTACGTAACTGTGAGTCTGGTTGAATTTGGGTTAATATTAGATGTATCTTTTAAATATTATAAAAAAAATTCAAATAATTAATAAACAAATTAATTCTGTACTGATATATACCAATGACAAAATTATTTATCTGATATTTTGTCTGCAGTAGTTCATGCGTTCATGGAATCAAGATCTAGATGGCTCTGTCGAATCTGATTTCAAAACAGCGGTTATTATCACTAATATTATCAATATATGTACATTATATTTCCCGCAGTTCTCTGTAAGAATTATTAAATGTTTATCTTGCATCTTTGTCGTATACGCATGGCATAGATGAGACTATTCCCCCTCTCATTGTTGTATGTGTTACAGAGAGGTACAGATGCGATCTGTGTTTAACAAATGACAAAAATGAAATAGAAATAGTGGTTTAACCACGGTAACGAATATTTTCAAATATTTCAAAAACTTGAATATATCATTCATGTCATTCCTGTCATTTATGAAGATGATTTTGGTGTCGACAATTTTTGCTTCAAGTTTTCGTTTATTTTTTCTGCTTACACTTATTTGAAGCTAGTGCTTATGAAAAATGTATAATGTTATTATTAATTATTAATTCTGATAATTTTAAAGTCGAATAAAATTTATGCTTACATGACTAAAATAAATGGTGATTAAAAAGAGTTGTAAAAAAATGAAATATAATAGGTATATACAATTTGATGTACTGATTGTATGCAAAAAGAATTTCACATTTTTGGGCCTACAAATTTTCACTTGCTTAGGGCCCCAAAAGCAGTTAATCCGGCCATGTTTGAAACCCACCGCATGTCACTGTTAATAGCACAGCTTTTTTTTATAGTGTACATATATATCTTCAGAGAAAATTAACTAAAAAAGCAATTATTACTGCCATTTGTTTACAATATTTTTGAAAACAAGTTAGAGAAATGAAAATTTTTGGAAACATCTGGTATCAAGATATTGCAAAAAATATTGTTCACCGTTTCGAAACGTATGTCACTGTTGGAGACTCTCAATAATGAATAAAAGTTTATGTTTTTTCAATAGAAACTTTGATCTTTAAAATGGAATGAGCTTTGGGATTCAAAAAATGTCTTGTGTTGTTTAGATTCTACTATAAACTGTAGACAATCTTAACAACTAAAAGTAAAATTTGTCACGAAACAAGACTATTCCATAGATACTGATGAATAATATAATTTTTTGTGTGGGTGAAATTTGCTTGATTCATTTGTAAGCAAAATTTTGATTTAGTTAGTGTTGAAGTAATAATTCCGTTAAATTTTTAAATAATAGCCTAATTTGTCACTATTAATTATAATTGAATTGCAGCAATCAATACTAAACGAAATGATATACGCTGGAGGTATATTTATTTCGCATTATTTGTAAAATGAATAATGATTCGAATTTAATTAGGAATAAATTCCATAAGGCTATCGTTTAATGCAGACAGTAATTGGACTTGTGTGCATTTTGCATTTTGCCGGTGCAGAGCAGATGTTGCGACGAATAAACGAGGATAATTCCAATTAAAACTTAACTCCCTTTCCAATGTAATTTACTACAAAAATGCATTTAACTCTCCGTAGATTTCCGTTAAACCAATTTCATTGTGAATTTCCACGGAATTTATTCCGGTTCCGGTCTATTACATCCGGCTTGCAACAAAGAATTTCACACTCGCTCTAAAATAAGCACGAGCACTGGTACACATCTCCTAATTAATTTATGCTTCTGTTTGTCTTTTTACTTTATTTCATCCTCACTTTCAGTTTTATTCCTTTTCATTCGTACTATTTTTTTAGTGATTCTGTGAAACGAGACGTATCGTATCGTCTCATTTTAAATGTTAAATATTTTATCTCGTCTTGTTTATATATTATTATCTCGGCAAAATTATTGAAATTTGAGAATTTCGATTTCATTTTCTTGTCACGAAGCTTTGTTTTTAAAATCGTTTTTGTTTTGCCCGAAACGAAATATTTCGAGATGAGACGAGCGAGATTCGAGAAATATTTCGTCTAACTCGAATCACTGCTTTTCTCTATTAATCTCCAAATTTTGCGAAATTTGATAGTTGGAATAAGATATTGCTAGTTTTTTTTATTATCAAACTTGAGAAAATAATATTTACCAATTTTCAATTTGCAAAAAGAGCGTTCATAAAAGGCTTTATTAATTTGTAAAATTGTTGCAGCTCTTGATTAATTATAAGTTCTGAAAGCTTCTTTCAATATTTATTTGTAGATAATTTTGTAGATAATTATTTGTCAAAATTTGAAACATATGTTTTTAAAATATTTGATCTAAAACCATATAAATGTTTAAAATTTTGCGATCCTAAGAACTTTGCGACCCTAAGAACTTTGTCTCTGTGGCGTACGTCATCTTTGCCACGTTCTAGTTAGGGCACTGAGGATTAACAAAATATTTAAAATGGGTTCTTTGTCAGACCAGGGAGGGAACAAGTAGGTTTATTGATTTAATCAAATACTCACTGTATACAAATATAAATTAGTATATTTATTGATGGCTTACAATCGAATCGTTCACTTATCTAATCGCTGACATTTCTGTTCACCATCGCCGCCTACCATTACACCACTCTTCTTCTCTTCTTGTTTTCTTCTTTCTCCTGTCCAACCATTACCTTACGCTATATATACTAGTCACACAAGCACTACTCAATACTATTTATGACATACATAAATTGATCTAAATAACAAACTCAATTGGTGCCACTAAAATTAACGACTCTGGTCTTTCCTAAGATTAATGCCTATTTTCTCTTTATCAATATACATATTGTTTCGATCTTTATCTGCTGATGATAGTCGTTTAACTAAAAATAGAGTAAAGAATAAATAAATTTTTAATTTGTAAAACAAACGAATGTTCTTTAAACCTTCTTTTTTGTTACAACAACGAAAAGTAAATTTGGTGGCAGCTATGTAAATGGCTGTGTTATAAAAGTTTTGACGTAGATTTGGTAATTTATGGAAAGCATTTTTCATCTGGTTTTCTCTTAGATAAAAAAGTAATAGTGAGTAAGATGCTGATTCGCGAAATTTGATCGTGTGATACGGTTGAAAGACCTCGGTTCGTTCAAGATCAACTTCAGCTGAATGTTTCACCAATCGATTCTGTAATATGCGGCTTACAAGTTCACGTTCAGGGTTTTATATTATTCACTCTCAGCCTCTTCTCAAATACACCGAGGTGTAGAAACACAAATGTAGCAATTATATATTCACTTCCTTCTGAATTTTTAAGAACGCTAATACATTACTAACATAAGTTTTATTGTTTGTTTTTCAAATTAAAAATATCGTTGTATGATATACGAGGTGTATAAATTAAGTAATAATATTGGCAATGTTGCCTCGATCTGGTATTACTTGGGTTATGGGATTTGGAGAGGAGAAGGTGAACATCTTATATGCCTTTTGTAAGAGTTTAAATTCGCTAAAGTAGTTTGGTTGTCCGTAGCGATTGTTTTTGTAAAACAATTTTTTCTTGTGCATTCTAAAAATGAGTACCGTCAACAACGGTGTGCTATCAGGTTTTGCTTCAGATTTGGGCACAGTGCAATAGAAACTTTTACAAAACTTAAACAGACCTACCGAGACAGTGTTATTTCAAGGGGCCAGTTTTTTGGTGGTTTTAGACATTTTCAGAAGGAAAAGAGTTGATTGAAGATGAAACACGCAGCGGAAGGCCTTGATCTTCAAGAACTGATGAAAATGTCGACAGAATTTGGGATCTTGTGCATTCAAATTATCGGTTGAAAGTACTGAATGATTGGGGACGAATTAAATTAGACTCAGACCACCGTTCACCAGATTTTGACTAATTCATTGGAGATGAGAAAAATCTGCGCAACAATGGTTTAAAAAATGAGATTTTGGCTCCTTAGCCTCTTTATTCGTCTGACTTCAGTTCTTGTGACTATTTTCTCTTTCAGAGATTGAAAAATCACCTCAACGTAACTCATTTTGGGATACTCCAAAACATTTAAACGGCTGTAAGCGGCTATCTGAAAGTGACTTCAGTATTCGACTTCTAGCAATGCCATGAGAATGGGAAGAACCGTTTCCAACACTATGTGGCTTCCCAAGGAAGTTATTTTGAGGCAGACAATATTGAATTGCAATTCTATTCGAACATTGTTTTAATCAGTCTTATTACTTACACACCTTATGCTGCAAGAATTATTGAACTTTTATCTTGCATCTTACTAACGACAAAAATGAAATAGGAATAGTAGTATAACAGCAATAACGGATATTTTCAAATATTTAAAAAATTGAGTATGTTGTTTATGAAGGTGATGTTGGCGTTGATAATTTGTGATTCAAACTTTGTTGGTAGTTTCATTAGTTTAACCTACAACTCCTTGTATTTGTTTCATCCATTATTATATTTGTATATAATGCGGTCAATTTTAATATATATTTATTTCTGAAATCACACAATTTCAACCGACAAGATGATGTAATCAATCCCCGTCCTCCTAAACGATTTGATTTGAATGGTTATAATTAATGACATGAGGATCAACTGCGTGAAGTAGAGTGTAGATGTATGGCTACCGTGACTTTATTTAAAGAACTAAAATATAAAATTTATAATCACTCTAGACATATCAAACTTACCCAAGTTACAAATATTATAAATGAGTTTTATTATTGTTTGACTTTAATAATATATCTGCTATGTTTCATTTTAAATTGAACGCTCTGATACATTGCTGACAATTAAGAATGTGTATAAAAAATGTAGTTTTTTCATGTTGCCACAGTTTGCGTTTGCACCAATCACAAATCGTGAAATATTCTCCCTATACCACACTACTTTCTTAAACCAAATAGTATACCGAAACTTGAGCTTTGAGGTCCAGATGTATCTAGGAATTTTATACCATGATAAAAATTTTCAATTCATTTAATCATTTCTCATTTCAGCATCAATTCAGCAATTTGCTAATGTTTTCGCATTTCAATGTTATGAAACTGTCGATTAGCTTCGGAAACGGTTGTTTTTATCGCACTGAGATCATTGAAACTGAGCAAATTACAGCACTTAGAGGAAACCGGCATCTGGGCATCTGATACTGCTATCTGCTTGTCGACGCATTCAGCAAAAGCTGCGTCTTCGTTTCTCGCTTTCTCGGACATAATAGACGGGAATTTTTTCCGTTCGTCCACAGTTTCCGGAACGCTGAAGGCGGGGGAGTGCGTGTACAGTTCTGCACACATTCGGGGTGCCCTTCAACGGAATTCGTTTCTCAAGTTTTTCTGCTGATGATATATTTGACAATCATTGGCTGTATATAAATAAATGCCTGCTTTTCTTTGTTTTGTCACGTTTCACAAAATCTTATAAATTTACTTATTTGCTGGTTTGTACATAATTTTAATATTCAAATGTTCTACATAGTGGTGTTTTTTCAAAAGGTCGTATTTTAAAAGAAATTTATATTGCATATTAATTTTGATTTAAATAGAGTGTAATGGTTTAAAAGAAACAACAAATTCGAAAATTAAAAAACGGGGCGTACCCTTGTGACTGCCTACAACGTAGTGTAACGAGCATGACTCACTGTCGATGACTCATCACGATTAATCTCGCTACATAGATCAAGTGAAATAAGTCAATGCTACTATTGTTCGGGTATTTTATAGAGTCCGGAAGACTCTAGAAGGTTCGAGATTAATTACTCGCAGATATAAAGTATCGCAGCTGTGAGTGTGAGCAATCAGTTGTCAGTAAAAGAAAGTGTAGAGAGTATAAAATCAGAGTAATTAGAGTTTGAAGAGTGTAGTAGAGTAATGTAGAGTGAAATGAGTCGAGTCGAGGTAGTCGATCCAAAATATTATATATATTTTATGGAAGTAAATATTGATATCCTATGAAAATAAATAGCGTAGAAACAAATATTGTCATTTGAAAATAAATGAATATTAGTATGTTATGAGTGAATTACTAATCTTTTAAGTTTAATTTGTGTTACATTTTATAATTAATAAATCTTGTACTGCAGCCACGCTGTTGTATTAATTAAGATCTCAACTGATGTAGAATATAATTTTGAACATCTTTGTATTCTTTTAAATTTCCTCAAAATCTATCAGGAGAAAGATTAATCCCACTTTTTTGAAATACCATATTAACGTCCTATGTTCCGCATTTCTTTGTACACACTGTATAATATTTTATTAAGAAATGGAAATAAACGTTCATTGTAAGAAAATTTTGTATGTTGGTTTCTTCTCTCTGTTGTGTGATCTAAGTCATCTTTGTCATTTAAATCTTCAAAGTAAATCATTATTGCTTCATTTATTTTACTCAATTGAATTCGTGTCACACTGAGTCAATTTGTGTGCTATTTTCTTCTTAAAATTGCGTTTAATATTTTAATTTGAAAATTAAAATCTAAAAAAATTTTTTTATATACAGTCTAGAAATGGAACAAAACAAATAATATAAAACTCCATGAAAACATTGTTTAGTGATTTCTCTGTCAATTGTTGGCCAATCTATATTCATCGAAGGTTGAATCCAGACCGTCATCACGGGAATTATTTATGTATGTTAGGAATTACGGAGTCCTTTGAGATGTTAAATCTTGGTAAAACACTGGTAGACAATGGAGTGGACCCTAAAATAAATAGAGACACGTCGGCCAAACTAGATTGGGGCTAAGAAAGACTTATGGCTTCAGTGTGAAAGAGTCGGGGCTTGGAATGGGAGGGCGGAACCACTTCCTGGACAAGTGCCGTCCATCGGAAAGAATTCCCCGACGAATAACTCACACACAAAAAATATCACACGTAATCCTTCAAACTCCATCATACAATAATCAAAGTTGTACTTTCATACTTTCAAAATCATTCTACACTGCTTATTATTACAATATGATAATCAAAGAAGAGAAATGTATGATTTTTTTTATATAAGTAACTAAGACGAAGAAAAAAATTGAACTTCTATCATGCGGAGTATAAACAATTTTTTCCACGACCTTAATATTTCAATGAATATTCAGACAAATTGATTTTTGACAGAACATGTAACTGAAAAAATACTGCCATCATAAAATAATCAAAGTTTTTACTATTAAAATCATTTATACTTTGTGAATTTGACATTGTTTATTAGTACAATATGATGATCAAAGCAGAGAAATGCATGATTTTTTTTATAAGTAACTTAGACGAGGAAAAAATTGTACTTCTCTCATATGGAGTATATACAATTTTTTTTAAATGTCCAAACTTAGTTTTGTATTTTAAAAAAAATACCAAAAGCGGTTTGTTTTGGTATATTTGTATAAAAATGCAAATCAATGTTAGAAATAGAATATTGCTATTAAAAGTTCATGGTGTATCGTTAGACTTTACAATAAATTATATAAAATACATATATATTTTCATCGTTTTGAAAGTTTGTTTATATAATTAATAATTCATAATGTAATAGTTTATGTATGTAGTAATAATAGGGGAAGTAATTCCGAAAGCTGCTGACGCTGTATTTTTGCGAAAATCTGAAAATATTTGAAAATATCTAATTTTTATCTCGAAAATGTTCAAATTTTACAAAATTTTATTTCTAATATTTTTTAAAGAACTAGTTAGGCTGATTCCAAGTTTACAAACCGAATTTACTTAGCTCGTTTTGTTTCGAAAATATGAGCTCTCAAAGTTGTAGCTCAAAAAAGTGTGTTTTTTGAGTATATTTTAAAAATGAGTAGAAATACAATCTCAACTACTTTACCATTCGATTTTACGGGAAAAGTTATATAAAGAAATGTTTTGCCCACATATACGTTCTTTGGAACGATTTGGTGAAAAATAAGAAAAACGAAAAAACCTAAATTTCAACTTTTCACCTAGAAACTTTTTGTCCCAAAATTTTTTCATTTTTTAGGCTTAAGTAGATATCGATGCGCTGATTTCAAATTTTCAAACAGAATTTAATTATCACTTTCCGTTCTCGAGATATTTGACTTTATAATTATACTTAAAAAATCAGGTTTTTTAGGTATATACCTAAAATGGTTAGGTTCTTTCGATTTTGTAATTTTTCACCTAATCGTTCCAAAGAACGTATATGCGAAGAAAACATTTCTTTATGTATCTTTTACCGTAGAATCGACTGATATAATCGTTGAGATTGTATCTCTACTCATTTTAAGGATATAGCCAAAAAACACACTTTTTTGAGGTGTAAATTTAACACCAAATATCTCAGGAACTAAAAGGGATAATTAAATTCCGCTTGAAAATTTGAAATCAGCGTGTCGTGATCTATCAATGTGCACTATTTCCCAAAATCAGAATTTTGGGCACAAATATGAGTATTTTTGGGATATTTCGCGTTTGTCAACATAATTTTTTGTTTAATATTGTTGTTTGATTTGTTTCAACTCTGCAAAACTTTGATATGGGATTATAGATTTTGGAAATAAATAAAAGTTAGATAATAAAGCGATAAAATAAAATCGAAAAGAGAAATATTGAAATTTAGGTTTTTTCGATTTTCTCAATTTTCATCTAATCGTTCCAAAGAACAAATATGTAGAGAAAACATTTCTTTTCAACAGATTCATTTTCTTCTTTTTACAAGTGAGTTTATAAAATTAATAATAGTTTTATAACAACTAATAACGAACTAGTTAGTTAAATAAATGTTTAATATTCGAAGCATATATTTTTACCTTTCATAAAATAGTTCGAAATACGAAACAAGATCTAAAAAAATAATTTAAAAAGAGGTGTCATTTTATATGTTGTGGAATTTATTTTTGATTAAACATTTGTCATTACTGGGATTTGAACTTTAGATCTCACTCCGCTCAGCGAGTCGAACCGGGTTTACCAAGTGAGCCACCGTTGCCCGTGATTCATCCTCTCAAACCCTTATAACCACCTGAAGTACATTACTAGTAAAGCATTTATACCAGTCAATATAATTATCTTGGAATGTTGGAATATATTATAAAGTGTAACCTTTAAAATTCACGAAAATACAAAATAATTTAAATGTTAAATCACCCAATTCTTGTGCAAATCTAATTCCCGTTGTAATTTTCCATTAATCCCATCATTCATTCTTCCCTGTTGACAGTCGGGAGTCGACTTCGTTACACGCTCACTTGTCCAGCTCCCCCACCCCTAACAAGGCTCACTCTGATCCATCGGATTGGGATTCTTTTACTGGTCAGGGGAAACACTGACCACCAGGGAATTGGATGATTAAGGGGAGGATGTGAATTAGTGCTAGTTTGTTTCTGTCACTTTTAATTATCATAAAATATTCGCTTTAGTTAGAGTTACCAGACTTCTTCTTTTCACCGGTTATGTCCTCTTTTATGAAATAAGTGTGCTCTTTTTTCAATTTTGAAATTGAAAGTAATCTAACATATTTAGCAACCAAGATATTTTACTATTTCAATTACCCATACATTTAATTAATTAATTAATGGTTTTTCTTGCGTCAATCAATATTGTGATTTTCTTTCCTACCGAATGTATAAGTATTTATATTTTTTAATAAATATGTGTTCAATAGTTTCTAATCAAAATATGATTTTGTACGTATTTGCTGTAATTAAATATAATTTATAGGTATTGTTATTTTTATACTTTTTCTGCATATATTTTCCCTCCTTTTCGATGAAGAAAGGAATTTTTTTCTATCAAACATATTACGTTAAGAAAAATAACTATAACTAAAATTGTTTTTATTCTCTCGGAGTCCTCTTTTCTCAATTACACTTTATGATAACTCTAGGTTTAGTGATTCTGTGGGACGAGACGAGACGAGATTTTTCTTTTTCTCGTATCGTCTCATTTTAAATGTAAAATATATTATCTCGTCTTGTTTATTTCTCATCTCGAATATTATATCTCGTCTCGGTCTCGAATCTCGCCAAGATTTCTCGAGTTTTCAAAGTCTAATATTGCAGGCTTTGTCATGCACGTCATCTATGTACAGTGCTTTAATTCCTAGGGAAATTTCTGTATATCTAGGGAAATTGAATTTTCTTTCAAGAAATTAGGAAGAAAGTATATTTTTATTATATAATATTAGTATAAATATGTAAGTTCAATGTAATTATCTGCTCCACCTACATTTTGTCTTTGCGTATAAGATAGTCATATAAAAATGCACTAAAATTATGAAAATTTAGGTTTCTGATTTTGCTTTTTAATGGTACACTGTTACTATTGTTACGAGTAAATGTCGTATGGAATTTTTAGGTTATCAATTTAAATCGATCAGTTGTTGATGGTTTTTTGTAATTTCGTTCTTAGGTTATCTAGATATTGCATGTTTCTTTTGTACAAGTTACATTTTATTCGCTGATTTTACATAGTTCCTCCTATGGATACTTGTTTACTTTTCTATAATAGCTATATTTCAATTTCGGTAGCGTAGAAATTTAATTTCAATCTTGTGAATTAAAATTTAACATTATGACGTTTGGAAAAAAATAATTTTAAAACCTCGAGAAATCTTATCGAAATAATTTAAATTCAAGAATCTCGATTTTATTTTCTCGTCTCGAAGCCCTGTTTTTAAAATCGTTCTCGTCTGACCCGAGACTAGATATTTCGAGACGAGATGAGCGAGATTTGAGAAATATTTCGTCTCACCCGAATCACTAATTCGCTTCATATGTTGCCATTTAAATGTACTCTACTAATTGTTAATTTGTTTGTTTCAGGTAAGGGATAATTTATTTACAAGATAAATATTTGACCAGTGGATAAACATGTAAGTTAATTTTCTATTTGGCACATACCTATGTCATAATTTCAAAGGGTATTACACGTATACAGCTGTTATCGTCTAGACCGATCAGGGCATTCATTTCTCTTGGGTTTTGCTATTTAAACCATGGCACAAAATAAACAATATCACGTATCTTTCAACGAGGATAATACAAATGTTCAAATATTTCATACCATACTTTACCTTTTGTAACGCGTACAAGTATATTCGTCCTAAAAAACATGTTTCTTCCTTTATTAATGTCATAAGGCGATAGGATGGAATGACATACAATCATGTCTTTGCGAGATTTAAACACGAATAATTATATTGCCAAATCAGTGCGTTAATGACTACTGAAAGTTTATTAATAATATTTAAGGATCGGATTTCAGGCACTAAAAACATAATAATAACAAAGATTTTGACATGTATATTTACTTCTTTCTAAATATTCACAAAAATACAGTAGGCAGTCTTTGTTTTTATATTTGATATTTCAGTTTGTGAACCTCATTTTTGATTTTTAGTTTGCTTTTATTTGATTAACTTGTTTAAATTACATGGCAAATTTAAATTGTGTGTCCATACTTTACACTTTTTATGAGTTAAATGATTCAAACAATATTTGGATTTAGAGATTTGAGTTTGTTTGGTTGGCGTATACTTTCAACTAGAAGTTTTTATAATCCTTCCATGAAGAAAATTTGTAGTAGTAGTACAGCATAAATAAATATTAAGATAAGAAAAGATACGAGTAAAAAACCGTTCACGTAAGTTTAACCTACTTCCATAGCAACATAAGTCGTAAGTTCCTGATAACTTCTGTTATGTGGTTATGATTGTCAACGGGAAGTTATAGATCTAAATGTCTTCCTAGCAGGGTAATTATGAAAAACAACGGAATTTCATTCGCATTTTACAAATACTTTAACATTATTTGCTAGTGGCGCAAAAAATATAATAAGCGACTCGGAATGTAAGTACCAAAACAACTATTCTTGTACGGTAACATAAACTCCACCTCAGTTCACACCTTTTTGAGAGTTATAATGTACATACATTCTTTATAGCTTAAATAACTATAAAAGGTATATTTCTGTTTGTTTTAATTAAATTCTTAAAATTATAATATTTATATAGATTGGACGACATTATTATTCCTAGCTGTTATATGATATTGTTTGCTTTATTATAGAATGTACGAGAGGCGATTGATGTGGCATATGTCCATTGTATACATAATGTAATCCAAATCAGTATATTCATAAAGCAGATTTAATTTTAATATTCTATGAATTATTCTTCCAATCTCCCTCTTTTATTTTGCATATTAAAATCTACCCTCAAATTTAAACTGGTTTCGAATATGAATATATTTCTTTGATCCATTCTCCTTTGATATACTCTTCATTCGAATATACCCATTCAAAATATGTGCAAAGAAAATACTAATTAAATAAAAAAAACTGATTACCTCCTGCCATTTTAATAATATATTCTTTGTAATTTTTTAGTACATTTAATTTGTAGTTTTATAATTAGTTTGTTATTGCAGTTCAGAATATTTTTAATTCATTTCATATACCTAAAATTTCCTTCATAAAATTCGTATGAACTAAAAAGCAGCTATTTTTGGCGTCACTAAAACCGAAACCGAACTTACCTTGATTCACGCATACAAATATATTCCTTATATTCTATTTTTTCCATCTTTTTTAATTTTACAATAAAACTATTTTATATTAACATATTTTATCTTTTAAACTTGCTTACATTAAAATGTGAAAAACGTAATTATTAGAAGAGGTATAAGAAATGCTCATCTTGTCATTGCATTTTATGTAAGATCCGTCTTTCTTACTCCTAAAATAACAATAGCTATATACCCGACTAGGCTAAATAATACACTAGACTAGTGAGAATAGTAGAGAGTAGAATAAGACGTAGTGTAAATAGTTATAAAACTATTCAATAAACATCTACATTTAATAAATAGACATCTACATTTAAGTCAAGAAAATTGCGTGAGTTTGATTTAAAACCTAAAGAATCTAAACTCCTTTAAGTGCGAACCTTTTTTTACGTTTTGATCCAAACACAAATGGATCATAACACAATGACAACGCGCAAAGCTGAGTCGATACTAAACAAATGTCACACCCAGATCGAATTGGAATACGCTAACCAAGTGAGCCACCTCTCAAACTTAAAATCAAAGGATACATAAGTTATTGTTGTGGTGCTAATGTACGACAGTAAAAAAACACATGCGGTTTAATGCATTGACAACAAGTCAAGATAATTTAATGGTTGATATCTCATCATGATTGCAATATATCACCATCAGTAGACCTTTTGGCGAAAATACTAAACAAATCTCACACTCAGATCGAATTGGAATGCGCAAACCAAGTGAGCCACCTCTCAAACTCAAAATGAAAGGATACATAAGTTATTGTTGTGATGCTAATGTACGACAGAAAAAAACACATGCGGTTTAATGCATTGACAACAAGTAAAGATAATTTTAATGGATGATATATCATCGTCATTGCCATATATCATCATCAGCAGAAGCAGGGATGACCCTTGTGGCGAAAATACTAAATAAATCTCACACTCAGATCGAATTGGAATGCGCTAGTCAAGTGAGCAACCTCTCTTACTTAAAGGATAAGTTATTATTGTGGTGCTAATGTACGACAGCAAAAAACCACATGCGGTTAAAGCATTGACAACAAGTCAAGATAATTTAATGGATGATATCTCATCGTCATTGCCGTATATCAACATCAGCAGCTCTTCTGGTGAAAATACTAAACAAATCTCACCCTCAGATCGAATCGGAATACGCTAACCAAGTAAACCAGCTCTCTTACTTAAAGGATGAGCTATTGTTGTGGTGCTAATGTACGCCAGCAAAAAACCACATACGGTTTAATGCATTGACAACAAGTCGAGATAATTTTTATGGATGATATCTGGATATCTCATCGTGATTGCAATATATCATCATCAGCAGAAGCAGGGACGACCTTTGTGACGAAAATACTAAACAAATCTCACACTCAGATTGAATTGGAATGCGCTAACCAAGTGTACATAAGTTATTGTTGTGATGCTAATGTACGCCAAGTGAGCAACCTCTCTTAAAGGATAAGTTACTATTGTGGTACTAATGTACAACAGCAAAAAACCACATGCGGTTTAATGCATTGACAACAAGTCAAGATAATTTAATGGATGATATCTCATCGTCATTGCCATATATCATCATCAGCAGCCCTTCTGGCGAAAGAGCAAATCTCATCGATCCCTCGGCGCGAGTTTTGCATAATATACATCATGCACGTCTAGCCCAGCCGCACTCCGAGATAAAACTACGCTTAGCCGCTCAGCCCATAAATAATCCACTAGAAACATATCTAATTGGCATGGAAATCCCCATTCAAGGCCCCTAACGGTTCAGTTCCAGGATTAGGGGTGGTCGCGCGGATATCCCTTACATTCACAAGGACACACGCACGGGTAGACTAGACTAGGCAAACCTACGAATCGGAGGAGTCTGTGAAGTTATTTAACTCTTTCCTCTTCAGTCTTACGTCTTACTATAGTAATTTAGAGAGACGGGACCGAAGTCGAAAATTATACGATATTCAGCTGAATATTTTGTTTTAATACCAAATTTTTGGTTTAAGAAATAAGTGAAGTACATCCTTTTTTAGGTTAAACTATTGGATTATAGATAATAATTTTTAAACAAAAAATGTAGTTATTTTATGTTTGTAATTACTTAGGTATCTACACTATAATAGTTCATCTAAAATAGAAATGGATCTGTCAATCATTCTCGCGAATTAAATGCAACAAACAAGTTAAAGGAGACGGCAACGTACATATATATCGTTTTCTTTTCCATTGGTGTGCAATGTGCCGTACAGTATATAATGCAACCGTACATTACAGGATTATAGTACCTATATCTATCCAAATCTACCAAGTTCAAAACTACACCGATCTAATAAGTTAGGAGCGTAAACCAAAAATGGGAAAGCAACCGGTGGCTTGGTATTATTTCAATAATAAATAGAATTTTTGTAAATGTTTATATTTTAAAATACTTTAGTTCATCTTCTATGAATTTAAAAAAATTACAATCTATTTGTCTATTTTTACTATTTAAAAATAATAGGTTATAATACAAATATATAGATGTTAATAAAATAAACACATTTTATTGTCATGACCGTTTTGTCCTCTCGGATATCATCTGTCTGTTCATTGATTTACAAATTAACAGTATCTACATATTATTTTTATATTTATTTATATAATTAACGAGAATGGAATGGCTTACATAGGTTTGGTCATTGACAGTATTTTTCTTTTAAATAACCGCTTCCTTAATCGATTAACCAATTCATGATTAATACTTTTTCTACTGCATAAAAAAATTTTAATCACCACTGTAATGAAAGATTATTACCTGCTAAAACAATGGTCGCGCAAATCCTATTAATCCTTTATTTTTTGTATTTTCATGTTTCTTAAATCTTAATTTCAAATAATAGAATCTCCGTATGAACTAGAAATCAACGGGGAGTACCTTCTCTTATTGGATACTCAAAAAATATGTATGAAAATGCGCCTTTCTCGTCATTTTTATATGAGACGAACAAAATAAATAATTTCTCTACAGTCTATATCCCTAAGTTCATTGTCTTTGTACCAATTTCTGCTGAAACAGTAGTGTAAACGCGATAAATTATACTTTCATTTATGTCATTTATGAAGGTGATTTTGACATCGACAATTTGTTCTCATTGTGTGTTAGTAGTTTAATATACAACTCTTTATATATCCATTATTATCTTTGTGTATAATACTGTCAGTTTTGTCATTTATTTAATTCGGAAATCGCACGATTTCACCCGAAAAGATAATGTCATCAATCCCTTTCCCCGAATGATTTGAATCACACGGTTTTATATAAAATAGTATGAAAATTGCGAAATATTAGTCAGTTGTAGGGTGGGCTATTTGTTTATTATTTTATAGCACCCGAAATGTGCAATAATTATGGGGACAGGTGCCTAATTTGGAGTATTACTACATAATTATTAATATGTATTGTAGAAGTTTTGTAATTACCGGCAATATTGATCCAAAGTTTTGTAATTTTAACAAAGTTTTGGACGCAAGAAAGTTTTTGAACTTTTCGCACAATCGATACTTGTGAGTTTAATAGTTTTGTTGAGTGCAATAATATTATTGTTCAGTATGTTGTGCATAATAAAACTTACAGCCCACTTTATATTAAAGTATAACGTTCTTTGGGGCTTATAGGAATTGTTATTACTAGAAAATAAAATGGTTTTCAATGGCTTTTCTTGATTTTTATATACTTATATTAATTTTCAACTAAAATTATTGCAGGCATATTTTTCATGCTGTCGCATTCGTTTTTATTTATAAAGAAAAAAATTGCATTCCTATAATTTATTTTATAATTTACTAAATTTTGCTTTCCAGTTATTTATATTCTTGTTTAATAAAACTTTAATTATATGAGGGTCTCCAATTTCACTGAACGGAATCTTCTATTCCACAAAACAAAATATGTCCTTTCTTAAAAACTGCTTTACCTTCCTTTATATTAGGACGTGTAGAAGCTATGTATTCAAAAACATCACCTAAATATAAATACTTTTCACCATATTATACACCTTGCACTTCGAAATTCATATGGCCAGCAAGGACAAATGGTTGAAATTATTCCTCCATTATTTACTCCATTCAATGTGTAAATAATTTTCAATTTCAAAAACTTCTTGGAAAAGCCCGTTGAGAGGCAAATATTAAATGTTAAGAGTAATTTTATTTTTGTGGCGTTTTGTTTGTGAAAACAACTGAAGCAATAATCCAGTCTAATACTTTTTAATCCCCGGAGAAAATATTTTATAACATTCTAATTTCTGTGTTTGTTTTCAATTTCATACTCGTAGTACACAGCTTGCACATTTCCGCTAGATTTTTTCGTTAGACCAACGACGTTTACATACTGAAAAACTTCATTTGTTTAACATAATTGAAAGCAAACACGTGTATTTTTCTATCGCTTGTCAGTGGGCAGTGATAGTGGCTGGCGAGGGTTGTAGGTAACAAAAAGTAAATACACTTTCCTGGCGCACACGACCGAAATAATGCCGCAAAAAGTCCGGCTACCTTATCGGTCTTGCAGGCCCAACGACTGCGGCTGACGTCCGAAGGGACCAGCAGTGTTTAACATAGGCTTAACTATGTACTTTGTTTCAATGCCGGTTTTTCTACCACTCCATAATATTTATGGACTGGGAGGGTGTCGGGGCGATTAGTGCGCTCACTTAGAAAGCGGAGATAGTTGGAACTCTTATCCCTTTGTGCTTAAAAATGTATCCAATGAAACTTTGCCTTACTACTTGGCAGAATTATTGTTTTATGTATAACGCCTTACTAATAATATCTATTTGTTTTTATCATTCGACTTATATCGCCTAATTAAAGTAAAATGAGTTTAAAGTTTAACAATATGGAATGTTTTCCATACGTTCCAGTAGGTGTTTGGACACTTGATCTTTCATCCAGAATCAACACGTGTTTGTTATTAGTAATAAAGGTTTTTAGTAATAAAGATTAAAATTTTTCGCCAAGCTGTCATCCTAAATTCGTGAGAAAGTTTTCAAAGCAGATTAATTTTTCAAAATTTGATAAAAAGGGAAGAGGGTGTATCTGCTCAGCCATCGAAAATTTATCATGTTTTGTAAGAGTCGCGTTCCATTGTCTGACGAAATTAGATGCACGTATATCCAGGCAATGTTATGTGATTATTATTGAAATAGATCAATTTATGTACCTAATTGAAATTATTTACTAACTCCACTGTTTGAGAACAAAATTTTATCAAAATAACAGAGTATTTAAAAATTATTACATACGGTTTAACAAATAACTATGACTTTCAGAAACAGGGTTGTTAAAAAAAAACTTTTATTTTATTTTGACCAGGATATTGGTCAAAACTGGTTTAACCGTTCAAGACTAGTTTTTACTGTCCAAAATTAAAGAAAATTCATTAATTTCAATAAAACGCAAAAATTTAACCAAAGATATATAGTTTTTATTTGTTTTCGAACGAGAAAATATATCTGATTTGAATTTAGCAATACTACAGAATTTAGCAAATCATACCAGAAGAACGTATGAAAAGTACATAGTAATTAGACACCTATTAGATTTCTCACTAACAACATATATTATTTTTCTCGCTTTTTCTTGTTAGAACAAAAATACAAGTTAGGTAGGAATAATTATATAACATATTTTGCTTATTTTTTCTTTAATATAAATAATGTATAATTTTTAATTGGCATATATGAATCAATATAGGGTTTAATTTCTTTTTCATTTTGACCACTGTACAAAAATGATTTTGACCAAGACCAGGTGTTTGCAACTCTATGTTCAAAATAAAAAAATATAAAATTATGATAGTGGAGGACCCCATTTCGTTAATGTAGTTAAAACTAACTCTGAAAATTTGAACTATTCGTCGAATCATATGTAAATAACATTGTACCTACTTGATAGGGACTACATCGAAGCATGACATATTGTTCTATTTTTGTCATTTCTTTTTATTTTTTCTTACAATTACAATATTCAAATTCAAATTTTGTATGTAGTCTAAGTTGGCGGAATGAAAAGAATGACGTATGCTGTATCTATTGTTAATGCTATTTATAGTCGTAGAAGATATGTATGTAAGATATGCGCATATTAGAGATTTCAATTCAAATGCAAAAGTGGCTGAATGTTCAATGCATTTGCAAATCGTGGGTTCGCAGGTGTCCTGTTTCCAATCCAATAAAGCATTGATTGGTTATTCATGCTGAATATTAAACACATTTTGTAGCTTCATGATTAACGGTACAAGATACAGGATTCATAAATACCACAATGTGCTTTACAATGTTACAAAATTCGTTATTACATTTTATAAGGAAAATACTTAACGGACTTCGTAAATTAATCTTACTGGTAAACTTTATCGGTAGCACAAAGTAACTGTTAGTTTATCTTCCTATATACCTTAAGATTTATCCTGTTGGAAATACTAACAAGATATTGAAACGCCGAAATTTGTGGTTATGAGAAAATCCAAAAAACCTAAATTTCAAAATTTCTCCGAGGAACTTTCTTTCTCCAAAACTTTTCATTTTCCGTCCTTAAGTAAATATCGATGCGTTGATTTCAAATTTTCAAACAAAATTAAATTATCTCTTACCGTTCTCGAAATATTCGTATTCAAAGTTGAGTTTTGGTAATACCTAAAAAAACAGGTTTTTTAGGTATACCCTTTTAAGGGTTAGGTTTACGACTTCGGCGACCTCTCCAATCGATTCTACGGGCAAAATTACATAAGAGTACCAATTTTTAGATTTTTATTCCAAAGTACACAATTTGTAGAAAGGAAAAACGAAAATGGCTAAAATCTGAAAAAATGGCAAGGGGTATACCTTAGATTTTTTCGATTTTTGGCCATTTTCAGTTTTTTCCTTGTAGAAATTCTATCTGTTGAGATAAAAATTTGAAAATTGGTACACTTATGTAATTTTGTCTGTAGAATCGAATGGTGAAGTCGCCAAAACCATAAACCTATCCATTTTAGGGGTATACCTAAAAAACCCAATTTTTTAGGTATAGCTTTGAACTCAAATATCTCGAGAAAGGGAAGAGATAATTAAATTCTGTTTGAAAATTTGAAATCAGCGCTTTGATATCTACTTAAGTCCAAAAAATGAAAAATATTGGAGACAAAAAGTTTCGAAGCGAAAAATTGAAATTTAGTTGGACCACCTCTGCCTATCCACCGATCAAGAAATAAATTTTGAAAATATTCTCTTACTTGGAAACTAAAATGTGGAGGCGTGCATAAACCACATATGATACCGTGTGAATAGTGAAACATTCTCCAATAAATTTGGTAAATTATTTTTCAGATAATTTAGATACAAATTTCCCGTTAATCTGTTATGCAAAAAATAAAGCCCTATCAACTCATCTCCAACAATACAATATTAATAGAAAAGCTTCAAAACAATATCAAAATAATTTAATTACGGTAACAACAAATTTTGACAGTTGCTAAGGAAACGTGAATAAACAAATTACAAGTATTAACGTAACTATTGTAATTTTGACAGTAAAAAACATTACTAAAAATAAAATTCAAAATTCAAACAAAAGAGTGTTTTATTCCGAAATGGTTCGTTTCCGGACATGGGTATATTAGGATTATTTTCTTGTTTTGGGTTGATTAATATGTTTTCCAAATTTGGACCCCTATTTTTCGAACACCCTGTATAAGTATCTAATTCATTCCCATTTATTTGAATTTGATATTTTAAATATCGCCTCTAGTACATTCTATCGCATGATAATTAAAACACACAACAGGAGCGTTATCCAAGTCGGACGAAGTTTGAGAGGCGGGAGCTGAAAAACGGATGCGGATGCTCGCAGCGCCACAGCGGCGGGTGTTCCGCGAACTAGTCAGACGTGAAAAGGCATTACCAGCAGCTGTGTGCATGCGGCATTCGACTGTTTGTTACAGGATACCACTGCGGCAGAAGGGAATCATTACACAGGCTAAGATTTCAATCAAAACAAAAGAAACTCCAGATATTAACCATACCACGTTAAGCACGCATTACTCATTTCTTATTGCTTTTGTCTACAAGCGTATATAGTCGGTTTTATTTAGTTCATCCTCACGTCATCTGTTTCTGCTGCAAGAATTATTAAACTTTTGACTTTTTATGTTTGAACTGTTGTCATTCGTGAAATAATCAAGTAATTTAATTCGAGCTATGAATTTATTAAGTACAATTTGCTCAAAATTCCTGCGAAGTAACGACAACTAGGGTCAAAAATGATTCTTAATTCACTTTAAGCTTCGCTGTGATCTAAATGATCAGGACTATAACGATAATAACAGGTTGTCTTATTCTTGGGAAGCCACACAGTGCTGGAGATAGTTCTTCCTATCCTCATGGCAGAGCTGGAACTCGGATACTGGAGTCACCTTTAGCTGGTCGGTTACAGCCATTTAAATATTTTGGAGTGTCCCAAAATGAGTTACCTTGAGGTAATTTTTCAAATTCAAGACGGTATGAATAAATAAATTTGTATAGCTTGTATCAGTTTAATAATAATTTTCAGCCAGGAAGAAAAAAAAGTCACAAGAACTCAAGTCAGGCGAATAAGGAGGCTGAGGAGCCACAGAAATGTTTATACTAGCCAAAAATGTTTTTAAAACCATAAGGTTTTTCTTATTCCCAATGAATTAGTCAAAATCTGATTATTGGTGGTGTGAGTCAAATTCCACTCTTTGCCGATCATTTAGTACTGTCACCCGATGATCTGAATGCACAAGAACCTACATTCTGTCGACATTTTTATCAGTTTTTGAAGATGAACTTCCGTTGCGTGTTTTATCCTTTAATCGACTATTCCCTTCTGAATATTCCTAAAACCACCAAAAACCTTTTGTTTGGGGTCATTACCTTGTTGAAAGATATACCTAAGAATCCTTAAACCTAATTTTTCAGTACATTTTTCCAAATTCTCTTAAAATATTAAAATAAATAATTTGGTCCACTTTCCTATCAATAAAAATTAAGTTTCCTACCTCTTCAGCACTCATACAGCCCCATCCAAGCACAGATCCTCCTCCATATTTCACAGTTGGGCATAATTTTTTCATTCATTCATTCTTCCTTTTCTAAACAATAAATTGTCCATCTTATCCAAAACGTTTATTTTGGTTCATCTGAAACTATTGTGTGTTGGTAGTATCGTTAGTTTAATCTACAACTCTTTTTGTGTATTTCATATATTATTGTATTTATATATAATACTGACAGTTGTGAAAATTATTTACATCGGAAATCACAAGATTTCACCTGTCAAGATGATGTCATCAATCCGCCTTTTTTCTTGTTCTTTGCATATTTTGCCACCGTTGTTTATGATCTCTCTTGAGATCTTTTTCTATTTTCAGGTAGTATTAGAAATGCACATATGTATTCATATCTATATATGTTTGTCGTTCATAGTTCCAGTATCGTATCATTCGTATCCGCCTCATTCGAATGCGAATTACCTTAGTACTTTAGCGGTCGTATCCATTAGAGAAAAAAAGTATTGTAGCTGTTGGAAGAAATAAAAATTCGTTGTGGAAAATGAGAACAAATGTGACGTCAAGGTACAGGTCACATATTAACGAATCCGTGTTAAATATTAAAATGAAAAAGTGCTAAAGTGCGAACACAAATGGAAGAAAAAAACAGCAAAATACGTTCAGAGGGCTTAACTGTTCGCATTTTAATTACGGAACATTTCCACATTAACATTTTTAAGAGTATTTGCGATAGTTGGGGCTGACCTATATCACCGAGCACATCTTTCTGAAAGAATTGCTAATTAGAGCTTCATTATTTTTGAAGCATTGAAAGCTGAATTTCCAATGAAATGTTTTGAGGTTAGCTTTTTCCATTTTCTCCAGGAAATAAATCTTTTGTTCAGATATTTTTAGTTATCTGCAATACAGAGACGCTGTTTAACTTTTCAAAGACAAGAGAAAATTACAAATATCTGAAACTGGAACAACGGAATGTGATGTAAATATGAAACATCAATTGGGTTTTTTAAAACAAGCATTAATAATTAATTTTCGGTTTGAATAGAGTATAATATTAATTATTATGTGATGTTCAGTAGTTATAAACAATAAATTAAACCAAATCATTCCTGCACATTTATGAATGATTTTACATAGGGAATTTAATAAATAATTAAAAAATGATATCCATAATTTTTTCTAAGGAAACGTATTTGGAAATCTATATTTTATAGAAATGAATTCGAATAGGCTCCATCATAAAACTATAAGGTGAGATCTAAAGTTGTATTCGTCTAAAAGTTTCTTTACACTTGGAACAACTAATTTATATTCAGCCCATTTTTCTTACATTACAAATACACTATAAAAATAAAATACAATACGTTTATTTTATAAATAATGTAATTCTGCAATACAGCTTTTTAATAGCTATTTATGTATTAAGTAAGGAAAGGAAGGTGGTTTTCTAAGAACAAAAGTTAAATAACCAGCCAGTTTCCTTAGATATTTACAGAGCTGGATAATACTTATACACTAAAATTACTTTAAGTAATACTTACAGTTCTTTTTGTACTTAAAATATTTTACCTAAAGTACTATTTTACAGTAGTACTTAATACCAATAAATATATAAAAAATATTTTTAAATAAAGAAAGTACTGAAGTACCTAACTTCAAAAGTATTTAATTTACTTAAATGTATTTAAGTATTTTCTTTAATGAAGTATTTACAATACTTTTAACAGAAGTGGTTTTATATTAACTCAAGTTGAAATTGAAACCTAAGTAACGCGCATTCTTTATTGTACTTTAGGTAGGTGTAAAAAACAATAGAGTTTCATGACCGCTTGCACCAATATTACGTTGATTTTGCCCTTAAATCAACAACATCATTTCGAAATAATATGGCAAATGAACTATTCAACATTGCTCTCAAAATTTTACTAAAATTTATAATGAATTCTAATGAATATTAAAAATATATAACTATTTCAAATTTAACTTAAATGTACTTGTTATTATTGTCAAAAATGAATAATTTTATTTATCCACATCTATATATTCTACTAATTTACCTATATGGCACAAAATTTTATTTGAGACTCGATATGTTTATTTTCATCTAGGTATTTATGGTTTATTTATTTTCTAATAAATTACCTTTTTTTAAGAAATACTTGTACTTACTACTTAAGTATCTAAGTATTATGCGTGAAATAATAGACTTGAGTCTATTATTAAACAGACGTAGAAAAAAAATAGTACTGTACAGCATAACACAAATACAGATTGTCACGGTTGTTAATCTATACATTGGCGAATATTTACAATTATAACCGAATCTAATATTTCTCTGTGAGAGTTATGGGGTGATGCCCAAATCTAGTAATGCGTGAGCGAACTGACACTTGATATTTTTAAGTGTCCCAAAGTTCCCTTTCATCAATAATTAAAACCCTCGATCAAGGAACCCATCAGAAATGTTCCCTTCTCAGGGACAGAGTGCTTCGCCCGAAGTCCTGAGCCGCGATGATATAACTCACGTCAGATGATCGTAACTCACGGCAGAGAGGGGTTTGATTGTGCGCGTATAATCGTAAAATGCAGGGCCGTATTGAGATTTAAAGCGGGGACACATGGGCCCGGGGCGATTGAGAGGTATCAAATCTCAACTCAATTTCGCCGGATCTCTTTACGACCGCAGGGAAGACGGATTGCTGCCAGACACCCGATATTCGCGCCACGCGCTAATCAAATTTGTTGCTTGTTACGGAATTAACCGCCGACGCCATTCTTACTGTCATTATCATAATGTTTATTACTTGAGCTTAATGTACACGAAAATATGAAATTTTCACATTTGGGAATTTTCTTTCATGGTTTTGTGACGATATTTATCTGATGTTCAAATGTAAAATCTTTTTTCTTTAGGTGCAAAGTATACAGCGTGAATACTAGAAACCTTTTTTTAGAGAATTAACGGTGAAAAACAGTTTTTTGCTGATTAATATGAGGTTTCCTTATTGAATTCTTTATTGTTTAGTGGCGATTCGATTTCAAAACGATCCTATTTTTCTCTTGAAGAAACAGCTTAATAGATTTTCTTGTAAAATGAATTCAATATTAAGAGATAATATAAATATGGTTAAACATTATTATCAAACGAAACGTGATTTTTTTTTTGCTGGCATGTATTCTATGTTTACATCCATCTCATCAAAATCTTAATAATTCACCACATCATAAATTAATCTAAATGTATTTTTACCTAAAGAATTAAGACAAACAAAATAGTTGAAACAATCAACGAAAAATATGACTGAATTTATTGTAATCAAAGATATAATTTCATTACTTTTAGGAGTTTTAACTGCAATAATATTTTGACACATGTGGTGTCCACATCAGATTTTTTATACTTTTTTTTATAAAAAGATTGGCAATATAAGTAGGGATACTTTCCAAAATCTGCGATTTGAAAGTGTGGTTTTAATGTGCAAAACATTGGTGCAACCGACCATAAGTCACTGATATTGAAAAACTACAGGTCGTTATTGGTACGAAAATTCAGGATTTTGGTATAGTATGACCATCGAATGAAGATGAAAGTTTAACTAAAATAATTTAAAGTTTAAATTATTATATCTTTTTTTTTAATTTTCATACCAATAAAGACTGGTAGTTTTTCAATATCAGTGACTAATAACCGGTTGCACCAAGATTTTGTGCGTGCATGTAATCAAAGTACCACAAATTTTCCTCTGTATCATTTAGAGAGTTTGACATTTCATGAAGCTAACAACAAGTATAAATTTGGGATTAACTTTTTAGGAGTTAGTAACTAATCGCAATTATGAATTCGAAACGGAGTCAAAAAAAGAACTAAATATAGAGTTAATAGCAAATTCCTTTTATGAATCTGGGAGTAAGCGTTGTTGGTGCAACTGGACCTTGGTCGCATTTGAAATTTTACTCATCTGAAATATGACACATCATTTTACGAGTTCCTATTAAAGGTAAAAACTGGACACGGTTTAGATATTATCTCCACGAGGCAATATTAAAAGAGGATCCTCTTCGGAAGTCTCCGCTTTGGTCGAGAAGAAGTTGCACCAATGTTTTGCGCATGCGTGTAATCAAAATATTTTACTTCTTGGTTGTCAAATATCAAAACAAATCTTCCTCTGTATTATTTAGAAATTCTGATAATCGTTTACAAATATTGCTAACCCCACCAACCTAATGGAGTTATCTTTTAGACTAAATAATATACTTAATGCTTTTTATGAATTAGTTAGTTTAACATTTCATGAAGTTAACAACGGGTATAAATTTTGGACTAACTTTATTCGGAGTTACTGATTAATCCCAATTATGAATTCGAAACGGAGTCAAAAAAGGAAATAGGTATAGAGTTAATGGTTAATCTCCTTTAGGAATGTGGGTGTAAGCGTTGTTAGTGCAACTGGCCATTGGTGACACATCATTTTATGAGTTCGTATTAAAGGTAAAAACTAGACACAACTTAGATATTATCTCCACGAGGCAATATTAAAAGTGCATCCTCTCCGGAAGTCCCCGTTGGGTTTGCTCCTCGGTAGCGAAGAAAGATAATCCGTTGCTATTAGCGCATTTCCTCGCTGGGTCGTTACTCCAACTACAACTCTAAATCACTCACTGCTGGCGGGAATATTCTTTGTGTACGTTGGAATTGAGTTTAGCCAACAATGCTGAGGCTCTTGACCCGATTAAGTGACGAATAAAGTGGTGCCGGGCGATATTGGGTCAGCGCGTCAATCTGCGGAATTTATGTGGGTGCCGGGATGCCGTTTGCGGACGGATATTTGATCAATGCTGCGGGATGTAATTATTATTTCGCCGGGCAAATTAACGGCTAAGCTGCAAAGTAAACGAAATGCTATTTTCCTCGCGGATTAATCAACTTTGCTCTGTTTGCTGCAATCTCTCCCAACACATATTTACACCAATATCTTCATTACTACTGCAAATATTTCACATAGCTGCTGTATTATTTTCCATGCAAACACTACTAAATTATATCGACAATTTGCTTTCAATGGAAAACAAGTTAATACCCATGACATCGAAAGCAAATTACATTTTTTTGTTTAAATTGTACATACAATTTATTGTTCTATTTGAGGTAATTCTTTTAATTTAAATTTTATGTTATATAATATCGTTTTAAAGTATCATAATAAAAAAAGTCGCAAAAATGGTGATGTCCGTGGGTTTTGGTGTTACGTTATCCAAGTGTGGATGCCAGATTCCAAATTTGAAAGTTGGTAAAGTGGACAATCTGTGACTTAAAGCATTGTAAGACATTTATGTGCCACTATATTTGCAGAAAATTATTCAATTTGTCAATTTGGAAGTTAAAACATTATATTTGACGTTTGAAACGAAGTGAAGTTGAATAAAAACCTTTATACGTCACTGGACAAAGGGGGGAAGTAGGATAATTCAGTTGCGTTTTGAAGGATATCATTTTTAATTGCGATTTTCTAATTATTAAAAGCCATTAAAAATATATGAGTCTCATATTTTTCATTGATAAAGCTAAAAATGAAAAATCGTGCAAGACCTCATTTCATGCATCTAATAAAACCTTATATATCTTTTATTAGTCTTCTTATTAACAGACTTCTTTTATTATAACTAATCATATTTTGATTCCTCACTGTCATTGCGAACATGATAGTTTAAATTTTTAAAGAAATTAAAATTACAACTTTAATATTAGTCTAGTGAGGGCTTAATTAACAAATTACACAGAAGGGTTTTTTTTTTAAATAAAAAAGCAGTGTAATATATTTAATGTAAACTGTATAATTTTAATTTACAGGATATTCATTTTACTTTGTTTTGCAAGACTACATCAGTGAGTATATAATTGTTTCGGTTTCTTGTAAATTAGTATTTTATTTAAGAGCGTTACTGCTGTTCATATTATTTTGTATTAAACAACATTCTAGTAAGACCATAATGCTTACTGGAAAAATAAGTAGAAATCAATATAGTTATCTGTTTCTGTAAATTGCTGGACTGCAATGTGTAAGATAAATAATATTTCATATGTGAACATGCAAAGCAAGTACAGCAGCTCTCTTGATAAAATAATCCCGCGGAATTGATGGTGGTTATGAAATTATCTATGACATATTTCAGTGAGCATTAGTCGTGAAGATACGTAGCGCTGCTAACCTATATTTCATTAACACATGTGTTATCTTTTCATTATTCCATTTATTCCGTTGCACATTGAGCATCATTAATATCTGTAGTGCGCTGTGCATTAAAAACAAACAACAGTCCATAAAATATCACGCCATAAAACTGTAAAACATTAGATGAGAAGGAGTGTCGACGAGAGAGACATATATCACCTTCGCCAGTATCGATAGAGCAAAAAGGGCACTTGACGGAAAAACAGCGCATCGGAAAAACAAGGGATATTTCCGGTAAGATCCACGCCATCCGGATTACAAGAAACAATGTTTTATTTCGTTGCATGTCTCGACGTGCAACTGAAGCAGATTTTTATCGGACGTCAACAAATCCTAAACGGCAGCAATGAAACTGGCCATTTCTTGCACAGTGATCACTTCCTCTTGTTTTTACGAAATATTGACTTGCAGTTTCTTGCAGGATGTGCAGGATACAGAAAATGCTACACGTAGTTTGTATCAGGCTTGAGCAACTTAGTCAAGATTGCGGGCCGGGAAATATCACGTACTTACGGGCCGGACTTATAACTGGATTTTTCAGGGACAGTGTAGAGAGAAACATACATATATATTAGAAAATAATTAAACATTGTAAAATAGTTATATGTCAAATTAGAGAGCGAGAGTGGAAACAGTGCTTTCCTTTCCTGTTAGACACAATTTTTTTTTCACATCTTTCAAATATCAATTTATTCGGAGGAAAAGGCATAGCAACATGATAAGTTAAAGAATTAGGTTATTTAAACTTTGACATTTAGCAGTGCAATATGCCAATTTATGTATAAGTTGTCAAATTGTGGAACAATGTGAAAAAAGAAAAGAACAAGACATAATTGCCATATTTTTTTTTTAATAGAATATCATTATCTATTAAATAAGCTCTACTTTCTTCTTGAGAAATAGTTAGGAAAATTACTTTTCTCTCACTAGAGAAAAATATGTACAGTGTTATCAATAATATAATATGGATATTATTATAGAATGAAATATTGTATAACTATTAACATACCTAGGATAGTTACGAGTGTCATAACCGCAGTATATGTCAATTGAATTCTGAGATCGGAGAGCGAGGATTTTAAGACATCTAAAGTTTGATATGATAAGTAACATCCGTAGTTTGTTCAATAATGTATCGGTTTCACTTTATTAATAAATATTATTTTATAGAATTTTCTTGTCAGTAACGTCTTCGGGATCAAGTCTGTATGGGTTGATATAACAGCTATACATATACAATTATCGTTCGTTATTTTGACAAATCTGTACGGTAATATTATTATCATATTGACTTGTCAAAATTACGTGGGATACAATTATGACCCTGCTTAAGGCCGTTTTAGACTAGCCTACACATGGGACAATAAATAGTACAAGAAATGGTGCAATATCTTGTATCAAAAATTGTTAGAATTTGACTAAGTTTTGTATGATACTAATGTAATTTCTTCTACAATATATTGGCTCTGATTCTGCCCACTTTCCTTGAATATGTAAATGTGACAGGCAAAATTAATCATAAATACACATGCTCATAGTCAAATTGAGTGACAGATTGTATGAAAAATAGAAGGTGTTTTGTTTTTTCAACGCATTTACGAAAGTTTACAACAATTCAATTAATTTGCTGTTTATGCTAGCCAATTTAAATTGTACCAAAATTGCTGCAAGATGTTGTACAATTTATAGGATAGTCTAAAACGGCCTTTATTTCACACATAATGTCTGAATTGATTACCTATATCGTAAACAAAAAAAAAAACAATTTGTTATAATTTGTTATATGTTAATAAATTAATAACAATTTGGGAACACACGAATAGCAGAATAAAATTTAAAAATTTCAAGGAGTACCTACCGAGTTTTTTAATTCGATTTTAAAAATGAGTTTACACCCTAGTTCTCTTGCAAAGCGGAAGAAAAATTGCAGTACAGGTGCTAGTGAACCCCTTAATTGGAATATAATTTTAATGAATTATAAATATTAACACAAGTTCAGCAAATACATTTATCTTTGTCTTGTTGTTTTACATTACTAATTAATTATAAGCCGTTTTGCGTTGTTTTTAGTCTTCACTTTTTATTATTACAACATTTACATACATACCGAAAGTTTGCTTTGAGGAAGTTATATAGGACAAGCTAATAAAGCAAAAGTTTTTGCTTTCTTCAAACAGGAAAAACAAAAAATAAACAAAACATCATTATCATCAATATGACATCTCCTAAGGGATTTAAGAAATAAGTTTGATAATTAGGTTTACTTAACGAATTTTAAAAATAGAAGATGGACCATTACAAAGGAAAAGAAAAATCTTTAGGCTATGAAAAATGTAAAGTAAATGTTGCCATTTATCAGCTTCAGATTCAGCCTTTCAAAAATTTAAGGATAATGTGTATTTAAGAAGAAAAATTCCAGAAAAATAGCGATATTTTTCAGGGTGTATTGTTCGTAAAAGTTAAAAGTGAAGAGTTGACATTAACCCTACTTCTTTTCATTTCTTATCGGCCGAGTGCTAAGAAAAATGAAATTTACTCGCCGTTTGAATATTCACTCAGAAAAAATGTGGATAATTTACATTTCAATAGGCATAAATGATTCAATTTTCACAGTTAAATTGTTAACGTCTCCAGCTGCGACGGCGTTGATGCAGGGGCGATTCATCCCCAAACTTTACGAGAAACGGAACATGATTTTATTGATCTTTTCCCCCTTGCAATTTCTTTTTTATGAAATAAAAGACAAGCGACCATAGTGAAGCCAACGCGATTATAAACAGCTTTTTGAATCTAAAGGTCATATACGCCTGATCTCTGGTGTCAAGGGATTTTAGATACTCTATTTTATCACTTGTTCTATATTGATTTATTAAGTATTTATAAACACTTATTTATTCATTGCGTCACAATTTTCTGTTTGGATTTCTTCTTTTATTTTTCTTTTTCGAATCTACTAATTCGTGTATTTAAAATTTCATGACAATTCATTACGAATTTTAAAACAACGAGTGGTGACTTAATTGAGTTTTCCATATTTTTAGAATTTTGTAAATACACAGGTTTTTCTTTTAAGTAGTACATTATTATTATCTCGAGAACTGTAAGAGCTATGTGAAGTCTATTAAATTTGCAAACAATTTACAAGTATAAATTTATTCTTTTCAACCGGTGGTTCTCCACCAATGGGAACCAATTTTGTTATTTTAAATGGGACCATATATTTTTATACCGTGAGTTTTTTTTTAATGTGAAACACGGGATTTATCATATCCATGGTTAAGACTTGCTATTTGATTTGACTTCCTAGAAAGGTATATCCGCTCATAGGAATAGCATCACCTCAAATTTGAAGACAAACTGCATCTGAAAAAGAAAGAAAAAAGTAAGCAATATATTCAAAACATTATACGTTTGGTTGCGTCTTACAACCAGAAATACTAAAATCTAGGAGAAATTTTCACTTGTGTTCGTGCTGTCTTTCATCGCAATATGCAACCGTTGTCATGACAGCGTAAATTGCTTGTACAATTCTAATCACTAATGGTAATACATATAAAAATTATTGCGGCTTTTACCGGCACCTAAGCTACTATTTTAAAAATCTTCAATTTGAAAACTTTACTTCTATTGATTCAAGTAACAGTAGTACACTATTTCCCACAGTTGATCATAAATTTTTGCTGCAAGAATTATTAAACTTTATATCTTGCATCTTTGTCGTATACGTATGGAATAGATTAGACTTTTATTCGCTATCTCATTATCGTACGTGTACAGAGGGGTATATATGCTTTCTGCGTCTAACCAACGATAGAAATGAAATAGAAACAGTAGTGTAATCGCTGTAACGGATATTTTCAAATATTTAAAAAAATTCAATATGTCATTCATGTCATTAATGTCATTTATTTAGGTGACTGGCGTTGACAATTTGTGCGTCATTGTATGTTAGTAGTTTCGTTAGTTTAATCTACATCTCTTTTGATAAGTTTCATCCATTATTATATTTGTATATATACTGTCAGGTTTAACATTTATTTACTTGGGAAATCACACGACTTCATCCGACTAGATGATGTCATCAATTCCCCGTCCGTCTAGTAATTTGAATCACATGTTAAGAAATGATGACGTGAGGATGAACAGCAGGAAATAGAATATTTTGTTAGTCACTTTAGTTATCTAGCTGAATACTTTTCTCAGGTAAAACACCAATCTTGTCTAGAGATTAAAAATGTAATGAACACTTGATATGAAAGTATATATCCTGCAGTTCTTGTGAAGAGCACAGTTTTAATTATCTGTAATCCGGGTGGAAATGAAACAAACCCAATCAATCCTACCCATATCACATTACTTCAACTCTAGTACGTTTGATATTAATTTCTCTTTTCCAATCTCCGGAGCACTGGGTTACTGTCCATCCCACGCCTGACAGGTACTGCAATATCTCTTCAGGTTATTATATTCAGTCAAGTGGGATGAGTGCATGGATGGGTGCAATCTATCGGAGAAGACGAACAAATAACAGATTATTTCTGGATTAATAGAATTGGAGATGTATTTTCTAATCAGTTACATTCTTCTAGGTGTTTTCTTTTTTCGTGGTACGTAACAACTAAGTGAGGTCAAATAGATGTTAGTGCACTGGGCGTCACGAAAAAATTTTCAGGAAAATCTAACCTAATTTTCGGTACACGTTGGTTATGTTACTTAAAACTAACAAAACCTTCAAAAAACAAATTCTAAGCCGCGGCGAATACGAGTGTCTTTATCGTAACGGGCCTTCACATGTAAGGGTCATTCCAAATTTTATCTACGAACCAATTAGAAAAAAAAAGTACAATAATTTATTATATTTTATTTTTACAGGGTGGTCAATGACATTGTTTAAGCATTGGGATCTCGAGAACTATAGGAGATACGAAGTTGGTTAAATTAGACAAAATGTGGGGGTTATTTTGTATAACAATACAAAAAATATTTTATTTTTTTACTCATGCACTTTTTCACGACGAATTCACTGCAGTACTGAAAATTTTTATTTCTCATAGCGTTTTCGAGAGATTGATACCAACTTTCAATTTTTATATGAGCCTCAAAATAGGCTGTGAGACCGTTGAATATTTTTTTTTATATTTAATTATTGTTTAGAAAAAGAAGAATGAACAAATAAAACAAAAAAATTATACTCAGCAGTGAAATAGGGAGGAGGATATTTACTTGTATGGGACTGTGTGAGTGCAGAAGGGGTGGGAAACTTAATTTTTATTGATGAGAAAGTGGGTTATTTGATTATTGAATTTGGAAAAATATACTGAAAAATTGGGTTTAAGGAATTATTAACTCTTTCAAAAAGATAATAACACCAAACATACTACAAGTAAACTGCTAGAACAGTTATTGCACAATTGTAGACAACAATTAAAATCGCCGCCACAGTCTATATGATATGATTTTGAAATAGAACAGTGAGGTAAGAGCACATGGAATTAAATTATAATAAAAGAGGTATGCATTGCAAGAATAAAATAAGTAAAACGTTAATTCGAAAAATTTAAAAATAACTGAAGAAAACTAAATCTGAAATCCCCTTTGAAGCAAGTATTAAGCAAATTCAAATAAAGTTTAAATATTCTTTTAAAAAAGTTACACAAACATCTCCAGCAAATAAAATAGCGTACCTACAGCCAAGTTCAAAGAGAATAATTGATCATTACTCAGTTTAATACGTTCACAGAATGTCGGAACATAAAACGGAATGAATAATAGTGCACATAGTTAAGAAGAAAAATTCAACAGCAATTTATCTATTACCGCTAACGTGACACACGAAAAATATGTTAAAAAGTAAGAAAAAAGAGAAAAGTTAAGGAATGTTTAACGGACAAAGTATTTATCACACACGCAAGCGCCGAAGTTGAAGCGAGTGGCTGTTTGTTGACTCGTGAGATTAAATATCCTATCTAGCGGGAGAAAGTTGGCTGCAGCGGAACAGGTACTTACCCCACAGCACAACTTTTGGAAATTGAATCGGGATTCAGGATCGAGCCAGCGGGATACTAACGAAAGCGACAGTGGAATGGAACGCACAGATACTATCATTCAAATTGTTCTACACTCCTTTGTACTATTCATACATTCTATAAAGTCAGTGTCATGAACAACATGCGTAGTGTTAAGTTAGTAAAAAATCTGATGTGTCCAACACAATACCTCCCGCCTCTGTAGTAATAATATATTCTATATAAGTTTTTCAATACATTTAATTTGTAGTTTTAAAAATAGTTTGTTATTGCAGAACAGAATAGTTTTAAATCATTTCATACCTAAAATTTCCTTCATAAAATTTGTAGGACCAATATGACAGCTATTTTTGACGTTACTAAAACCGGAACCAAACTTACCTTGATTCACGCATGTAAATATATTCCTAATATATTTCTTCCATCTTTTTAAATTTTACAATAAAATTACTTCATTTTTACTTATTTTATCTTTTACACTTACTTACATCAAATTTGACATCATATGTCAAATTTTATGAACATTTGAATAACTCATCTGTTTTGTCGAAATTCCTCAGCCTAAACGATATGGAAAATTATTATAATTTATAAATTTTTTCTATCTATCTTTATATTTAATAATAACGTAATTTGCGAAAAAAATGGTATTAGAGATATTTTTTTTGGACAAAATGGTTAAAGCTTCAAGTAAAGTACTACTTCCAGTTAACCAATTAAAGTCAAAATCTAATCAGTTCATCATTTTTGAATATAAGTCTTAAATACCAAATATTATATTTTTTATATGTATCATATTGGAGTTATCGTGGACAATCGTCACAGACACACACACACACACACACGGACATACAGACATCACGGTAAAAATAACAAATTCTTATTCTAGAGACCCTAATTCGTGCTCATATGTTGAAAACTCACACTCGAGAAATCTGACCAAAAACAATACCTTCCTTATTTATATATTGATAGGCGGGAGGTAAAAATGCATCTAGTTATAAATTGAGAAATTATTTAATTCATTCAAAAAATATCTTATTTTGAAATATTTTATCGGTCGCCATTTTGTTGTTTGATAATATAGAAAATAATTTTAAATACAATTGTTTTAGAGAATCGAAAGCAAATGCTGAAAGTCTCTTACAGTACTCGAGATCCCAATGATTAGCCTTAGAACGGACACCCAGTATATAGATTTTATTTGGGCCCCCTCCTTCGTAAAATTCTGATTAGGCCACTGCTCCTCTGTAAAACGTACAATAATGAAATAGCGAATAAAAGTCTTATTTATAATATACTTGCGTATACGACAAAGATGCAAGAAAAAAGTTTAATAATTCTTGCAACAGAAATTGATGATGTGAGTACGAACTGTAGAAAATGTACTCTAGTGAGTTTCCCTTTCAAGTATCATAATTGGGTTAAGTTGACTCAAAGTAAATTTTGCAGAAATTATTAAACAGTTGGAAAGTTAAATTAAAATTCAAAAATAAACATCCAACTGTTGACATTGACAAAAATTCTGCTGCTAAACAAAGTTAATTTTTACAATGATTTTGCCTTTTCGCACATTTTTAACTTGTTTCATAACTCATAAAAGGACCGGAGAAGTAAATTAATACCATTTGACCTGCGTATCATTTAATGTGACCTGTTTTCAGCAAATGTAAAATGATGTGGAAACAGGCCCTTCATTTCATAATTCATTTGCAAAATACGCCGAAAATAAAGCCTATTGATAATTAGCCATAAATTCAATCAATTCAATTGATTTCGTAAATAAGGGTTGATCTCTAGATTTTAATGAATTCACCCACAAATTTTCCAGTTAAAAACTCATTACAAATAACAGGAATCCATCACTATAAGGAAACAAAGGACAAATGAAATAAAATCTAGTGTTTCACAAAACAAGAATTCCTGTCTTGTTTTGTTATTTCTTCTCTTGTCTTGAAAAACAAGACAAGAAATTTAAATTCATCTTATCTTTCATTACTCATGTAGGTATATAAAAAATCTTGACTTGATCGTCATTTTCTTGCATATTTCTTGTCTTGTTTATTAAAACGTCAGGAATTCCCCTATTTGCTAATAACTTTGCATACCGGGTGTCCCAGCTCGACCGATACATGGGAGTTTTACATGGGAAATCAGTTAATTATGAATAGTATCTCCCCAGTACAAGATATTAACTTCAAATTTTGTATACTTATCGGAGAATATTAATTCTATGGATCACACTTATTTGAAATATGCATTTTCATCTGCGGGGCGAGATTTATTAAATTTAAAATCGAATATTTTCGTTCAAAATCAGACAGCCATGGAAATAAAAGAAAATATTTATCTGACAGTTTAGTGAAGTATAACTGATTTTAATTCTTATTCCCTGTATTTTAATATTATTTAAGTTGAATTTAGTTTCTTTTTGTTAAATAATATACCAATATTACAAAAATATAAATATTTACAATGACATGTCATTAACTGTCAGAACTGTCACATAGATATTTTCTTTTATTTCCATGGCTGACTGATTTTGAACGAAAATGTTAGATTTTAAATTTAATAAATCTCGCCCTGCAGACGAAATTGCATATTTCAAATAAGTGTGATCCATAGAATTAATATTCCCCAATAAGCATAGAAAAATTCAAGTTAATATCTTGCACTGGGGAGATACTATTCATAATTAACTGATTTCCCATGTAAAACTCCCATGTGTCGGTTGAGCTGGGACACCCGGTATATAATATATAATATTTTTGGTCAAGATTGTGTACAAGTAGAAAATCTTTTTTCCAAAGCATCCTTAAATTAAGGAAGCATTTTGTGACTTAACTTTTACTTAAATATTTTTATATAATTATTATATTATTTATCCAATAACTATTACTATTGTAACGAGCGAGACTCATCGCAGATGAGTCATCACGGCTGATCTGTGTGGGCAGGTAGTCGCGTCCGGAAGATTCTGGAATCTTCTAGTAATTAACTGGCGCCAGGTATATAAGGGTTGTGTCGGGCGGTGCAGAGAATTTAATAACGGTCAGAGTGTGCAGTCACTGAGGAAAGTCAGTGTCATTCAGTGCATGTCAGCGACATTTAAAATAGAAATAAATAAATTGTTGGTGATATGAATAAATAATTCGTGATATAAATATCATGTAAATAAAAATTGCGTAGTATTAAGTGTTTAAATAAATGTACTTAGTGTTTAAGTCTTTATTAATAATTGTTATTCATATTAATTAGTCATATAATATAAAAATAAATCAGCCTACAGCTTATAGTGGGTTTCTCACTATTTGGATATAGCAATATTTAAATTTGATTGACGAACTGGAATTTGATCCCTAGTTCTCAGTTTTCGAATTGGTGGGGTTAAACAAGTGAATCATCGGTGCTCATAACCGTTTAATAAATTACGTTATAATACGCGAATCATCGTGACAAATTTGCAAATAATAAAGCAGTGATTCATGTAAACAGAGAAATTTTAAAACAAATGAAAATTTAAAACTATGAATAATTGTGTAATTAACTTGGGTCTCCCGGGCAACGTGCTTACCGCTGGAACAAAGATAATGCGTTTACATTTGGAATTAAATAAATAATTAAATAACTGAACAGATTATTTGAAACCATTTTGTGCCATTGGATTTAAAGCAAATACATCTGTGCGTATAAATTTTCCAGAGCTATAATTAACCGCCTCTACGTGCAAATGATAATTTTACGCGCCCTAATTTGAAACTCGTATTTTATATTTCCTTGCGACAAATTATGACTAATCGTGCTAGAGATATATTCTTTCCAACTAACTTCTAAACACCATTCAGATATTCAGATATTATAAACTTTTCAAACGGTTTCTAATCAGACTATTTAATAGATCTCTCGACTTCATTGACCAAGTCATAACCTTACAATTAAAGGATTCATATTACTAATCTATGAGACTGATTTATAAGTAATAAAGAATAGAGAACGTAATTCAGCACAGAAAACATATGATTTAAGTCAAAGGAAATTTATGTATTTATAAGAAACATAGAGCACAAAACAGATCTGCACAGTTTAGAAATTAACTAGTAATTGTGTAAAGTATCTAAAATAAATCTAGATGATGGTACAAAAATATTTAAAAATTTAACAGACTTAAATTTTTAAATGCTCTAGAATTCTCTGTGAAATTATTGACATTCGCGAATCACGATTTTCTGTTTATTTCAAGACGTCTTGTTTGAGGACAAAAATGAACGACGTAAAATTAATAAGTTTAGAAATAATCAACCAATTTTGTATGATGAGAAGAAGGCTGATCATAAAAATTAATCTTAATAGAATTATGGTGGCAACTGTTTTATATGAATGATTTCTGTTTCCCTCTATGATTGTAACAGCAACCTCATTTTACATCATTACATTAATCCCATATTTCAAACATGTCATCCCCTGTAAAATATATCACCTTAATCTTGCGCTCGTACCATTAAATCGTTCTTCATTAACACCGCTTCATAAAATCTTGCAATGGCCACGATACAGCTATAAATAACCGGGCTTTACAGTTCTCCCTGTCGCTGTATCGCTACATGTGGGGACTCGTTCGCCCTTCGTTGTCACCCTTCAAGTGCACATAACATGGGGATGATGAGTTAGGAATTATTAACGAGGTGCTTAGACATTTAAAAATGTTGTCATTCCAGCTATGGTGGATCATTCCTACATGTAATTTTAAATATAGTTTGAATTATGGTGAATGGTGGCTCAAATGGTTTCCACATTCCGATTCGAACTTATACTTACTATGTAGAAGAAGAGTAGAGTAGTAAAGCAAAATTACAAAGCATGGTAATTCTGAATAGTTATTTAAATTGTTATTAAAAAGCCGAAGAGGTAAAATTGTGAAATGTTGAATCACCAGAACAAGATGTGAACCGATAGTTACTAAGTTTATCTCAGTAGCACAGAATAGGTTTATACAGAAGCGACAGTAAGACAGAGAAACGAAAATTAGAGAGAGATGGGGAAAGGGAACAAATTGAAAGGTCTCATTGTTTAAAATCGGAAAGTTTCGTCACAACTTTGGGAGAAATAGGGGAAGTGAACAAATTTAAAGGTCTACACAATGCTCCAAGGTCATATAACTGAATAGGGTAACATGAAAGGTACCAACACGGAGTGTCGCTTCTGTACGTAACTATTCTGTGCCGGTAGTTTGAACCCGGTTCTCTCTTTAAAGAGATCGATTTGTTAAACTTAAGCAAAAAAAGAAAAAAAAGATAGTGAGTGAAAGTACAGTATTTTTTGAATTTCGACCAATGAAAATCAAATATCAGTGAATATACTGCACATATGCATAAACTTAATATATTTGACGTTTATCAAGTATGTAAATGTCATAAATGACTATATATGACAGTTTAAAATAAATATTGAATATTTATAGCAATACTTTATATATATTTAACGAGAAATTTTTCTCTAGAAACATATTACCCTTGCATATGGCAAATACATCAGAATTTTATTCTTGTGCATTCGAAAAATATTCAGGTATTTTCCATACACTTGTGATACAACTATTAAAAATTTTAACCAATCGGAATATCAGTGAATATTTCCTTCGAAAAATTTTAACCAATGTGATATTTTCTATTAACCGATGGTTAAGATAATCGACATTTTAACCAGAGATGGAAATACTGGCCCTTCAATATTTAAAAAAAAAATGGCAAATATCATAATCAAAATTGAATTTTTATCATTCTTCATTCTTGGATCATGTTTGCATTTTTGGCTTTTCAAATCGTAATGATGGAATAATGTTCTTTATTTACAAATTTTAAAGTTCTTTGTTTCATTTTTCTTTGTTTTCAAAATCCGTCGACAAATTTTGTGGAAAGTATTGTCGATTTTTCAGGAGCGTGTCCCCTAGCATCACGTTGTTTTATTTTTTAATATGTCGAGGGTCTGACAGGCGTGAGGGTCTTGGTCCCGACGTCGTACTAACCATTCGTCTGGATTTCTTGACGTTTTTAATGGCGTTATTAATCATCAGTGAAGTTTTGGATGACTGATGGACAAGGGATACACGCAGTGATTGCTTGTACCACTTTGTTTCGCGGTAATGAAGATGAATGGAATTTTGTAATTTATTTTCATTTCTAATGTTACATGAAACACCAATGCCTGTCTTTATGTATTCATAAGGGTATAGTTGTTGCTGGTAACAGAGAATTCTAGTTGTCATAAAAAATAAACTAAATTAAAACTGAAAATTGTAACTGACACAGAACTGCAACAGATATGTGGAGGGATTCTATAACTCTTAACAACTACAAATAACAACTGCACTTGTTAAAATATCAATTACAAACGTCAAATGTCAAATATCACCATGGCCGAAATTCAAATTTGCAATGAATTTAAGATACTCCCTCTTTAGTGTAGACTTGTAGAGTGTTCTTTATATATATATATATATGAGTTTATAAATAAGTATCAGCCATAAATAACCATTACAGTTATAGAATAGTAAATATACTTTATAATTGATACACAGAATAGGTTTATACAGAAGCGACAGTAAGACAGAGAAACGAAAATTAGAGAGAGATGGGGAAAGGCAACAAATTTAAAGGGCTCATTGTTTAAAATCGGAAAGTTTCGTCACATCTTAGGGAGAGATAGGGGAAGCCAACAAATTTAAAGGTCTACACAATGCTCCAAGGTCATAGAACTGAATAGGGTAACATGAAAGGTACCGACACGGAGTGTCGCTTCTTTATGTAAATAATCTGTGATTGATGTTTGCAATTGATATCATAACAAGTTCAAATGATATCAACCGAAGTTATAGAATCCCACCCATGTCGCCTAAGACCAAGTCTATAGTACCTGACAAGTTTTACTTGCCTCAAAAGTAATACACGAATTATATTAATGAACAAATCGTATACAAGACAAGGGTAACGATAGTCGCTGCCACAACTATCACTATATTTAAAAGTCTGCCATGATAGAAGCAGACAAGGGAATGTTAATAATGATAACTGATAACCAGGTTACTACGTGGTCGAATTGGTGCAAGGTAATAATAGTAAAACAATAGAGTTTCACCTACGCATTGTGCTACCATGTAACAAAGACAGGGGTTGGAAAAGGATGGGCTGAATTAAACCTGATTTTCCAACAATAATAAATTTATATAAATTTTAATAATCAACCGCGATCAAAAATATTTATACTATACTATATACTATATACAATTAAACTACAACGCGTAACGTGACTCTATATAAACTATAAATTCTTATTTATCTAATTTACAATCTATTTTGAAAAACACTTTAACCCACGATTGTGGGAAATACTCAACTTTGATGTTTTATATAATATGATAAAAGTGCAACTTTCCACAATGCTCGTAGAAAAATTGTTTTTTATTGTCTTACAATAAAATCTGTTAATTTTCGTCATCTAAGCAACGTCGGGAATATCAATTTCCCACTGCTCCCTATTTATAATAAAACAGCATAATTGCTCAAACATCCTTTTACATAATAATAATAGAAGATAACAGTGGATTATTGTATGAATTTTAATTTAGAAAAATAAATTTAGTACATTTGAAATACAATGTAGGCAACAATTGCTTTCATGTTTATATGTAGACTGCATTTGGGAGTATTTTGAAATATTTTATATTAGCAATACGAGAAACTACTTAATCCGATAAATCTGATTTTAATAATTACTTCCAATTATTTTGTTTTTATAAAAACATGCTTAATTTAGCGTATTGTAACGTTTTATTTATTTTGGTAAAGTGTAAAGAAATAATTGAAACACGGATATTTATATAACTAAGTTTAATAAAAAAATATGAATTATAAAAGATAATAAAAGTAAGTAAAAATATAAATAATCAAATACGCACTATTCATTACCAACGATCACTACACGTATCAATATTAGACTATCCTCGCGATCTCCTGCTCGGGGTATTTATAGTAGAACAATTAAGTTCTCGAATATTCGCCATCCCTCTGGAAAACAGCGAGCGGACCTGTTGTAACAGGTCCGCTTGAGGTCGTCGCCCGCGGTGCTACCCTACGATCGCTACAATATTAAAAAAAATATTTTGTGATCAGTACGTTACTAAGTACTATATATCATTACAATATGTATCTTAAATTATGGTATACATTTATAAATATTATTAACAATGCATAAAAAATTGCTTAGGTATCAATTTAAAATCTATGACTTAAATTACAGAACTCTGACTTGCGACTGATTCAATAAATAATATATGACGCGGTTTGAACACCGTTTATATCTAAATATAAATTTGGAAGCATTTGAACAATGTGTGAAGAACAATTTGTAGCGGCTCTTGTAATTTTGAATTCATTCATGAAACAATGCATGTAGAGTGGCTAGCCCAGTTCACTCGGAGTGCTCTCCAACCGAGAGCTCTTATTTTTCTCCACACTAAAATCCTCCGCACCTCTAAAACACTTTATTCCGTTTATTGATCCTCTCTATGAATTCTGTCATCCCGAGGTGGATTTTTTCGTTAACCTTTTATGTGGGATTCGTCGTACAATCATTCGAGTTGACACGAATTCTCACTCTTCAGTGATGTACCAATGCTAGGCAATCTTCATGAATTATTACCTATAGGTTTTATTTATTTTCTCGGGAAGCGGGTGCATCTGATACATGGAAATTTACTTAGCAAGTTGAGATTTACTTTATCTATTATTCATCTCAAGAGGAAATTACGTATTAATAATGCATTTCTCGTTATTGATGATGCATTATGCCGTACTTTCAAATAAGTTTCACATGTTTACTGCGTTACACATAAATTAATATTCATATTATGGAAAATTCACTTAGTCAGGATATCTTGGTATATGGTGAACATATAGTTATAAGAATTTCTTTTTAGATTTATGCCATGTTTAAACAAAAATTTTGAAACTAGAAATACAAATATCTAAGTAACTTTTAGAATATTGGTAATACAGAGCTCAAATTTTAAGAATGTAACTACAATGTGTGTAAAATTAAGAGCTTAAATATTTATATTCATATTTAAATAGATCTAGATGCGCAAATTTTCAAGCCGACTTTACTTATCTCCTTTAGTTCTTGAGATATTGCCCTTAAATTTTGGAACTTATTGACCCAAAAAGGGCCTGGTGTGATATTTAGCATCGTAAGTATTTTAAAAATTTTTGATCTAAGCATTTCAATCTTCTTCTTCGTCAAATGGTTTTCCAAAGATTGTGTATTGAATCGTGTTTTCGAATTAAAAGTAGAACTACCTATACTTTTTTGAACAAGAAAACAAACTTGAATTTTGTGAATTGTAGATTTTTTTAAAAATCGTCCGATAAAATTATAACTTTTCGAGACAAGAATTTTGGAAATTGAGCCTGTTTGTAAAAAATTAAAAACAAACTATAATAGACAGCGTTAGACGACAGAAAAAGGCGCATAAAATCAACCCTTGTCTTGCTACACCATCCCCATCACTGTACTAAGGTCCGCAGTTCCCTAGAGGTTTGTTTGTCAAATGTCAATTGCTTCGTTAATTGTAAAAATAGTTATTTTTGTATTAAGTACGCGAAGTTTGTGATTTTAGAGCGTGAGATGTCACAATTTCGACTTTTTCGAAATTTGAAATCTAATCAAAAACAAAGAAATAGAATATTGTGCTTATTGATGAACTTGCAACATACAGACATTTTGTTTAATAAAATATAATTATATTATGTACCTATTTATTTCGTCTAATTTGCTTCTATTATATTGATAAATTTATTATAATTTTAGTATTTTTACATTCTAAAAATTCTTTTACTATTTAAACAAAAATTTAAATTTCGAGCCTAAATCAGCCAACAAATTTAAAGGTGTACAACGCTCCAAGGTCAAAGAACTGACACGGAATGTCGCTTCTGTATATAATTATTCTGTGTCGCGCTGGTACCTCCATACAAAACTATGGAAACTTATTTCTGCCGATCTGGTCACTGCTGGTCGGTGCCAAACAGTGTGCGATAGCCTTAATTCTATCTACATAGTTCCTGAAAATATTAAAAGGGTATTATTATCATAGTTGTACTTATTATTTCAAAGTGATCTATAACCTTACATATAGTAACGGTCTTAAACAAAAGATATTAGAGGTTGCATAACACTTAGAACCTCATGATAATAACACTACCCTTATACAGTCCGTAGGTAGTTTTGGTTTGGATCGCATGTATTCGTGCTTGCCGAAATGACATGTGATCAATACCCATCTTCAACCACAATTGAATTTTAGTGGCAGCAAACAAACCATTAAACGGTGCTTTCGGCAGCGTCACAAGCCACTTCCGGTTGATATCTACATGCACGTACACGCATTAGCAGCCGCGATTGAGCGCACGAGCACACACGTATATAGTTCCGCGGCCGCAAGATGAGATACTGGCGCCACAAGCACGCATATTACATTTACATATTCAATACGCCGCTACCGATACAGCGGGAGCTGAACCGAAGCCGCCTTGGATCCTAGCGGTGGAATAGCCATCGAACAGTGCTCCTCAAACTTACTTCTACCCTTCTACCGTGAATATTTTTTAACTTGAAACATAGGGTTTATTATATCCATAGTTACGATTTGATATTTGATAGACAGCAATGTATACTTGCTTGTCTCATTTTAAATGAAACATAGGGAATGAATTTGACAGAAGTATTAAATTTTAATATTGTAAGAAATTACTAAATAAAGAACTAACAAACAAGTAAGTATAATAACGAACAATTAAACAATAATTACAATAAATTTTCAAAAATCCATCCATTATCTGGTAAATAAAGAATCAATCTGCTATAAAACTTTTGAATTGTAATATAATGAAAAATGATATGAATTTTAACTTTTAATTGATCTTATTTCTGAAGATTTTCCTTGGTAGAAACTTCTGATTTTAAAGATCACCAAAAAAAAAAAAATTTAGATGTGTATGATCGAGTGATCTAGTAGACCTTTTTACTATAATACTATTTCCTCTAAAGTTATTAATGATTCTTAAATTTGTTGTTGTACTTGGTGTAAGTTTAATTGTTCGTTATTATACTTACTTGTTTGTTAGTTCTTTATTTAGTAATTTCTTACAATATTAAAATTTAATACTTCTGTCAAATTCATTCCCTATGTTTCATTGTAAATGAGACAAGCAAGTATACATTGCTGTCAATCAAATTTTAAATCGTAACCATGGATATAATAAATCCCATGTATCGTGTTAAAAAATATTCACGGTATACATTTCGGTCAAATTTGCTCTATTATTTTGCGTCATTTGTTTGATGATCCGATCTAGTTTATCTAATTCTTAACTTTTTGATGTACTTACTCGTATTTATTGGCACACATTGTGTTGTAGTGCTTGTCTTAGATTTTTTTTTTTGTATAATTTTATAAAGTAAGTAAATATTCTTACACTATATTTATGACCGATTTTTTTTACAATAAATTGAACCCTCAATAAAAGGAGGTACAATTTCTTGGCTGAAGTTGGTTGATGTTGCATGGAATAAAATTATTGGACTTCACTCAATTTCTTGTCTTGTTTAGATATTTCTTGTCTTGTCTCGAAAAGCAAGAAAAGAAATTTAAGTTTATCTTGTCTTTCATTACTCTTGTATATAAAAATCTTGTCTTGATTCTCAATTTCTTGCATATTTCATGTCTTTCATGTTAATATTCGCAAATGATCTTGAACATATAAATGATCTTGTTCACACGTACATTTTTTTGTTTAGGTAATATCAATGTGAATTATCAAATTACCCCAATTAACAGACTTCGTATCTCTTACAGTTCTTGAGATCTCAATGGTTAGCTCTTAAGGGGTTCATTGCCAATCCATAGAATAGATTTCTACAGAAGCGAAAGTAATACAGAGAAACGAAAATTAGAGAGAGATGGGGGAAGGCACAAATTTAAAGGGCTCATTGTTTAAAATCGGAAAGTTTTGTCACATCTTAGGGAGAGATGGGGGAAGGCACAAATTTAAAGGTCTACACAATGCTCCAAGGTTATAGAACTGAATAGGGTAACATGAAAGGTACCGACACGGAGTGTCGCTTCCAATCTTAACCATCTGAGGTTTTAGAAGTGTAAAGGGCGAGGTAGCAAGTGGGATGACCCTAAATTGTTCCCCCACTTCTTAAAATAATCATTTAATCTATTATATACAGTCTGCGGTTAAATTAATTATGAGTGCTTCATGAAATTACGAATGATTCGTAAATTTTTTTATCCTTTTTTTTCCTATTTCCAGGATTAATAGTAGCTAGTACAGAGGTTTAATCTTAGACAGATTAACAACAAATATCCCAAATTTATATTAAAACGAAATATTAAACTTTTGTGTGTTATGATACAGAGGTGGAGTTTAGTAGTATGGTGTAGATAGTAGTAGTTCTACACGTAAGTATTCACAAGATTTTACAAGAAATGTTTCGTAATATCGTAAAAAATGTAATAACTTTTATAATAATTTGTACAATATTGACAATATCTTGAAGGAAAATGATGAAACTTTGCCTCTCTAATAATATATTTTTCAAATTTTGTTTTAAACATGTGGTACAATTTGTCTAATATAAGCAAACTTTTAATGAATAAAATAATAAAACTTGACAAAAATTTAAAAAATCATCATTACAGTGACATAGTACGAAGTTACAAACATTTGACATTGTTTTATTTATTTTGAAAATGTTAAGTTTTAAGACAATATTAATGGTAACACTAAACAGTATTTTGATATATTTCTAAGGTTGGTGTTAATCAATTCAAACTACACTTATTGTGCACTCTTCAAACCAGTAAGAGTAGACTGCTAGTCTAGCATACATAAGCAATGAGAAATAAGTATTATGAATATCTTCGCAGAAAATTGTTGGGAACCACTGGTCTAGAAAACAGTGGCAAATCTCAAATGAAATTGACACGAAATGGACACGGAAAACAAATCAGACCTTTACAAAGACTGAAACAATGGAATAGTGTGTCAAATACAGGTCAGGACTCCGGACTTTTCCATCACCTCCTCATGTATATCAATGACACATGTATAACATTTTATATTTCATCTTCTTATTTTAAACATGAAATAGTATCTCTGTGAGATGTCTGCAACATGATTTCAAAGCTAAAGTAGTCATAGCCGAAGGGAGTTGCTTTCTTTTATCTCGTATACTTATTTCATTTTCAAGGCAAAAATATAGAAAATATAGTTGTAGAAAGATATATTTGGAACTTATTATAGAATAAGTCGATTTCCTCTAGGAGTTCTTTTAGACAGGTATTTTTTTTCTGTTGTATAATACTATGAACTATTTTCGAAATTTAACGATGCTGTAATGATTCACTTTGTAGATTTCATGACAATGACGATGATACAATTTTTTAAATATACAGTGATGAAAATGACAGTTTTTAATTTGATTAAAAATTATAAGACTACATTTTTAATACAATTTGGTGGAGGTACCTCACTACTTATGTAAGCGTCCGAACACATAAGTTAAACGTAAAGCAAAGAAATTTAACCATTTCTCATATTATGTTATGTTACGTTCTTACGTAAACTGATATTTTCGTTACGTTACACTATGTTTTATTCTAAATACAGCTTAAATTTCTGACTTCAATGACAAGAGTTGATAAGCTTTTGGTAAAAAGCAACTAAAAGGGATAGTTTATTATTGCCATTTATAGATTTTTGCACAGCTAATTTTAGCTTTAATTTATTTAGTAGAATTGGGTTTTTTTATAGATAACAAATATAATTAAATAAATTTATACTGTATTGTCAATGTCGTAAATAATTAAAATGAAAACAATGGAACGTGTACATTTCGCTTTATTTGAAATAATTTAATATTTATATTTATCTAGTTATAAATTGCACAAATTAACATATTATTAAAAACAAAACAAATACGCATTAAATGCGTATATATTTTTCCACATTGCATTAGCATTGTTAAATTATTTAACGAGTTTATCGAATTTGCAACTCACACACCTTTCTGCTTGGTTAGACTTAAAAGAATTTGAAATTCCCGCCTCCCTCGATGAAGGTGGCGCTGCAAAGCTTTCCTCTCACCCCGGTCCCCTTGACACCGTGTAAACAAAGAAGCGTCGCCTTAGCTGGCGTCTTTTTGCATGCATTACGTACACTCTGGTGGTCAAATATACTTTGCGAGGCTTACAGGATTTATTGCGACGGTGTGTGTGAAAGTACGTGTGTTCGAGCCTTTGAAATCTGATTTTTCTTGTACGGTGAATGGTGTCAATGGATGTGATGTTTGTATTATGAATATTGAGTTTTTGCAGTGACCTGTTTTCAGGTTATGAAATTTTGAAGTATGCCTTCAAATTTAATATTTATAATCTTTTCACGATATCAAACAATGGGGTTACGATTTTTTTGGTTTTAAAACAGGTGTCAATTTTTTGAGCCTAACCATTTTGGTAAATAAAAACTGTCCGGCTAACACTAAGTCATCATATTGTACAAGACAACACTATATGTATTTCTATATGTATAAAACTTCTTCGTACAAGTGTCCGTTTTAAGAAGCTAACTATTGGAATCTCGAGAATCTTAAGAAATACGAAATTACGAAGTCGGTTATATAATGCCCAAAGTTGGTCATTTAGCTTTTTCATTTTTACTATTGAAAGAATTGATATAATGAACAAAAATGTATTTTTTCTATGACCACAATGGAAAATCGCACTTTTCTCACTCTATATAAAGAGTGAAAATTGCCTATTTCTCACAATTGTGGGTTAAAGTATGAGAAATAATTTCTCACAGTAATTGCCAACACTGCGCATACGTGAAGGTATTTTTTGTGATGTTATCTCCACCATATTGTTTTTTTATGCCAAATATCTTCCATGCTTGTGTTTATAGTCTGTAACGCTTAGCAGTGTGATCGTAGAAAAAATACAGTGTATCACTCGTGCAGAATGATCTATTTCCCACCTTGTGTGATTCCAGCACTCGACTTCGTCTCGTGCAGAAACTCTCACACCTCATGGGAAATAGGCGACTTTCTGCTTTTGTTGCACAATATACTATTTTGTACTCTTACAACAAAATCTGTTGATTTTCGTCACTTAAGCAACGTCGGGAATCTTTTGTTCTTTAAATGATGACTCCTTTAATATTGGTGGCATTCTCCATCTCTCTCTAATTTTCGTTTTTCTGCCATACTGTCGCTTCAGTATATAACTATTCTGTGGTCTTAAGAGACTGAATTAATTAAAAATAAAAAAAGAAGTCGAAATATACCCTATTGGGCTTTTAGTTCGAAGGATTTTTTAAATATCGCCTAAATCAAAAATAATACAGCTATAGAATGTGGCATCTACATTTATTTATTTTATTCTATAACTATTACCAGTGTGGCTGTAGAGAAAGTATAATGTGCCATACTTTCAGAATCACCTATTTTCTACTTTGTGTAGAGTTCGTCTCGTTCTAAAAATTCCACATCTCGTGGGGAAAAGTCGTCTTTTTGTAGTTGTTGCACATCACAATATGCTATTTATAACTGCAATGTGTATGAAAAAGTTTCTTATTTAATACTTCATATTTGGAATATATTGTAATTTACGTTTCTAGTTTGTTTAGTGTGTAAAAAGTTCATGTACTTCATGAATCTTTTAGCTCAATTGCTAGAGCATCTTACTAGATACAGGAAGGTTCAAATTGGAGAAAGGTGTTTGAGAATAAAGTGAGCAAAATCCAGTAGAGAAATTTGAAGGCGAGAAACTTGTGGTATAGTTGATGGAAGGACCCAGAGCAAATGTGATATGTGTTTACACTGACCTATTTCCGTATCCGCAGCGTTTTATCTAGGATTACGTCAGATGCACTCGGTTTGAGCACAAAGGACGATAAACGATCATGGAAATTGAACTATAGAGATGTACATGAACAATAGGAAATTGCTACTCTCTGTCCAACAAACATTCGACATTGCCGGAGCATCGATTATCAAAGTTGGGAAATTTTACCATAGTTAATCAAATTAGGCTGTTTGTAATTGTTGTACTCTAGTGTATAATTCACAGCCTCGGGGGAAGGTCGTTTTACCTTCAATTTCCAAATTCACTTTGTAACTCAAGCAGCCGGTAATTACATCCTACAACACCTGTACATCACACACTGCAAAATTTCAAATCATTCAAATGCCACTATTCACGCTTACAACGTTCAATGACTGTCTGACAATTAACCAATATCAAAACTGAAACTGCTGGAAACATCAATAGGGAATATGAAATTTTATTTCTTCCATTTTATGATTCTGTATAAAAATAATAATACCCGTATTTATTTAAATCGCTTAATTGTTGATAATTCAGGAGAAAAACTATAATAAAGGTTTAGAGAGAGGATATGTGACGTCACGTAGAAGACTGAGATAGAGAATTTGAATTCATTCGATAAAAATCATCTATCATAGAATAATGTACATTTGGCAGGTTACCCAGGTTCCAGTTTTAAAACTATGTACGTAAACATTAAACATCCTTCAAAAATCGTAGGACATTGACAATTTTGACAGATGAGTACAGATATTTCAATGTCATCCAAATTTACAACAAAACTATCTGTTGTATAACATCAAAATATTTTTATTTTCTTCTATGAATTGCCTTTATTGATATCATATACATTGATAAGATATCTTATACATTGTTTTATAAATAGTTATGACTAATTTATCATTAACAACATTTATTCGATATCAATAAGTAAAAGAATTAGGTTCATTATATTCCCATTTTTAGCATTGTTAACTGCTCTCTCATTTTCCTACGTGGCGTTAGAGATATATATTGTTTTCACCTTCAATTATAAAAATAATAGTGTGAATATGAAATATGGTAACTCTGTTGAATGAAGTTAAGCACATTTTTCTGTCAAAATTCATTTAAAATATTGTAACGTTTTTGTATATGGGTAAAGTGCAAAAATAATTGAAACACGAATATGTATATAACATAATAAACGAATAATAAATTATAAAAAGATTATAAAAATAGGTAACACGATGAATAAAATAATATAAACGCTAATTCAATTGTAATAATTATTAATAAAGACTTAAACACTAATAATATTTATTTAAACATTTAATACTACACACTATTTTTTATATGATATTTGTATCATCAAGTAACTATGTTTAGGAGTTATATATTCAAACTGTCCTCGCTGTCCCTTCTGCTTTGGCTTATATATCCGAGCAATTAACTCTTGAATATTCTGGTAGCTTCGATGCGTCAGTATAATAGGAAGGTCCTGAAATGCATCTCGACCTGTCTACAGCGGTTACTCGCTGCATGACCTTGCAATCGCTACAATATTTACAAAATTTATTCGTTATTACTTACGTAATTTTAATATCATTTTAAATTTAATTTGTTTATTCTTTTCGTACTCAAAAATAATTTAAATTTTATAAAAAAAACCTTACAAATATTTCTGGTTATCAATTTGATATTTAAACTGTGGGATGCATGTGTTAGAAGTAACAATTTTCAAATTCCAAAAACAGATTATATCTATATTATTAAACGCAAAGTGTAAAAGTAGGGATTATGATGCAGGATAAAAAAAAATAGTAATTAGTTGCTTAGGGTAGTGTAAAATGTGTTGTGCAATGTAAACAATGTTTATAATAGTTGCACTAAGTACATTTCATTTTGCTAAATCCATCCCCGGTGAAATAACAGCTTTTTCAGTTAGTGTGCTCTATAATGTAGCTCTTTTTCAGTTGTCATCATGATACAATTGCATCAAAGCGAAAAATATTTCAGTAGCGGTAATAGGAAAGGTTTAAAGCGTGGTTTTCAGCGACGTGCGATTTAATTCCATAAAAACTCCGCGGTTTCTGCTCCAGAAAGCAGAATGCGCGATCCGACACGCTCGTTGACAGCACTATCCACTCTTTGTCCGCTGCATTTTATCCGCATCATTGAAAGAACACTAACAATTTCATATTTCTTTTAATTAATGTTACGGATATTCATGACAGGATTACGACTTGGTATCCCGGTTGCTCCTTTGTCAACAACAGAAATATTTGACTTTTTAACGTGGACTTTGTGAAGTTAAATTAAACGGATTTAAAATTTGTATGCTTACTCTTTTCATAGTTTTTGCTGTCTTGTATTCATACAGAAATGTGTTCTATTCACAATTTCTGATCTGTTTATTTATTCTAAAATGTGCCCTAGTTTTTTAAATTCATGATCGATGCGTTGTTCTACATTTTTTCTCCATTATTTGCCATAATTCTTAATCCTTTGTTTATAATTCTTGGTCTATTTATTTCTGTACATTCTTGTTTCTGATATTTTCTGTATGAATCATTATTTGTTTTGTTTTTATGCTACATAATATGATGTTATTTTTCGTCATTTGTTTAATGATCGGATTTAGTTTATCTAATTCTTAAATTTTTGATGTACCTACCTACTCGTATTTACTGGCACACATTGTGTTTTAGTACCTGTCTTAGTTTTTTTTTTGTATAAATTATGACATATTTATCAGCGTTTTTTTGTACAATAATACAACAAACTGAAGCCTCAATAATAGGAGGTACAATTTCTTGACTAAAGTTGGTTGATGGATGGAATAAAATTATTGGACTTCACTAAATTTTCATAAGAATTTTATTTCAGCTCCTACCGAACAATGTGTTTATTATATTGTACTAGTGTTTCACAAGACAAGATTAGTAATTTCTTGTCTTGTATCAAAAAGCAAGACAAGTAATTTTAGTATATCGTGTCTTTCATTAATCATGTATATAAAAATCTCGTCATTTTCTTGCATATTTTATGCCTTGCATATGTTAATATCGCAAATGACCTTAACATATAAATAATATTGTATCCCACGTATATTTTTTGTTTAGATAATATCAATGTCAATTATCAAATGTTATAAAAACAAAAATCGTATAGCTGCACATACTATACGTATATTGAGCACAACAGCGACATCTGTACAAGCAGAAAAGCTTTTTTCAAAGCATCCTTAGTTATAAGAAAGCATTTTGTGTTTTAACTCTGGGTTACATGGTTTGGAAGAAAAATTATATTATTTAGTCAATAATAACTACTATTACATATTTTTTGAATATGAAATTTACAATCATATGTTGAAAAAAATTGTATTAACTTTTTAATACTTACATATTTTAGTACTTGTATTAAGTTATAGGTATTAGGTTCTTATAAAAATCTAGATTTTTATGCGCCAATGTTAGCCATATGTATGTATTTCAAATGAAATAAATTTAAATGGAGTGCAGCACTGCGTCATCGTAATTGTGTTCGGTTTCAGTTATCAATTGAAATATATTTTTGTTTCTTCATTGTATGATAATGATTTTTTTTTATATTTCATTTTTTACGATTTTATTCTTCCATTTTTATTGACTATTTACAGTCCACTAAAAAATTCAGCAAAGCTATTTTAAGCTTTAATTCGCGTATTACAGATATCAGAACCCTTATCGGAATGTTGACAAATGGTTATCTTGGGAAATTGAGAGAGAGAAATATTCGGCATATTTTACTTGGAATCTTTGGTTTTAATGGTGGTCCCTTCAGACATATGCTAGTTGCGTAGCAACCCCCTCCCTAAAGGGGAACCTGATCGAATCCGCGGCTTGTTTAAAGAGAATCCCAAAACATTTTTCCACTGAATCAGCGGTGCAACCACCCTTGCTGCACTCTGCAACCCCTAGGCGGAATTTTTTCTCGATATACTTTCATCAATGAAGCTTCATCTGTCTAACCCATTACGTTATTGACGTATTGCAGACATACAGCAAAAACTGCGATGGAATGAGAATTCATGTTACGTTTTGCACAGGCAAATCCGAATTAATGCCAGAAATAGAAACAAATTGGTCTCAAATACTAGACTACATATATGTATTCATCTTTCTGTGAAATATTTTTCCGCAGATTTAAATACGGGATTGGTTTTATTCGACTGGACCATAGATTATGTAATGTTTGTTTATTTGGGTGAATTGTACAAAAATAAATGAAATACGAAATATGAATTATAAAAGATAATAAAAATAAGTAACACTATGCATAAACAAATACGAGTATAAACACTAACTTAAAAATAATAATTATTGGTAAAGAGTTAAACACTAAAATTATTTATTTAAACACATAACACTACGCACTATTTATATACACGATATTTATATCACCAACTATTTATTTTCACAACGCGTACTAATATCAGACTGTCCTCACTAATTCCTGCTCGGGGTATTTATAGTAGAACAATTAATTTTGGCAATGTTCTCCAATCCTCTGGAAAACAGAACAATAGAAGCGAGCGAACCTGTCGTGACAGGTCGTCCCCGCGACGCGACCTTATGATCGCTACAATTATATATAATATTTTTGTATACTATAGATATGAAACTGCAATAATATTAATTGGGACTGCTTTCAGTGCCACTCGGTGTTTGCTCCCCAAACTAATTGATATTATAAGTAATTTATTGTAGGTATTTAGTTCCATTCATATTATGAAAATAATTTCAAAAGCAAACAAATATTTAATTTTTAATACATAATTTATTTCAACATTACTATTACATTTCAATTTATTTGTTAAGTGTTCTAACTGCTCCGATTTTGATTTCTGATAATGTGAGTCTAAAGACGTATTTCATTTGCCACTTTGAGACTCGTTCAACTTACACTTAAAAAAAAAGTATATTAAGAAGATTAAAACTCCTTAAAGAGTTGGATTCGAAGAAAATTTTGATCCGATTCGTATCGACGAAAAAAAATTGATTCGAAGTTAATTATCGTTTTGTATGTATAATTTCAATTGTTAATAATTTTTTCTAACTCAATGATTTTATATTAATTAATAAATTTGTGGATAACATTATTACATATTTTATTGTTTATGGTTATGTAACTAAAAAAAGGTAATTTGCCTCTTTCCCACTTAGGAAAGTTTCTGGATCCGCCACTGACGAGTTTTTAAAGATAGGTGTGCCAAATTAAAAAAAAAAACCACCGAGCAAAGACTCTTTTTGGCACTGTCGTTTGCAACAAAAAAGAGAGGTGCATAGCTTTATGTTACAGCTGTCCCTTATACAAAATTTCAACATTACACGGCAAATTATTTTTGAGTTATGCGATACATATGTACAGACGTCACGCTAGTCAAAATGGATTTATGGATAGTCAAAATGAATATTTCCATTGAAATACTTAAACCCATTTTTTTTCGCAATTTCAATATTTCCCTTATACTAGAAAGTAAAAAGATCGAGATATTCATTAGCTCACAATTTCTTATATTTATAATTCTAAATTGTATTCTAGTCATTACCGGTAATATAATGAGTAAATAGTGAAAAAATCGTGAGCCAAGAACGTGACATGTAGGCATATCCGAACAAGGAACAACGATAGCCGAAACTCGACTAAGTTATAATCATTATTCATCGGGCGTATCACGTTGGCTGTGTACTCTTGCCACAACCCTTCGTAAGGCCTGGCCTATCTGACCTCCGAACAGCCTGATAAGGAAGTGAAGAACACTTGCTTCTTCTACCGTCTTTCCACGTCGATTTTTGTCAAAACTGGAACACTGCTAGTGTTAGTCGGAATTATGACAGGTTAGGTAAATCAGTTGTAACTCGCAATAATCAGTTTTGGGAAATACAATGATATGTTGATGGTTTCAGATTTTCGTAATTATGTATTAAAAATGCAAATGGGTTTTTTATGCAGATTCCTTATGATCTCAATCTGTATATTTATGCAAAAAATTTGATGTGAACACCATGTCAATTCCTTGTACGCTAAATTTTACTCATTTCTTAGTGCATTTCATTTAAACTTATATCACTTCAAAGCAGGGCATGTAACCGGTTAAAAAAACCGGTTAATAAAAACCGGTAACCGATATTTTCAACGAAAATTGCGAACTTTAACCGTAATTTTAACCGATATTTTTCAGGCCGAAAATACCAGTAACAGTTAACCAAAAAAAAATAAACCGGTTTTAGCGAACATTAACCTTTATTTAATATCATTTAGCGAGAAAAAAAAATATTTTTTTATATCTGTGTTTTCTATTTGTATTTGAACATGAGTCATGACAGTTTTTACAATTAACATTTTATTGGAGAGTCATAAATGTAGGTAGTCTCTTTGGCCGTTAAGGTTACTTAAAAAGTCCCAAATAAATACAGCCTTTGTCAACACAGGTAAGTTTAAAATTGAAAAGTGACCTGCGTTTTTCTGAAGATATTTTTTTATTTGTTATATTTTTCTTAGATTTTTTTGACACCCTTTTCCATTTAAAATTAGGTGCAACCCCCATTTTAGGGTTGAAATGCCATTGGGAATCCATTCAAGTGTCCCCCTTTATACTAAAATTGCCGTGTTCAAGCGTTTTTTGCTTTAAGTGTCCAGAAATTGCGCTGATAATTTTCATTGGACTACTCATACAGCTACAGCTTTTCTCTATTGACTATAACTGAACTAGACTAAGAGAGTCCTAGGAAAAAATATGATTTAAGAGTTAGAGCAGCCAGTCCTCCTCTAAGAAGCGATGTTCATGTTGAAGTTATTGTCACAGACGTAAATGACAATGCCCCTGTTTTAAAAGACTTTCAGGTAAGAATTTGAATCCGTGTGGCGGTCGTAAAATAAAAAAATGTTCCTGGCTACTTTTATTTACTTTTTATATATTTATATCACTTTTTGAATATCTAAAATAGATCTGAATCCTTGTGGCGGTCAAAACATTTTTTGGAAATGAGTTTTGTCTTTACAGGCTTGTAACTCGTAAATTAGTTGAGATACAATAAAACCAATCGATTCCTTGGGGTTTTTTCTATAAGATACACATTTTTTATATTTTTTTCTTGCATTTTTATGCCACAGCCGATGAAATATATAAAAAATTATACAATTTGGCACTTACAATTTTCAAATTTTAAGTTTATGGTCGCGTATCTCAAAAACAAGTTGAGCTATAACAAAAATTCTAGCACCAATCGATTCCTTGGAAATTTCTCTATAATATTCATGTTACTTTATATTTTTTCTTGCATTTTTATGGCTCAGCTAATGCAATATATAAAGAATGGTATAATGTGACACATAAAAATCTAATCAATTTGGAATATGGGACGACATAAGAGCTTTACTGTCGATATTAAGGAATGTTCTGTCATAATATTCATTTTCTTGACATAAAGCAGTCCACAAATATTCTTTAAAGATAAAATCACCTTCTAAATTTTGTTTCTGAAATATTTTAACACTTAATTTATTCCAAAACAATTTGGGACAATGTGAAACCTTACACAACTGTCTGAAATTAATCCCAATTGACTTACAGTGTTGACCCTTATATAACGATATTAAACCCTAAATAATTATATTAACTTTGTCCCAAACAGTTTGAAACAATGTTAAACCTTCCACAACATTCTGAAATTAATCCCAAACAATGTGGAACAGTGTTAAACCTTATAGAACTATGTAGAACATTGTTAAATTAGTATAACTTTCTTAACTTAATCCCAATTAACTTGGAACAGTGTTGAACCTTATATAATAATGTTAGACCCTAAATAATTATATTAACTTTGTCCCAAACAATTTGGAATTCTGAAATTAATCTCAAACAAATTGGAACAGTGTTGACCCTTATATAACAATGTTAAACCGTAAACAATTGTCGTAACTTTGTCCCAAACAATTTGGAACAATGTTAAACCTTCCAAAACTGCCTGAAATTAATCTCATACAATTTGGGATAATGTGTAACCTTGTAGAACTATGTAGAACATTGATAAACCCTGTACAACTGTCTCATCTGAATCCCAATTATCTTGGAACAGTGTTGAACCTGATACATCTATGTTACATCCTAAACAAGTTTCTAACTTTGTCCCAAACAATTTGGAACAAAGTGAAACATAGTGCAACTGTTTCTACTTACTCTAGAACACTTGGAACATCTTTCTGTCTTCTACAACTGTCTTTTTAAGTCTTCCTAGTAATTTCCAATAATAGTTATACATTAAAACTTACAATTTATAGTTTTTCACTCTAAAATTTTTCATATACAGCCAAAAAAATCCAAAAAGACCCATTTTTAGGTCCAAAATTTTGATTTTTGAAATAATTCCAAATTGATAGTTGCCGATGCGCTGATTTCAAATTTTCAAACCGAATTCAATTATCTCTTTCCGTTCCTGAGATATTTGACCTCAAATTTGCACCTCAAAAAAGCGGGTTTTTTGGATATAACTCTAAAACGGGTAGGGACACAATCTCAACGACTATACCAGTGGATTCTACAGGCAAAGTTACATAAAGAAATGTTTTCTCCGCATATACGTTTTTTGGAACGATTTTGTGAAAAATGAGAAAAACGAAAAAAACCGGAATTTCAGTTTTTCGCTTGGGAACTTTTTGTCACCAAATCTTTTCATTTTCTAGACTTAAGTAAATACAGATGCGCTGATTCCAAATTTTCAAACCGATTTCAATTATCTCTTACCGTTCTGGAGATATTTGCGTTCAAAGTCAGACCTGAAAAAAATTGTTTTTCAGGAATAGTCCTGAAATGGGTCGAGATACGACCTCGGCGACCTCACCAATCGATTCTGCGGGCAAAATTACATAAGTATACCAATTTTCAGATATTTATTTAGGCGGATACAATTTTTAGAGCGAAAAAACGAAAATCGCAAAAATTGAAAAATCGCCTGATGAACCCCTTACGATTTTTTCCGATTTTTGGCCATTTTCGTTTTTTCGCTGTAAAAATTGTATCCATTAGAATATAAATCTGAAAATTGGTACAAAAATGTAATTTTGTCCGTAGAATCGATTGGTGAGGTCGCCGAGGTCGTATCTCAACCCATTTCAGGTCTATTCCTGAAAAACTGAATTTTTCAGGTCCAACTTTGAACTCAAATATCTCGAGAACGGTAGGAGATAATTGAAATCGGTTTGAAAATTTGGAATCAGCACATTCTTCTTTACTTAAGTCCAGAATATAAAAAATTTTGGAGACAAAAAGTTTCCGAGTGAAAAACTGAAATTCCGGTTTTTTCGTTTTTCTCATTTTTCACCAAATCGTTCCAAAGAACGTATATGAGGAGAAAACATTTCTTTATGTAACTTTCCGCGTAGAATCGACTGGTATAATCGTTGAAAATGTATCTCTACCCATTTTAGAGATATGGTAAAAAAACATCCTTTTTTGAGGTGCAACTTTGAGAGCAAATATCTCAGGAATGGAAAGAGATAATTGAATTCGGTTTGAAAATTTGAAATCAGCGCATCGACGACTATCAAGTTAGACTAATTCCAAAAATCAAAATTTTGGACCCAAAAATGGGCATTTTTAAATTTTTTTGGCTGTATATGAAAAATTTTAGAGTGAAAAACAATAAATTGTAACTTTTCATGTATGTTTATTATTGGAAATTACTAGGAAGACTTAAAAAGAAAGTTTTAGAAGGCAGAAATATGTTCCAAGTGTTCTGAAATAAGTAGAGAGACTTGCGCTATGTTTCACTTTGTTCCAAATTGTTTGGGACAAAGTTAAGGCACTTGTTTAGGGTGTAACATAAATGTACTAGGTTCAACACTGTTCCAAGATAATTGGCAGTAAGATGAGACAGTTCTACAGGGTTTAACAATGTTCTAGATAGTTCAACAAGGTTTAACTTGTTTTCGGAAAGAAGGTGGTTATTCCGTTGTTTTCAAATTGTGACATAACTTTAACTAAAGACGCATGTAAAAGAGATATTTGTAAGAGTGGTTCAACTTGCACTCCCCGTAAAAAAGGAGGGTTTATTTGTGAAGACTGTTATCCCAATAATGGGTATGAACATTATACAGAATTATGTGAGCTTAAAAGTAGAAGCTTTGGAAAAAGCTCGTTTCTTACTTTTCCAAATTTGAAACAGAGACATCGTCTACATTTGACTTTAAAGTAAGTACTAAACTAAAAGCTTTTTTGAATTTTTTTAATGGATTTCTCTGTTTTTTTTTATAAGACACATTTTTTATATTTTTACTTTAACTTATACGGAACAGGTTTACCAAAATAAAACAACATGCAAAATTAATAAAATTAAGTTTTATAAGCTTGTAACTCAAAAACTATTAAAGATATAGTCTTAAAATCAGAGCATGTAACCGGTTAATAAAAACCGATAACCGATATTTTCAACGAAAGTTGCGAACTTTAACCGTAATTTTAACCGATATTTTTCAGGCCGAAAATACCGGTAACCAAGAAAAAAAATAGACCGGTTTTAGCGAACTTTAACCTTTATTTTAATATCATTTAGCGACAAAAAATTTCAATATTTTTTTTTATATCTGTGTTTTCTATTTGTATTTAAACATGAGTCATGACAGGTTTTACAATTAACATTTTATTGGAGAGTCATAAATGTGGGTAGTTTCTTTGGCCGTTACGGTTACTTAAAAAGTCCCAAATATATACGGCCTTTGTCAACACAGGCAAGTTTAAAATTGAAAAGTGACCTGCGTTTTTCTGAAGATATTACGGGAATTTTTGTGAATATTCATTAATTAATTTGCTTTTTTTTAATTGTTATATTTTTCTCAGATGGTATTTTTTTATTATTTTTTTAAATTAATTATTCTGTAATTTTTTTTTAATCAAATTTTTATAATTAATTTCTTTTAATTAATTTAATTATTTTTTTAACCGATATATTAACCGGTTTAAACCGGTTTCTAATTTTCAAAAACCGGTTTTCGAACTAAAACCGTTATTATTATAACGTTCTCTATAAGGGTTAACCGTCAACCAGTATTTTTTTCGGTTACATGCCCTGCTTCAAAGTGAGACCATTATACGGCTAATCATTCATCAACTTCCACTCGTTTCATATCTTCGAACATTCCTTTGAAATGAATCATCTTTTCAAAAATTTATAAATATGTTTTCCTACGACCACTGTTAAAAATAGTATTTTTAACGGTTGCTTAGCAAGTTAAAAATAACAGTTTATAACACAGTAAATACTTTTAAAACGTTGCCATTGACAACGTGTTAAAAGTAAAAAACAAATTTACTTTTAACACGTCTTATGTTCAGTTGTTCATAACAAATACATCATAACCTGTCATAAATGTCATTCTAATGCTTAGTTTTTATTTACTAATAGGTACATAATTGTGGTCGTAGGAAAAATAGTGTATGATATTTGTGTTAAAAGTGATTTTATTTCGTTCGTGGGGTTTGTTAAACTCGGCTTCCCCTCGTTTCAAACTTCCCCACTCACTCATAAAATGTCACTTTTAACACTTATATCATAAATAACTATTATCACTGATCCTTATTGCATTACAAAAAAAAAATTTAATTGCTCAAAATTTGATTTATTTCGTATTTCTCACGAAATATATTCTATTTGTAATGTTCCTACACAAGTTTCCTATAAAAATTAAAAGCCAACTAAATTATTATTTTTATTAAGTTTCTGCCAAAAGTAAACTGCTCTTTTGAAAAAGTCTATTGGAACAAGTTATAGTAATTACATAAATATTATTTCAACATTCTACGGCTAATCGTTTTTGAAACTGCCGATTGCAATGAAAAAGGGAGGTACATAACTAGATGTAAGGAAATAAAATTGGTTTTACTAATTTTAAAATTTTTGAAACTTCCCTATTGTCTATTTCTATCACTAATTTGTATTTTGTTTGTTTCAGGTAAGCAGAATTTTATTTTGGAAGTATAGCAGTAATATACGTAAGTACTACGATAAATATAACAAAGGTATACATTATGTATAATAATAATGGTTGATAATGAATAAATAATAATGAAATTGTTTCACTCTAATTTAACTACATATAACTTTGTACCTAGTTGAGCAAGTGATTATTCCACACACGTCATTTTAACCCAATCAGAATGCTACCTTTGATAGCCATATGCAGTTTTTCACTGAAGAAATTTGATAAAATCACAGTATCATAGTCATGGTTACATTTCGTTGATATCAAAAATTTTATGTTGGAACTGTTGTCATTCGTGAAATAATCAAGCAAATATAATTCGAGTTATGAAGATAAACGGTAAAATTTACTCATAATTCATAAGTAACGACAACTCGGGTCAAAAATGTCTCTTCAATCACTCCAGCTTCGCTGTTTGTCTGTTCGTATGCAACAACTATTCGTATTTTTTTTTCTAATAAATTTTTGGCTCTTATTATTTACTTATGAAAAACTGAAATCTTCTATTTGTATTTACGAAACAAAAAACAACATTCCCTGGGAATAAACACATTCTATAATATATTTTATCCAACTCCGTGTAATTATAACGATATAAGTATGCTGTTTTTAGATAAATAAAGTAGGTCATAAGTTACTAGTGAGCTAAATATATTAGCTCACTGTTTTTTGGTTCGTATCATAGTAACTACGTTATAAAACCTTCTCTACACTATTTTGTTCATAAATGTCATTTCGAAATTCCATCTGTCAAAAATCTTATATGTATTTTATATCAAAGATTAAAATGTGTTGGATAAAATGTTGTATAGCACACGTGTGTTAATTACCTAAGTCACTTGAAAAAATACCACACTCGGCCTCACGGCCTCGTGAGCTAAACTTTTCCCACGTGACTTATCTGTAATGTAACACACTTGTACCATAAATAACTATTATAATTTAACTGTGAAATGAGACCAGTGAATCCTTCACTTGTCATGTTTCACATTTTTTAACCATTGTCTCTATTTATTATAAATGCGTCAATTCTGTCAAAACACGCCATAAAATATTTATGAAACAAAAAACATAAATATTATGCCTTGTATTAACTTTATAATCTAGAATGAAGCACGAAAAAACAGAATGTCCAATGATAAATAAAAAATTTGTTTTGTAAACTACAACATCCCTGAACCAGCAAACAAGTTGACTTGGCATAAACGCCATGATATAGCCTGAAGAATGAAGAAAATGAGATGACAAATGATGAATGAAAAACGTTTAAACGCGTGCAGCATTTAATTGCTGATATTCTGGCTGAAAGTATGAATGAGTGTGAAGTGGAGTGTGCGTGAATGAACAGGTATCCGAGCTCGTTAGGAATTCCGCATTTAGGACGTCGACGTCGGCGTCGCGACGTGTATTTGCGAGGCGTGCCCGCGTGACCCGCGCTTTTTTACGGCCGCCGGAACTGTAAATTGCCCATGTAAAATTCCAACACGCTTGCCCACCCTAACACGGGAAATTATGACTAAGCAGCAAACCATTTATTAAGGACGGACCCTTCTATCCACACCTCATCCTCACAGAGGAATTTGCTTATTGATTTTACTGGAATTCGAAAAGTTTTTTCCTAACAAGAGTTATAGTCAGCTTATTCAAAAATTATTTTGGTCCCATTGAAAATACCTAAGATTGACTTCCTCCTCGATAAGGTGAGGAAGTAAAAATGGGATAACTAAATTTGCTCATTAATTTTAACGGAATTCAAAAAGGTTTCTACTTAACAAGATTCATAGTCAACTTATCTTAATATTAACTTTTTTCTCTCTTCTTGGTAACACCTTAAGGCGAACCTAAGATTAGCCCCTTCCTTGGTAATGTGAATAGGTAATATTGGAATCACTAAGTTTACTTATTGAATTGGTTCTTACAAATAATATTCATAATCAGCTTATTCCAAAATTAACTCTATTCTGTCTTTTTCAAAATACTCTAGGGAGATCTTACGATAGACGATCTCCTTGGTAATGTGAAAATATAAAATGAGATCATTAAATTTGCTTATTGATTTTCTGAATGTAATTCATGTCCTATTCAGATGTATGGTCAGCTTACTTTTTACAACCCTGAAATTACTTTTTTTCGCTTTCGACAAGATTAGAAAATGTATAATTTTTTTCTATTGAACTTCCTTTGATAACAATCTAATTGTTTTGTCGTCTTAAATGCATCTTAAAGAGAAACATAAAATTGACTCCTTAATAAAATCACAAAAATTTGAAAGAACAACCATAATCAACTTTTTCTTTGCTGTGTTCTACTGTTTCGCTTATTTTCCTTACAAAAATTAACATTTCATCTTTTAATGAACTGTGTGTCACTTTCTATATTTCACTTTTGGATCAAATCTGTCAACGAAATTTTAGGTTATATTTTCAAAAAAGCCGACTTTTACACCCATAAAGGGCAAAATTTGAGACTTCACAATAAAGGAGACGTTTTTGTAAAGTGATCTTTAAAAAACGATTATGGAAGAGGTTTTACCATAAAAAGGCTTCTTTTCACTTTAACGGAGACTTCAATATATTAATGGAATCGAGCGTTAGTTGACTATGTGTTTTCAACAAATGTCCCATATGGTAACTTTATGCGAAATTCGATATATGGAGAAGATCTATTATTATTGAGTAAATAATACGAGACATAAAGTCTAGTGCAATATCAAGACACTTTTAATAAATAGTGATTTTAATAAATGGTGATAGTGCCTTAGTGAAGTACAAAGTTGAAAGGAATATAAATTGTAACGTTATACGGCAATAACATGCTCTGAAGGGTGGAACTTTATCAGACATAATAACGACACTTGATTAATAGCAGAAAAGTGAACTTATTAACTACAGCATATAAGTTACTCGCTAGTTGCCGTAATAGATCTATTAAGAGCACTGTAGATGCAAATGCTACCTTTTCCCTCGCATAAAATGTCCAAATAGGTTAAATGAATTGAAGAGTCGCGTTCATTTCTCCTCGAGATATAATCTTTGTGGCAAGTTTCAATCACGCTTATTCAGTCTCGGTCTTTCATTACGCCAACTATTCATTTCCTTAACATAATTACATTTGTCATTTCATTACTCATTCTTTGATAGTAACTAATGACGTTTGTGCACAGAATAACCTTAATATGCTACGACTGACCTATTTTTCGCTTTGCATTTGGAATTAGAAAGTTTGGGATCCATTTATTAACACAATGACGGATCTGAATTTCCAATAATTAAAGTATAACTTCGCATATAATTTTCTCAAAATCTTTTTATCCTTTCCACCCTTCTGTTTCTTATTGTAAAAATACTTTCTGCACTATCAGATATTTTTTAATATTTATCGATTTGGTTGGCAAGGCATTAAGTTATATTTATAAGTTACTTGATTTCTGATTTCGAATATTAACTTACCAACCGGGGAATGAGAAATAAATGGTACCTAATTTTTTTTAATTCTTATAAATTTTAATTTTATTATTGTCAATCGTGCATAATAATATATTGTACACCTAGCACCAAGATTATGTAAAGCAACCGAGGGATACAAGGCACCGGTTTAAGTTACATTGCTGAGTAAAAAAATATTGTTATGTTAAAATTGAATATGCTAAGAAAACATTTTTAATCTTGGAAATGTATGTATTAAATATTTGTCATAGTCTTTGCCAATACTGCGCATGCGTGTAGGTACTGTGAAGTTACTTGCGCCATATTGTCTTTTATGTGAAATAACTTTTGTGCATATATTTTTGTTCTGTAACGTTTAGCAGTATGGCCGTAGAAAAAGTATAGTGTGCCACTATTGCCGACTCACCTATTTCCCAACTCGTGCTGAAAGTTTCATTCCTCGTGGGAAATAGGCGATTTTCTGTACTTGTTGCACAATATATTATTGCTAGTAATGAATTTTAAAAGCGTCGGTAGAAATAACAAACAGTAGATTTATATATAGAATGGTCAGTACAATAATTAGACTCTAGATTTATTATAACAGATGCACAGTTAAATAAATAAATGCTATGTAGAATTTTTATGATGTTTGCCATAAATAACAGGAATTTATAAAGAGAAGTTTGTTAATTTGACGAAATAAAAGTTTTTGTTTCTTTTTTCCTAACAATCGTTAGGTTTAAGTTAGTGTCTTAAGTCATGCTTTATTTTCTTTCATTTGAAAATAAGTAGCTATTGCCATTTTTACCATGTTGATGAAAAATATCCTTCAAGCGTCCATTCTGTGTACCGAGCAAAATTATTAAAATATTTTGAAACATTTATTATACTTTCCGTGCGTTTAATTATTTACTTGGCAAAACGTATTAAAATACTTCTGAATTTTATATTATTTTACATTATTTATCTTAAATATATGCTTAGCAAATTAATATTTTACACAATAATTTCATTTATTTACTTTCCAAAACATTGTAAAATATTCAGCAAAAATAACAAGCCATAAAAAATGTAGGCACCATATTTAGTCCTTAGGTTTCACTGTAAAGCAGTAGCTTTATTCGATTTGATACAGCGTAAATAGTGAAAGATAAGAGGAAGTAAATATTCGCAAGTAGTGACAGTGAGACGATAAATAGAGACAATGAACTTGAATGTCTTGGAGCCTCATCCGTGAGTTGGGAATCCATTTTGTTGAAAATGGAGCATAATTAACAAAGTTCTGTTTATAGCCAGAAATCATAAAACCGAAATACAACAATTTCATTTATTTACTTTCCAAAGCATTGTAAAATATTCAGCAAAAATAACAAGCCATAAAAATGTCGGCACTATATTTAGTCCTTAGGTTTCACTGTGCCGTAGAGGCTTTATTCGATATGATACAGCGTTAGTAAGCAGTGAAACATAATAAAGCCGCATTCACAACAAGAAATCAGTGGTTCGGCATAGTAGTTATGGTTAGCGTAGAAAATATGACCTGCGCGTTTCAATGTGAGCATTCACACTAACGAAAACAGTCCAGCGCTAGCCTACGTTAACTATGGTTAGTGCAGAGGTTTGCAAGGTTCATACTTCTGGTTAGTGGTTAATGGAAACAGCCAATCATATACTTCGTGAGAGAGATAGAAAATATTTACTTTTTGACATGTCTTATTTCTGCTTTGAAAGTTAGGATTACGATATTATATATTAAAATACTCTATAAACAAATTAAATAAATGTTATTAATAATTTATTTATACGTGAACTTATCTAACACGAATAGTAATGACATCTGTTAGTTATAATTGTTTGTACTAATGATAAATATACATAAATATTTTATTGACACTAACGTTAATTCTGAACATTTAATTTGACGTATTGTGAATGCAATTTTCTAATCTGTTAACTACTAACCCTAACTACTGATTTCTTGTTGTGAATGAGGCTTTAATAGGAAGTAAATATTCGCAAGTAGTGACAGTGAGACGATAAATAGAAGGGAAAGAGACAATGAACTTGAATGTCTTGGAGCCTCATCCGTGAGTTGGGAATCCATTTTGTTGAAAATGGAGCATAATTAACAAAGTTCTGTTTATAGCCAGAAATCACAAAACCGAAATTTGGAGCATTTCATTACGGCGCATGTAATAACGACTTAACTTTTAATTGTCTCGGGATCGATTTCCCGTCAGGTGCTGAAGAAGACGGAACCGAGGAGGGATTGTAAAATATTGTTCCGACTGATTTTCGCAGGAAGGAAAGTGTAATTCATCTTTGTTACTTTTTGTTCTCTTTATCATACTTACGTTTGACAGCTGCTCATAAGTGCTATGGAAGACTGATATTGTTGTTAAAGTATTTGTTGAGGCATTTCTGTTCCATTCGCAAACAGAAATGGAATTCTCTTTTTTCAAACCGTCAACTATTTCTTCTCGCTGCATTCATCATATTTTAAACGCAATCATTTTACTCGGTTAAAATTCCACCATACCTACAAAATCAAAATTAAAAAAATATTATGTTTGTAAATTAAATCGGAATTATAATTAATAGAATATGATATACGGGTAGTGTAGATCTTTTGCATTATGACGAATTTAATTTTTGTAATTATTCCACATATGTCATTTTCACTTAATCAGAATGCTTCTTTCCATGGAAGATATTTTTAGTGACAATATTTGATAAAACTACAATAGCATCATAATATTTTGTTGATACTGTAACTTTTATTTATTTGGGTGAAGTGTAAAATAATTGAAACACGAATATTTATATACTTAAGTATAATGAACCAATAATAAGTTATAAAAAGATAATAAAAATAAGTAACACTGTGAATAAACAACTATAAATAGTAATTTACAAGTAATAATTATTAATGAAGTCTTAAACAGTAAGAATATTTATTTAAACACTTAAAACTACGTACTATTTATTTACACGATATTTATATCACCAACTATTTATATTCACCCCTTTTCTGCTTAGGTTTATGTACCCGAGCAATTAAACTCTCAAATATTCTGGTAGCTTCGTTGCGTCAGTACAACAGAAGGGGTTTAAACCTGTTTCGACCAGTCTGTCATATACTAACACCGACTAACTAAAATGATGCTATCGCTAACAATCTTTCGAAAATTCGGCTGTTAGGGGCTAAAATTTATGATTTAATCCTCAGAGTGAGGTTTTTAAATAATCACTTAGAGATTAAAGGCACTTTAGTCCTGTGGTATATAGGTACACTATTTTTTGCACTGTCGCATATACATTTTAAAATAATAATTATTTGGTTATATTTAAATAACTGATGTCAAATACATGACCGCTTTGAAAACAAACATTATTATTATCAATTTTCTGGCAAAGGCTAAATTACTTACATATACCTATTTGTTACTGTGGTAACATAATGCTTGTTTATTAATTTAATCACCCAGAGATTAAAAGTGCTATTTCAATCTTCGAAAAAGAAGAGTAAAGTAGGCTTTTACTCCCTTAAGAGCAAAAATGTAATTTTTGACACTTATTTCCTCGTTTGTCTATTCATAATTTTTTTTTCATAATAATCACTTTTCTCGTTATATTACTATATAGTGAATGTTTGTCTGTTGAAAATTTTTATGAATAATGTAATAAATGGACAGGATATGAATGAAAACAATATATTGAAAGTTTAAAACAAACAGATGTAAGTTTCCTCAAACAAACTGCAATTCCAAAGCAAATCAGAGAATTAATGGCAATAGTTGGCTGTCATGTAAACAGTAAATAATCCAGTGTCCGGTAGCTATTGCAAACTCCTGCAATAAATACGCGATTTGACTGAAGGCGGTTGCTGTTGTGTACATTAATTTACGGGTAAACTTTATTTTCCAACTTCATATTAAATTTCTTGTAAGTCACCTTGCTGATAACTTGCCAACTTTGTAATAGTTCAAATTTCAACAGAATAATTAATAGCAAATAACTTCATTCGTTCCACTCAAATTGTGTTAAATGGCGGAAAAACAAAGCATTCCTCTATGATCGTATTTATTTGGGAAATTTGCAAAATCATTGATTTAAAAAAAAATCAAATAAATAATGATTTTTTGATTGTTTTAAAAACAATATTATTATTTATGGTACAAGTGTGTTACATTACAGATAAGTTACGCGGGAATGTTTAGCTCACGAGGCCGTTAGGCCGAGTGTGGTATTTTTTCAAGTGACGTAGGTAATTAACACACGTGTGCCATACAACATTTTATCCAACACATTTTAATCATTGATATAAAATACATATAATACTTTCAACAGATGGAATTTTGAAATGACATTTAGAAACAAAATATTGTAGAGAAGGTTTTATAACGTAGTTACTATGATAACCAAAAAACAGTGAGCTAATATATGTAACTCACTAGTGACTTATGACCTACTTTATTTATCTAAAAACAACATACTTATATCGTTATAATTACACGGTGTTGTATAATAGTATATTATTTAACAAGCATAATATGTAGGCTATATTACACGATGATGTAATTAAAAATACGAGCGGTAGCGAGTATTTTTAATCATCTGAGTGTAATGTAGCCATATTATGCGAGTCAAATACTATACTTTATCTACAACTATCAGGCATATAACAAATCTGATATTATTTGTTAAATATTCAGTTAGGTGTGGGTAGTTCATATATAGCTTAACAGATGGCGCCACAGTAGCACTTAAATGTCAAAATCACTTCAAATTGTATTTATTATACTTTTATAAGCATATATATTGATATTTATAATAAAAAATATGTTATTAATAAATTAACAGTTTAATAAAATATTATGTGTTAAATTATATGCCCTATTTATTATAGAAAAGTGTAGCGTGTATCATGACATTTCATATTACACTTGTGTAATATGAGTAGTATATTATATGTAGTATCACACGTATAATGTACCCATATTTCAATAGTTGTAGATAAAATATTTTATTTCATAAACAAAATTGAAATCTATAATAAAACGAGGAAGAGTAACCACGAATTTTTGCTTTTTCATACACATTTAAATACTTATTTTTCTATCTTCTAGTATGACAATAAAGTGATAATAGCTATTTTTAGTACAAGTGAGCAAAATATGTCTTTTTCTCACGGGTCCAGAAATTGGCCACACGAGCGAAGCGAGTGTGCCAACTGGACTAGTGAGAAAAAGACATGTCACGTGTGCTAAACATAATTTTTTCCACAATCTTAAAATATAATTTAAAAAAAAACAAAACATTGTACTTTTTTATTTAATAATGAAAATCTCAACAGTACAATTATGTTTATAAATTATAATTAAATTTAATGTAATTTAATGTAAAATGTATTATAATGTCTGTAATCCCATGAAAACATTGTGCTCAGAGTTATGCCTGTATACATAGTCGATATTTCGCCTTGACTCATACTTGAGTACTGTCAAATGCTGTCATATTGTCAAATTTACAAATATTCCCAACGAAATAACTACAATTTCTCTAAATTTCTACCTTGGGGTTATTACTTAGCCGAGAATTCACGAAGTTTCAACTATGAAACATGTCACATATTAAAAGACGAGTACAACCGGAGTAATGCTTGGCGAAGTAACTTGAGTAAGCATTGACTATGAATACAGGCATTAGTGTATTTTGCTCACTAATGTTATTTACTTTGCTCACTTGTGAAGAAATTTATTAACTTTGCTCACTTGGAAAAAATAATATTAAATACAGAACTTATTTTGGTTGTTATTAATACATTTTCATTACAATTTGTATTTTTTTTATCTTTGATAAAAATCAACGATTTTTATTAAAAAATTAGTTGATTTAAATCATGATTTAAATCAGGTCAACCCTGGAAATTTGAATACAACATTAAACTGATCCTAAACTTACGAGTGAAATGTATATATTTTTTCTATTAATTATATGGCAGAATTTTGACGGCTGTTTTATCAAAGTAAAACGTATTTAGTAGTGAAATTATCACTAGTGATAATTGCCAATGAAATTTGAATGCAATTGTCCCAATTCAACAAAATACTGTGATTTAATTGGACTGCAAATTGAGTGGAATTGTCAGATAAATTCTATTTTAGGTTCTTTATTTTGAGCTTAATTTTCAATAACCATGTTTACGCCATAAAAAAGTAATTCGTCATTTGTTTTATCTTATTAAGCATCATGAGGGATTATTTTTATTTGAAGTATATTTTTCTGGATACGGCGTTTTTTACGACAATGTTGAGGCCACATTAAAGTTAGTGGTAATGAAAGTTGATATTAGGACCTTCCATAAAAAATAACCTCGTTCTCGGAATTTTATTATTTTGGCTTTAATGTGTAACAGTCAGTACTTTTATGTGACATATTACAAAATGAAATGGGCATAATATAAAAATTAAACGGTGAATGTAACATTTCAGAGTTATCTTTAAAATTATCTAAAAATATTGTTCATTTGTTTACTCACTTGTAAACCGTCATATATTTGAACTATTTATTAACCTTGTACATGTACCTCTACAACCTACTAGCATTTAAAATTGACAGCTAGCGTAAAATTGTGTTTATACATCCGAAATAATCAAAAATACCCATTTTTGGGTCCAAAATTTTTATTTCTAAAAATAATTCGTATTGATAGATGTCGATATGCTGATTGTAAGGTTACAAACAGAATTGAATTATCTCTTTTTGTTCCTGAGATATTTGCTCTCAAACTTGCATCTCAAAAAAGTGTGTTTTTTGGGTATAATTCTAAAATGGGTAGAGATACAATCTCAATGATTACATCATTCGATTCTACAGGCAAAATTACATAAAGAAATGTTTTCTCCCAACATACCTTCTTTGGAACGATTTGGTGCAAAATGAGAAAAACGAAAAAACCGGAATTTCAGTTTTTCGTTCGGAAACTTTTTGTCTCCAAAAATATTTATATTCTAGACTTAAGTAAACCCGAATGCGCTGATTCCAAATTTTCAAACCGAATTCAATTATCTCTTACAGTTCTTAAGATATTGACATTCAAAGTTTGACCTCTGAAAAACGGCTTTTTCAGGATATACCCTTCAGGGGTCATTTTATGTCATCGACGACCTCACCATTCGATTCTACCGGCAAAATTACATAAGTGTACCAATTTTCAGATTTTTATTCCAACGGATGCAATTTTTAGAGAGGAAAAACTGAAAATGGCCAAAATCAAAAAAAATGGCAAGGGGTTCATCAGGCATTTTTTTGATTTTCTCCGATTTTCGTTTTTTCGCTCTAAAAATTGTATCCGTTGGAATAAAAATCTGAAAATTGGTAGACTTATGTAATTTTGCCCATAGAATCGAATGGTGAGGTCGTCGATGACATAAAATGACCCCTGAAGGGTATATCCTGAAAAAACCGTTTTTCAGAGGTCAACCTTTGAACGTCAATATCTCAGGAACGGTAATAGATAATTGAATTCGGTTTGAAAATTTGAAATCAGCATACGGGTATTTACTTAAGTCTAGAATATAAATATTTTTGGAGACAAAAAGTTTCGAAGTGAAAAACTGAAATTCCGGTTTTTTCGTTTTTCTCATTTTTCATCAAATCGTTCCAAAGAACGTATATGCGGTGAAAACATTTCTTTATGTAACTTTGCCCGTAGAATCGACTGGTGTAATCGTTGAGATTGTATCTCTGCCCATTTTTGAGATATACCAAAAAAACTCACTTTTTTGAGGTGCAACTTTGAGAGCAAAAATCTCAGGAACGAAAAGAGATAATTAAATTCTGTTTGTCAATTTGTAATCAGCGCATTGACGACTATTAATATAATCTATTTTCAAAAACTAAAATTTTGGACCCAAAATTGGATATTTTTTTATTTTTTCAGCTGTAATTGAAAAATTTTACAGTAAAAAACTAAAAATTGCAACTTTTCATGATCAACTGTTGTTGGGATTAACATGAAGATGTACAAAGATATTAATTTTCAATTAGAAATGTGAATTTATAAGTTTTTTTTATTGACCCCGAAATTCATTTTTAACTCAAAAAGAGAAAGATTTGTAAAACTGCGTTCTTCTTTCACTTTATGGTAATGAAATGAACATTACATAAAACGTGGTAAAATGGAGTAAGTCTTTGAAATAAATATAGGTAAAGTGACTCTTGGACAACTGATAGATACTTTTATTCCCTATCTCATTTTCTTACGTCTTACAGAGAGGTACATAAACTATCTGCGTCTAATCAACGACAAAAATGAGATAGAAAATGTAGTGTAAACACGGTAACGGATATTTTCGAATATTTAAAAAAAAAGTATATGATTCATGTCATTAATGTGTTAGTGTACACATTTGAATAATGAATAATATAGAGAGAACTAAAAGCAACTGCAAAATTTGAATTTATAGCTGCATTTATTAAAATTAAAACTTTAAAAGTGTTGCATGAAATTATATTCTCTGGTAGAATAATAAAGGTAAATTACAGCTAATAAGGTAACATAAATAATTGAAGGCAAATATTAAAAGACTCAAGCCATCTAATCCAGTAAGAAAGCAATTTGAAAAAATATATTCGTCACCTTTACTGCACGACAAAAAATTCCAAGTATTCATAAAACAAAATTCTCTCACAACCATTTCGCATGACATCATAATTTAACCAGGCATTTAAACATCTTGTGCTGACATTAAGATCATTTTGGAGGCATATTTTTTCGTTTATGTTTTCGCCGTTGGAATCATAAAATATGTATGACACGGGTACTCCGCGCAGAACAAATGCCGAGCTCATAAAGGCCGGGAATTCCCCGTTTGCGCGCCCAAATCGAATACGTGTTGCTGGGAGGGCCAATAGATGGTGCTGATGCGCTGTTTATGTATTCGCCCGGCGTGGCTCTTTTATAATTTATCGGAAGATGTGGAAATGGATTAAGGGCTTTTGGATGTGATCTGAGGGGTACTAGTGTTTTCCGAGTCGGTTTTTGCTTTATTATATCCTGGGGTGGAAGTTTCACTCTATCGTAATTTTCCAGAACAAACTTTAAAGGGGAAGCAAAAATACTGCTACTTTCTTATTTTATAGTTGTTTATAGACCTAGGCACTGAAAGTATAACTTATTTACTTAAAGCAGGGGAGTAGTATTTTACTAGCAGTCCCGGGTTCGATTTCCTGTCAGAGTATTGATGTCAATGTTAATATTTATAATTTTATCCTCATCTATGTATAACAAGAAATGTTATAAGTAAAACATATATTCACATCACATTTTAATAACTTGTAATAATTTCGAAAAAAAATAAAGATTATTATTATTACATTAGTAGTGAGACAAAACAGTATTTATTTCTGACATGAAGCAGTTTTATTATAGTTTATTTATTATTCTCTAATAAAATTATAATGATAACCAAATCCTGTCAGTTATTAATTTTATGTCAAAAATTTGTATGCCAATGTCAAAACAATGCAACTACTAAATTGTGAAATTTTACAGTTCAGCTGTCAATTTTACACGTTAGTATCTTGTAATGATTAATTTTCAAGGTAATAACAACTCAAATAATTGAGGTCTTGCAAATAAATAACAAATGAAAGTTTTTAAATCACACTACAAACAATATTTTTTTCTGAAACCAGAGCTAATGGACTATTTTCACTCCTAAAATGCAACGCGAAAGTTACATTTCCCTGAGTAGTTATGAAAATATTTAAACATTTTTGTCTGCTACAACCTCTGCTGCCGCTTCTTTTATATCTACAAGAACCTTGTCGATGTAATTAGTTTTGCAAGACATTGCAAATTACTATACACGCATGAATAAAAAATGCAAACCATCCGTAAGACTTTTTGAAGAAGGATTAATATTAACCATGAAGAATAAATACTCAATAACTTGAAACATGTAATTTTGATGATGTTTTTGAAAACTTGTATTACTTTTTACATATGTTAATTTTGATATACATATAAAAAAATAAACACTGTGTACTATAATTAATAACATGTTAATATTTATAATAATTAAAATAATTGATTATATTTTCAATGTGCTTTGGGATTAATTATTAATTTTCTATATCACATTTCGATAAATCTTGATGTTTACTAAATTGTTATCATGATATAATTTTCATTAATAATTAATTTATTATTATAAACCGTATGTAGAGCAACACATATTACATTATCTGAACTTAATTCAATATCAAATTAACAATTTGCAATAATTTGTTGTGCCATTTAATGCGCATCCAATATGTATTATTGCTCCATCATATAATAATGGTTTTTAAATATACATACGAATATGTGATTAATTAATTATCACTAACATTACATATGGCTTGAAAATTTATGTCTGGAATGAATTCAGATGAAATTATAAAATTCTTTATTGATTTGAATAAATACTGTCGTGTTGCATGTTACTTGGCTTTATCTTGATGGCTACCCACTGAACTATAAACGCTACAAAGAGAATTAATAGTGCTATTTTGTGCACATGTTGCAAATTTACATAGTTGTGAACCACTTACAAAATTGCCATAATTTTCCTTTATCTACCCACATCAAGACTTTAAATGCACAAGCTTCCAAATGCCAACAAATTTTTCACTCTTCTTGTACTGTAACTTTGTATTTCATCCATACTAGGCATGTAAGTGGTTTATAACATTTATTTGCTTGACAGTGAAATAGAAGAATATGGTGAGTACGTTCAATATATAATATATGAGAAGAACAAGTTCATTGGGAAAATCTGCTGCAATACATAAGGTTAAATAATGCATAAATGCTTTTTAAATATTCTAGATCTATTATATGGGAAATAAACCTGTTGTGGATACCATAAGACTTTCTTGTTCCTTAAATTGTATCTATTTTTCTCTGCACTTCATTTAAACTTATTTCACGAATTCTACGGCTAATCTTTCTTCAACTTCCGTTCAATTTCATATCTTCGAACTTTCCTTAGAAATGTATAATTTTTTTGTAAAATTTTATTAAAATGTTTATCACTTTTACTTATTGCATTACACTTGCAATGAAAGATATATTGTTTAATGTATTTCGTACATATTTCACACTGTCGTCAATACTCAATTTCAAATCAAATGTTTCCTACAAAAATTAAAGCCAACTAAATTATTATTTCTATTAAATTTCTGCCCAAAGTAAGGTGCCCTATTGAAAAAGCCGATTGGTACAAAAAATGAAGGGGCATAATTAGATGTTGTAGCTTACTCCGGAAGCGTAAAAGTAAAAATTTCTATTTTGGCGGCGTAGAAATTAAACTTCAACCTTCAATCACTTTACAAAAGGTGTTACTTTATGACGTTTGAAGAAAAAAATTCTTTATTATTTTATAAAGATACTTGAAAGTATCGATATTTTTCTTTCGATTCGATGCTGGTATTTATAATTCTTATTCGATATTTTTAATATCTATGTATCGACGCTTTCTCAATATCGCATCCGTAAAGTTCATTTTACGTTATATTTTGTTCTCTATTTCTTTACTAGATATGCTATTCATATTTTCACCTGAATTTCTATCGATTATCTCGCACAATGTTGGAGACCTTCGAGTTATTTCGTTATAGACATGAATGCCAATTTAACAAAACAGCAAAATGAAAACCACAAACCCATGTGAGAACGACGAATGCAGTTAGCAGATGGCAAAAAAAATTGCGAAACTATTCAATCGGACATATACTTCTATACTAGAACCTTGGACGAATGTTGGAAGAAAATTTCTGATTTACATTATACTAGATTTGTCTACAAATTTCTCTGATGAATCCATTACTGTAATCTAGCTAAAAAAAAGTATAATGTAAAACAGGCTTAACCCTAGCCAATGTATCCCAAAGTTCCTCACGTAATAAATCATCGAAAAAGAAATTCCTAGTTCTCCCCATTTTGCTGTGCTCATCAAACCATCCACCACCTATTCGGCAGTTCACGTACCCGAGCACGAATTCGATTCCAGCAAGTGCGAACTTGTTCTCGACAAGTCCTCTCCGGAACGCACGATTCCTGCGCTCACGTGTCAAGTTTCACCTTTGGCCCGGCAGCATGCGTGCCGAAACCTAAGTGAATCAAGTGGCCTCTGCCCGCATCAACACATTCAGCTGTTATTGGGTTATACGCTGCTGACAACATCTTGCTTTGTCATGTCTGTCTGCGGTTGTTTCAGCAATTCTCTCCGAGTAATTAAATCAACAAAAGTGGTCCGCAATAACTGTTCATCTTCAATACTTATTTTGCAGATGGAAACATGACATTCTCATATCTACCACTGTATTTCTCATAATAATCTTTACCGGGTTCAGGATATTAAGCTTTTGTCTGCATTGACAAAAGTAAGCAGGGTAACTAAGTCATAATTGTATCCCACGTAATTTTGACAAGTCTGTATGGTAAAAATATAACCGTACAGGGTTGGGATTCCATAACTTCGGTTGCTATCATTTGGTCATGATATGATATCAATTGCAAATCTGGGGTAGGATTCCATAACTCATAACAATACAAATAACAAATGCACTTATTAAAATATCAATCATAAACATCAAATGTCAAAAGTCACCATGGATGGGATTCTACAACTTCGGTTGCTATCATTTGGACTTGTTATGATATCAATTGCAAATATCATCTACAAAGTATACTTGCTATTCTACAAAACTGATGGTTATTTATGGTTAATACGAAATTGAACAAACCACGGATGTTATAAATCATACCAGACCTCAGATATCTTAAAATCCTCGCTCTCCGATGTCAATTATATATTGACATCTATGGCGATTATGACACTCATAACTATTCTAGTTTCTAGGTATGTTAATAGCTATTAATAGCATCCTATATCATTGTCGAAGTGTTACTATTTTGCAGTAGAATATGAAAATATACATTAGTTAATGAGTATTAGTGAAAATATTTTATTTAAATATAACTTCGTTTTGCGAGCGGTAAAAGAATTATATTTTATTGTGACATGATACGTCCTGAGCAATTTCATTTGTTTCTTGATTGTAAAGGAAGACAATCGCGCGCTCGAATTTCTTCTAACTTGCAGAAGGGAGAGATGCATACAGCACTCGTTAGTCTGGCAGTGTCAAAATATTAATGTTCTTCTTTTTTTGTTAGTAGAAACTGCTACGAAATTAAGTTATTCCAACAAAAAATTCAATAATTGTGTTCTTCTAAGATTTTTTGACAAAATTAATCACCCCTTATGGTCTGAGAAAATTTGTGTCTTATTAAAAGAAATTGAAAAAATATGATAAATAACATCCTCCGTAATTTATGATACTGAACAAAGAACAAAGCATACATCAGCGTATTTCCATTTAAAAATGCTAAATTATTGGTTTTTCTCAGTGCTAAAAGAGTGAAATATTTTTTGCGATTGCGTTGAGAACTATAAACTATTTACGGCTTGGAAGTTGAACCCGGGTCACATCTCATTTATCAATACAGATTATGTAAATCGAGGCGTGCAAGTTTATGCTAGAAAACAGAATTACGGTGTCAAACTTTACGAGTTATGGCGGGAAGTGGCAACGTGTAGATCGAGCAATATGCCGGCGAATGTGGCTGAGGTAAAAAGCGGAGTTATTGTCGTAAAAAGTAAATAACAAACATGTTGGGAGATGAACAGCTACGTCCCAAGCAAGAATGTTTAAATATTTCAAGCTTTCTTACCATGCAAGAAAATCACAGTTTTCTACAAACTGTTTTGCATTTTCGTCTTCCATAACTCCCTTTTGTCAATTTTAATATATTTTTTTAAATCTCATCCTACAAAGCTTTTTCTTTGTTTAACTAACGCTTAACTATTTAACTGCATGTGAAGTTAAATGAATATGATACTATATATATTTCATTTTTTTCACTAATTCTGTGCACTTTTATACCTGCGAGTAATTAATCTCGAAACTTCTAGAATCTTCCGGATTATATAAAATTCGGCGGCGCTCTTCTTTCACTTGATCTTTAGTGAGACTACCTAACCAGACAGGTCATCCGCGATGATTTATCGGTAGTGAGTCACGCTCGTTACAGTTGTATTAGGTACTTACTATTTCCTTTAAAGTTATTAATAACTCTTAAAATTGTTGTTGCATTTGGAGTGGGCCTGTCAGAAAATTTTATAACCCACAAAGTACATGTCAGATTTATTCCCCGTGTTTCATTTTAAATGAGATAAGCAAGTATACATTTCTGTCTATCAAATATCAAGTCGTAACCATTGATATAATAAATCATCATGTTTCACGTTAAAAAATACTCCGGTATAAAACCTTGTACGAGTTTTGAAATTTTTCATACTTCATCTTTTTAAGCTTAAACTGTAGCTAAATAACACTATAAATAATTTCCTTACTTTAAGTATGTTGTGAAACAGTGATAAAATGATCGAATTTTAGGTATATTACTTGATAATTGTAGATAAAAATATAAAATAGATAAGAGACAAAATTATTGTAAACATTTTTTTGTTTTGTCTGTTCTGCATATTTAAAGTTCATTTTCTTTTAACAAGATACAAATTTTCTTAGTCGTTGATTATAAGTTTTTATTAAAAAAACTAATCGTGACAACCATCGTTATTGAATTTTAATTACACATATTTACATAGAAATGACTTTTAAGTTCTTTATTTCCGTTTTGTTCCTGTTTTTTCTCTCTATAAGAATTTTTTTTGCGACAAATATTTGCAGAAGCAGTAATTATTTTAAAATTGAAATAATGACCATATCAAAGCTATTTATTTGCGAAAATAAATGACTATTTGCTTTTCAATATTTTTATATTTTATTTAATTTAAATACACTTTATAAATATTGAATGTCATATGTGAATTACGAGATAATTTTAAATAAATGAAACAAAATATTGCAATTCCCACAGGCGATATATGTTAACAATTTTTCCTGCAATTTGAAACCAGTATTAAAATATGAATGCAATTAAAATATTATTTATACGTTATTTAAAAATTGCTATGATATTTAATATATTTCCTGTAGCAATTTAAATTTATGTTTGCAAATAATTATTGGTTGATGACACACCATAAATGATAAATCTAAAAATATTGTCATTAATTTGAAGCTTTTTATTGCAAAGTCTACTCCAAATGGATAATATACTACTCCATATGGAAAACATATTTTTTACAATTCGTAGAAAGTAGAATGCATTGCTTTACAGTAATAGTTTGGAATAGTCAGTGTTGCCAGATAAATAAAAATTCCTATTATGAAAACAAAGTTCCTAAAATTTGATAGAAAATTCCTAAATATTCAAAATATCGTATAATGTGAGCGTCCAACCACACTGTTATAATCATTGAAATAAAGTAATACGATAATCGTAAATATATTTAAAATTAAATATCAAAATTTTATTTACAATTTTGCAATTATCCTGTTGAAACGTCACCGATCCAAACTGTCAACCCTTTATATTTATTTAGTTAAAATTAATGCAACATTCAAAATTTGTTTATTACTATTATGAAATATTATATGTTATTCATAATTTTATTTACCTGCTAGTAGAAAATCAGATAATATATTGTACAAACCAATTCAAATTATAATAAAAAATTTATTATTTGCTATAAAACTAATAATAATATATATCTTTTTTATAATAATAATTCCGTTTTTTTTTTATTTTACTTTGCCTTTTTAATGTCGAATATAGATTAATAATTTTGGCAATATTATTAAAAACTGTCAAAAATGTGACAAATGCTACAAAAATTGTTGGTAACTGTTATGTAACATGTACGTGTGTTTGTTTTATCTATGTTTAACGAAAGGTTTCTGTAAAATAATATACATGTTTTACACGATTATATTTTAATACCATTTATCACCCTGATGAAGACTGATTTATTTGGTGTATTAGTAGATTTTATTAAATGACTGCAACTCCAAAAAGACCTTCTTTTATTAACATCCAGTCTATAAAACCAATCCTACATTAAAATATAAATATTTGGACCAATTTCGTAAATTTATTGTACAAGAAAAATGTTATCGGCAGCATAAACTTGCTGTTAGTTTATCCTTTTGTCATCGAAGATTTATCCTCTTGATAACGCTAACAAAATATTGAAAAACCGAAATTCGTAGTTACAATGAGGATTAATTTATCAGAGACTTATCAGACACTTACAGGAAATTGAAAAACCGGCCCTTAGAAACTTGTAAAACTTTAGAGTAAATTCCTAGAATCTGGCAACAGTGAGTTCGTTGGTATAATTCGTTTTCAGAAATGCGAATGTAATTCCTGGAAGTAAGAAGGGTAATATATTATTAATATTCCCCAAATAAAAGTTGAAGTGCGCAGTCTTTGTCCCCTGCAGACAATCAAGTTGGCGAGCAGCGTGACACAGAAATACAAAGTCCTCTCGGTGTGTAAATAGCGCAGATTTATTAAGGACAAAGCTAGCTATAAAACTAACTTGTACTCGTAATATTTCTAGGAAACTTGGGATTTCAACTTTTAAGGAGCGTAGAATTAAAAGCTCTCTTTGTCCAACTCTTACGTTATCATTTTTTCTACAATCTTTTGTTATTTTTATGCACTTTATATTCTTTATAGAATGTTACTTTACACGTTTCAACAGGTTTTTGGTGGAAGCTTTTAATGCTGGAATAACAACAAAGATAAATAGAACTTTATTTCTTTGTTTTACTTTGTAGCTTGTTATCACATGGGACTGTGTTTATTTTATTCTAAAGTAAAATAACTTTAACTCCATTAAAGAATAACATTATAACGTTGGAAATTATTTACAAATTTATGGTTGCCTTATTATTACAGTACTTTTAATTTTCTTTTAAGGGTATAGTCTGTCTACAGAAGTTCGTAATTTTGTAATATCTCATTTTTGGTACATTTTAGAGAAAAATGTTATTAGGAAAATGTTTTTAAAAAAATATTTTTAACATTGAACTATTTTTCAAATTTTCATTTTTCAAAAAAATTTAATTTAAATTTGGTTTTCATTGAAAAATCAAACCACTTAGAAAAATGTTTTTAAAATAATATTCCGAACATGAAACTGTTTTTCAAATTTTGATTTTTCAATAAAATATTATTTAAATTTTGGTTTTCATTGAAAAATCAAAATTAAAAAAAACAGTTCGATGTTAAGAATATTATTTTAAAAACATTTTTTTAATGAGTTTTTTTCTTGATCGGACGACTGACACCTTTCCGGTGTGTTTTCTAACCGGAAAGTGAATTATTCCGATATTTTAGTGTAGTTGCTAGCCTACGAAAAATAACAGTCGAGGAATATTTCTTTCTACGACCATTATGGAAACAGCACTTTTCTCACACTATATAAAGCTTCAAAGTTGCGTATTTCCCACAATCGTGGGTTAAAGTGTGAGAAATAACTTCGCACAATATTTGCGCATGCGTGAAAGTACTCTTTCTGAAGTTACATACGTCATATTGTATTTTATGATAAATATAATTTAATTAATAAATTTATTCTGTAACGTTTTTAGCAGTGTAGTCGTAGAAAAAGTATAGTGTGTCACTCGTGCAGAACCGCCTATTTCCCACGAGGCGTGAAAATTTCGGCACGAGACGAAGTCGAGTCCTGGAATCACACAAGGTGGGAAATAGGTCATTCTGGACGAATAAGCACACTATATTGTTTTCTACGACTATTAAGATATGTTCTTGTTGTATGTTTGTTATTGCTATTACGGATACATGGTATATTGTACACATATTTTTATTTCTACAGTAACAATAGACAACGTTAAAAAAATTTAATATTAAAATATAAATGAATCAGGAAATAACATCGTGGTCGTAGAAAATTATAGTATATAAAAAATAATATATTATACTCGTTTTATACGACGTATTGTTCTATTCGACTATTATTTAATAAAGTGTAGTAAAAAAAATAGATAATTTGATAGGCGTACAAGGAAGTCATGTGATGTCCACATCAGATTTTTTTGTGTTAATCTATATCAAAACCAAAATCCTAATAATATGTTTCCATTCTTAGTTTGTTACGGTACCAGTATCCAAAAAATAAGTTTTAATTTAGAGTGAATAATTAGGTAGTATTAGAATGATTTGTGGTTTGTTCGTTCCTATTTGTTTCCAAACCCACGAGCAAACTTCCGCAAACCCTCTACTCTAACCAGAATGAATCGATTACGTATGGAATATCGCTAATAAAAACAAATTGGCTTGTCGTCCATGCCACGCAAAATCCCGCGAGTTATGACTTGATGAATTTGGGGGAATTTTGTCCTACGCCCGACTTTATGAGAATATATTTTGTTGGGTCTTAAAGAGGTATTTTTAAAACGCCGTGTTTATAATCTTGTTACTCTGATATTCTGATGAATACTTAATCATAAATTCTAGGGCTTTCGTTTTTGTAGGTTAGCAAGTGTTACAAATTGAACCAATTAAGTAGAAGTTGATGTTCAATCAATTTATTTTTATCACTACTGTGCTATTTATATTCATACTCACTAGAGTAAGAACGAAAGGAAAATTACAAAGGGTTATTTCCAACGGTATTTAGAGTTAAATAGAGTATAATGATGTAACAGCACAGAATAGGTTTATACAGAAACGACACTAAGACAGAGAAGCGAAAATTAGAGAGAGATGGAGAATGTGCACAAATTTAAATGGCTCATTATTTAAAATCGGAAAGTTTCCTCACATCTGAGAGAGAGAGAGATAGGGGAAGAGCACAAATTTAAAGGTCTACACAATGCTTCAAGGTCATAAAACTGACTAGGGGAACATGAAAGGTACCGACACGGAATGTCGCTTCTGTGTGTAACTATTCTGTGGTAATAGTTATTTGTATTACATGTCCAGAATCTGAACTTTTGCGACAGCGAGTTTTATATTCTCGCAAAATAGTTTCTGGTCGTGTGATACACTAATTTTTTTGCGTCGATGACACTTTTAATTTATTAAAGAAATATTATTACTATTTAAAATTTTATACACTATAGATTTTTATATTGAATGTTACATTCTCCATTCACATGAATATATAAACAATTCGCTTGTTTTATAAAAAAAATGTGACATTTGTTCTAACCTAAAAAATAAAACGAATGTAAATTGATATTTTTCAATTAACAATAGTACAATACGAGCATAATATGAATAATAAATCGAAAAATAGTGGTTTCAATTAATGTTTTACATTTTCAATAAACTGAAGTAAACAATATTGACAGAATACAAAGCTAAAAAAACGAAAAAAAAATCTGTAATAAAACCGATAAAGCGAGAAAATTTGTTTTCTTATTCAAATATTACAAGCAAAACTCAAAATGATGCATGAAACTAGGAAAAGTAACAAGGAATTTTTACTTTTTGTTACTTATTTAATTACTATTTTTTTCTTTTGTGAAATGACAATTAAAGTAATAAAATATCATTAAAGTTTAAGATATTATTATATATGGAACAAATTTGGGTTGTTTTAAGTAGTTTTGGAGCATATAAATACAGTTTTAATTAAGTATTGTCTACACGTACACTTTCAATAAATACAGTTTTATTATAATTTGTATTTATCAATGACAAAAGTAAATGATTTTTATTTAAAAAATCGGTTGATTCAAATCAAATGATTAAATCAGGCCAATTCTGCTGTAAAATCTTTCAGCCAGATCGCACACAAAATAACAATAACAATTTAGTTCTGTGTTCTGTGTACAGTAATTAATTTTGTTTGGTTTTTGAAATTTATTGTTTTATATTGATAGTTATTTATATAACATATATAAGGTTGCTTTCTCTTGAGATGTTGCGAAATGCAAGTATACCTTAATTAAGTACAAACTGCATTAAATAGTATAAAGGAGAATTAAAATTAAATTCTGAACAAATTATGGCAAAATAACAATATATCTTTCATATCTGAGATTGAAAATAGATATGAAAATAGCAGTTTCACTGGATTTCATCACATAAAAATCTAATGGAAAACCCTATGACAAATCAAAATCAAAATCCGTACATCAAAAGTATGAAAAAACCAATCCCTTTTCAAACATTACTCTCATTCAATCAACTCAATACGAGAGCAAAAAAGCAGATTTGTAGCGGGAGCGTATGACGCGAACCACGACGATTCCACACATTACATCTGCACCTATTCGTACATTATGTCAACGAAAAAGCGCCATGATCAAAGCCGTTTTTGCAATTACACCACAGAGCGGCTCGGCAAAAACGCCCATGCAAAAACAGCGCCCGTTCCGTGCAGTAATTTCGGTTAAGCCGGGTCACATTCACTCCGACACATTTACATTGAAAACTGAATTATCTCCCGAACGGAACGAGCGAGACTTTTCATCCCTCTTTCCAACTCCCCAATACAAAGACTTCGACGTTGCCCAATCTTCACTTTACCTTACGTTTTGTTATTGAATAAATACTGCGGAAACAATTCTAATAAACAGTAATACAGAAACAGTCCTACTTGTTTCACAAGGAAATCAGAAGTAGTCACCACAAAACTGACTATAATTATATTAGTTTATTTTTAATTAGTTGCAGTGGCATATGATTATAAGGAAACTGTTTTATAAAAATTATAAACAAATATTGGAAATTTCAAAAATAAACAGTAACTGAAATATCTCCTGAATGGAACGAGCGAGTCTTTTCATCCCTCTTCCCAAGTCCCAATACAAAGACTCCGACGTTACCCAATCTTCACTTTACCTTACTTTCCATTATTGAATAAATACTGCGGAAACAATTCTAATAAACAGTAATACAGAACACTCCTACTTGTTTCACAAGGAAATCAGCAGTAGCCACCACAAAATTAGCTACAACTATTTAATATCTAGATCTACAGCAGTGATGGTGAACTTTTCTGAGAAGGAGGTCAAATTATCTTCATTTTTACCTTTCGCCACACAGTAAGAAAAGAATTGGAATCATGCAAAAACGATTTGTGAGTTTTGAATGGATAAACACGATTTTAATATTTTTATGATGTCTGTCCGTGTATGGATGGATGGATGGATCAATGTTGTAATGTAACGATTCAAATACTAGTCATTAAAAAAAGTCGAAATTTTGAATATAACATTATGACACCCTAGATTAGATCTGATTTTGATGTTAATCGTGCTACTGGAAGTAGTGTTTTTATGAAGATCTGAAGTGTTTTTCTGAAATATAAGACAATTTTTTGTAAATAATTATTTAATATTACGTTATTAGTTAAAATTTATTTCTATCTAGCTCCATTTAACTATTATAAGTAATTAAAGGTCGGTAAATTTGTTACAATTGCGGTTAATTTGTTTTCCTGTGGAAATAAATGTTTTATATTTGCAAAGGCTGATATTATCATGATAATAAAAATAGAAAAATTTTACTAATACTGTAAATATTAATTATTTTAATAATTTATTTTACCGTGTCAGCAGTCAACGCACAGATACTCATAGGTATATAAAAAATATAAATATTAATAAAAAGTGTAAAGGTGAGAGGTTATGTGCTGTACTGCTTTAATATTTTTATGTACATATTAAAATATTAAAAAATAAAAAATAAATTGGAATACCCACCTGTATTAATAAAGGTCGCCCTACCACAGTTTATCGTTCAATAAGGTTTTGGAGAAAAACAAATTTTTGATTATTTTGACTGAACCTAACACCAATCTATGACTTAATATTAACAAGAATTTTTTTTTGTTAACCATTAATATATTTGCTTGTTGTATGTTTGTTATTGCTACAAATAAATAGTATATTGTAAATACATTTTCATATCTCACGATAATGACAGATAATGTAAGATATAAAGTCATATTTAACAGTTCTGTCAAAAATAGTATTGTTTAATTTTTGTTTTGTAGCTAGTTGCTAGAAAGTAATGAAATGAAGACAACTTTATTATTGAAATATAAGATGTAGTGTACAACTCGGTTAGAAAGTACATTTCATCGTATGATTTGCAGTATTTGCCTTCGGCTCGTGCTAGGAACTGTCATACTCGTATGAAATGAGTACCTTTCCATGCTTATTGCATAATACACTATTTTTTTGTTTTACCCTTTTTTGATCTCATTAGTTTGATTCTATTTCGGATAAATTTTAGAAACAAACATTAAAACTGTAAATAATATTTGAAAACAAGAAATGTTTTTAAATGGAAAGAAACACATGTAGATTATTTTGGGAGCATATTGTGATCTTGTTCTCCGATATGGGAGAGGCCGAAATGTAAACTCCTTGTGCGTGAACCCTTCGGAGGGCTGCGAAGTTTTGGATATCGATTACGGGGAAGACGATGTAAGCTACGGATGTTGAACAATTTTGCGTCGGTTTTTATTATGCCCGGGACATGTTAAGAATGCGATATTAAGGCAAGAAGCGCGGTTTTAGGCAGATACTTTATACTTTTCAAGGAACAGCCTTTTTATTTCACTTTCCTCCACTTTTGGACACTATGCTGCCCATATTTATAAAATTTTATTACTGATAAATAAATAAAATACAAACATGGGACAAACAAGAAATGGAACTGGAAGTGATTTAGACAAAAGAAAAAGCAACAAAAAATGCACATATTTTTATGAATATTCATTTTTGTTACATTTGAAAAACCGTCTATCTTTTTTGACAGTTATTATTAAAATATTGAGCTGTGTTTCTGCGACCTTTTGAATTTAAAATGGCCCTTACATAGATTTCTAAAAGCAATTCCAGGATTTCAGCCATGACGTATCGTTTACCTGAATGGTAGAGTCTACTTATGGCTACAGATGGATGTATGGTATTTCTCTTTTTTTCAGGATTTCTGTTTTATCCTGGATCAATATTTCATTTTGCAGTTTCTTCTTTCTTAAGTATTCTGCGATAGTTCTTCCTCCTCCTTCTAGAACTTGCTTTTGCTCTTTTCATTTCCACTTGTATTTTTTTACTTTTCTTTCGAGTCGGCTGACTCCTATGCGGAGTAAGCATGTTTCAATATTTGATGTAACTTGAATTAATGCTTTTGCATGTATTCAATCAAATTTAAAATGTGACAACAATATTATTGTAACATCTGTGTAATCACGCTGGAGATGACGACAATATCATCCTCGAAACGTCCAATAATGATGTAATACTCTGTTACAAATAATTGTCTTAATTATTGGATTCCCAAGATCGTTTTGCTCAAAATTGAACTCTGTAATCACTTATAGTTCTAAAAATAACAATAGTGTACCATTTAAAATGGACACTCTGTATTTGAAAACCCTCTTCGGAAAAAAAATTCTGGGTGCGCTTTATTTAATATTTATTACTAAAACTAAACACCACACAACTGCTCGGTGTGTGCTGACCTTGCAGAGACTGTAGGCTGACAACCTGCATCACTAAAATACAAGTAAAACCTGTCATGAAACAAATACCTCAGGTACTTGAGGCCCTGTTCCACATAGGAATGTTGTGCCATAGATGGAAAAAAATGGAACTAAAACTAAACCTCTGTCGATTCCGAAATGAAACAACTTTATGGATTTCATGTTTCTACACTTGAAGCCTATTTCTACCTGGGAATGTTATCCCTAGATAATTTTTATATATTTTTAAGGCAAGAAACCAAGTATAGTTTGACAAGAGATCTCGAGTTGACGTTTAAATTGTTTTATGGTTATGGTCTCTATTCAAGTTTTTCCCTGAGTGAAAGAATTTAAAAAAATGTGACCTTTATACATTCTGCTATGGGGTATAGAATTGTATGAAATCCATTAGTATACACTGTTTTTTCCAGGTACTGGATTTGGAAATCCCAAAGTAAAATCAGCATCCCTGTCTTGTTATTTCCATGTCGTACAGTAATCCATTTATATTAAGTTAGACGTGTTAATGTTACTATGGGATTTTCAAATCCAGTACTTAGCTGGCTACCTGAAATAAACAGTGTTTACTAATGGTTTCGCCAGGGAAAAACTTTGAATAGTTACTACAACCATAAAACAATTTAAACGTCAACTCGAGATCTCTTGTCAGACTATACTTCCCCATCGACCCCGAAGGAAAAGATCGAAACACTTGGAATATTCCACCGACGCTAATCAGGCATAGAGTAAACTTCAGCCAGTAGGAACGTTATCACATTAGCTAGCTGGCTGGAGCGATTAAACCGCTGCAGGTGGGAAAAATACGGCACAGATACTTCACACGGGGCTCCGCCCGCCACTAGTGCTAAATACCGCGCCATGTAGAGCAGAAGTAACTCCCGCGGGCGCAGAGTGCGAGAGATGCATGCCTGATAAAGTGAAAACATCACCCTGTATTCATGCACGCTAATTCGTCTGTCTGCTATCTGCTTAACTGGTACATGGATGCTGAAGTCTCGAACGGTAAATTGTCGTGAAATACAGGACTCAGTACAGAAAAGTTTAGTGCTCAGTACAGAAAAAATTCGTTATTAATTTTACTCCACCTAAATTTAAGACAGGTTTTGACATGCTTATTAATGATAGATGGAAGTGCACGTGGTACATTAATTTGTAACCGACTATCTAGTATACTTTTAGTAAGGGCTAATTAGGTTAATAGAAAAATATCGCATCTAAAAATTGACGAAAGTTGTCAAAAATATAAATACTTTACTATGCAATACATTTCTATTAATCGATGGTTAAAGTACCGACATTTGTTAGTAAATATTTTGTTCTATAAAATAGCCACTAACATGGGTCCCTACTTTTCAATATTTCCTTATGGGCAACATTTCTTATAATGATCAAAATGAAAACTTAAAATTATAAGAAAAAATAAATACTAGATCAAACACTTTAGAATGCTCTAATTCCTGACCCACTGAAACCAGAACACAAAACAGAGCAGCTAAAACTGCTCTAGAACAAGCTCTGATTTTAGAAGGCCAAGAATTAGAGCAAATACTTCTGAATGCTCTAATTATTGATTCACTGAAACCAGAGTAAAATCCAGAGCAGTTTAGTCAGCTCCAGAATGTGCTCCGGTTTCAGCAGACCTAAGATTAAAACAAACACTTCTGAATGCTCTAATTATTGACCCACTGAAACCAGAGTACAATTCAGAGTGGAAATTGAAATTACTAATTACGTGGTTCTGAATGCAGCATAAGTCTAAATTTATTAAAACGAAAGTTATGATAATCCCTTCAATTCTTGCTATCTCGAGAACTATAAGAACTACGATGTCGGTTAAAGTAGCAAATAATTTCTATTTTACAAGAATATTTCAATGAGTATAATTCTTATCAATCACTAGTTCTCAAACTATGGGGACCAACTTTATTATTTTAAATGGAACTATGTATTTGTTAATTCCTTATTCGATAGAGAATATGAATTCAGTGATATAATATTTGCATATTCTTAGATAACATTTATTTTTAATTTACTGTTTACATTAAGATATAAATATAAGAAATGAACCCTTTGCATTGCAAATGAGAATATATTAGAGGTTTTAAGAAAAAATCGTTTTGTTGTAATGAAACTGTAGGGCGAAATGGAAAGAAAGTAACCAAAGAAGTTTTAATTTGGAGCATATAGAGCAAATTATCTCCGGCAGTATCGTTAGCCAGTGTATAGATTCTCTTGTGCACAAAAGAAGCCATAAAATTAAACAAAACTAAGCCCATTCCCGTATTTAAATTATTCAAAGCGACGTTGTCTGGCGAACTGGGAGATTATTCCTCGAATTGTTCTTTTAAATATGGCGGCTGCGATATTTCCAGTGTTTAAGCCACAAGATCTGCGCGCTGAGAAGCCCGTTTAACTTGGTAATTGGTAATAAACGCGAATAGTGTAATAGGGTTTAGCATTATTAGGTCTTTCGGAACATTTGTGTGCGGCTGATCGGGACGGGTGGGGATCAAGATAAGCGTTCGCTGCCCCGCGGTTCATGCATACTCAACTGCGTTAAACTACCCCCAGCTAGGAGTAGGAACCGTTCTCTCAATTTATGTCTGTTATGTATGTGTACCTTTGGCCTACTTCTCACTACTTTCAACAATCGAAAAAGTGCTGGTCTTTTTTTTTCTTAAAAAAATAAGCTCAATCTTGTATAGTTAATTTTTCGTGTGATAAGCTTCACGTTATTATCTTCCGAAACTAGAAATAACAAGTATTATATCTACTGTCTTTGTCATAGGCATGTTTTCGCCCTTTAAGAGAGTTAAGCGTTTGTCTAATCACGTTTTCCATTCAAAGTAAACGTCAAATTTTATACCTTAAACACAGAATAGGTTTGTACAGAAGCGACAGTAAGACAGAGAAACTAAAATTATAGAGAGATGGGGAAAGTCAATAAATTTAAAGGGCTCATTGTTTAAAATCGGAAAGTTTCGTCACATTTTAGGTAGAGATAGGGGAAGGCAATAAATTTAACAATGCTCCAAGGTCATAGAGCTGAATAGGGTAACATAAAAGGTACCGACACTGAGTGTCGCTTCTGTATGTAACTGTTCTGTGCCGTGAGTTTGAGCTAAGCAGCAGAAACATATTCATATCTGTCATTAGTCATAACTATGGATACCACTTGTTATATGGCATCGTATCGTTCCAGATAAAATTCAACATAGGGAATATAGGTCGTCAATGTTAAATGCACTTGTCATCATAATTTACTCATTTATAAAGTAAAGTAGAATAAATATTAATAAAAAATCAATATATTTACTACACATATAACGAATTACAACAAATTTTCAAAAATTTCACCATTAACAATTAAACAATAATTTAAACGATTATAAAAATTATGAATTACAGAATATCTGGAGATATTGTGAAGCAGTACTGCTAGCATGTATAATTTTGTTATTAATATTTAGAATAATGTTCGTTTAGATACAATAATTTTTTGAACAATTTATTGTATAGACATCTATTTGTATTTTTAAACTCAGCATAGTGTAACAAATTTTTGTTATCTTAGTTTCATTATGACCTGCGAAGAATATGGGTCGACACTTTGCTACATGTAGGAATATTAGACACTTGAACATAGGCGTAGATTTCACAAATTTCTCTATGATATTCATATACTGCTATAGATAATTATATAAAATTATATCGTTGTTTAAATATGTTCGGATGTGCAAATCAAGTATTTTAAATAACAGAAATATCTATTTCAGTATCATATTGGTAAAAACCATGTCCTTTCAGTTATCATTTAGCTACAAATAACTTTAACAATATAAAGTTGATAAAGTATTATTTATTTGAATCATTCTGAAATTCTCTAAAATGATGTGTTATTACAACACATCAGTTCAAATATTCCTTAATAAAATATGTACTAAATAAATAGGATATTAGATTTTAACTAATATAAATTTACCTATGTCACGCTAGTACAGGTGGCACAATATAATATTTGCAGATGGTACTGTTAATTTAAATAAATATGTAACATAACAGAGAATATAATGTTTTTGTTTATATTTTGAAATGCACCAAAGTACTAAAGGGATTATCCGCACGCCCATGGACTCCACGTCCCGCCGCTAAAGCCAGATGGCCAAACCACTTGAAAGGGATAGACTGCAAGACGCTGAGCCTGTACCTGCAGGGTTGATATTTAGATTCTAGAAGATTCCACGATCACGCGTCTGGATCGTGGTGGTGAGGGAAGATGCTACCCCCGAAACGCCCTCATTCTGAAGGAGAGAAGAGGGATATTTTTGTATATAACCCGAGTCCAAAGCTGTACTCGTGGAGTCTGATCCAGGACTCCCTTATACTTGGCGTGTCCGAGGTAAGTACTCCTGGTCTCTCGAACTCCAAACTTTCCTACTGACTTTGTTCAATGGCTCTGCCAGGAATAAGTCAGCACCTTTCCCACTGACTTTGTTCAATGGCTCTGCCAGGAATAGGTCTTCACCGTACCTACTGACTTTGTTCAATGGCCCTGCCAGGAATAAGTCAGCACCTTTCCCACTGACTTTGTTCAATGGCTCTGCCAGGAATAAGTTAGCACCTTCCTTACTGACTTTGTTCAATGGCTCTGCCAGGAATGAGTCAGCACCTTCCACTTTGACCTTATATCAAAAATTACTTCGGACACGCTTTTTATTTGATTTGATTTTGATATATTAATTATAGTTGTCACAATGATATCATATTATCTTATTAAATATAACCGATCTAATATTGGTTGTCTAACAATTGTAATTTGCGAGACTTTGTGCTCTGCACAAACTCTCAGGCTCAAGAATGTGCCGTATCAGCACGAACGAACGTTCACTTGGGTATAAATAAACAATACACAACCGTGGTGCGGCACCGGCATCACGAGGAGCGTGCGACCACTCAGTGGTAATCGCTTTAGACTCGCCAGCTCAGCTGGGTGTCTACCCCAAAACAACGGCCCTCAGGCAATGCCGAGCGCCCCCAGAAACAAAAGATATCAGAGCAACGGCATGCCGACTCTGAACCAAATAATAAAAACCCACGCAAACCAACACGCACACACTTACAATTGTCAATGACTTCCAATATCAGTTTGGTCGCAATGACTCAATTTTACCACAAATGATTGTAATAAATTATTGGGACAACTCTTTATGAATCGAATGCAATATTTTTATATGATTGTTAAATGTTCAAAATGGTCTCTCTACCTGAGGTTTTGGCTGTGGTTTCCCTCAGGTTCATAAGGTGAATACCAGAGAGCGTAATATTCCACAGCACTTTCCGATTTTATTTAATTATAATAAATGCACAAGTCAGATATTTTGTCTGTCTTTTGGAGTGAATATCATTCTTTTATTTTATCAAATACCTGTCCAAAATCCTCCACTCTTAACAGCTACTCTGTATTACGACGATGAAGGGTTACTTATTTAAATAAACACAACGTAGGGTAAGTTAAACCTTCCACTAGACGATCTTTGGCTAATGCATAATAGTATGTACGGAGGAGGTGGGTATGTACTGTTACAATTGTAAATGAAGCTTCTCTAACTTTGATTTTACGTTCTTCTAAATTTTCAGTTTTTCCCATAAAACTTAAGATTTTAAAAACCCCTAGAAAAAAAAAGTCATTAGGAGAGAGATCTAGTGAACGCGGTGGCCAGTTAATTTTTCCCCCACGTCCTATCCAGCTATGGGGAAATATTCTGTCCAAATATTCTTTTACTATTCGATAGTTGTGAGCTGGACAACCGTCGTGCTGAAACCATATTTCGTCCATATTTAAATTCAAATTATTTAAACTTGGTATAATCTGATTTTGTAATAGTTCCAAATATATTTCACTATTAATATTTCCATGAATAAAAAATGGTCCAATTACGTGATCCCAATGAAGCCAGCCCGAACAATAATTTTTATTGGAAATTAAGTCGTGTTTTCTTTAAATAAATGTAAACTATGCCTGCTCCAATATCTACAATTGTGCGAATTTACTTCTCATGTTGTAAAAAAAGTCGCTTCGTCAGTAAATATTTTTTTTTCTTGAAATTGGGATCGATATTAATTTTCTCAAAAAGTAGTTTACAAAAGACAATTCTTTTTTAATGGTCATTGTTTCTTATCACTTGGTGATTTTGAAAATTGCATGAATGAAATTTTTCGTCTTTTAGTAATCAATATACATATGGTTTGCTAATATTTAATTGATTTGCCAAAGCTTTTGTAGAAACTTGGTTATTTTCTTTTATTGATCGTAATACATAATATAGCTGAAATTTGTTTTCTCGGAACCATATATTGCATATTTCATTGTTTATCCATCGAACCCAGAATAATCATAACTTAATAATCAAATTGAACATCATTATTATAAATTATTCTGCGAATCAACTCGCAAATGATTTTATTAGGAGAAACAATGAACACATCACAACAAATCCATCAATTTACAACCCAAACGACCACGAACAATCCCTCAAACCTCAAAAACCGCCGACTGACCCAACCTAACCGCCTAGAAAACCGTGTCATTCGGTCAGTCCACACACGAGCTAACCTAGAACCCTCGCCTTCCTGCGCGGATACAAAGGACCTCAACGCATGCACAGATGGAAATGGATAGCAATAAATGGATGATTGAATGCAATTAGATTGTGGATTATGGTTATGGGGTGGAATTAATATATGGATACGTCCTCGACTATTATCAATCACATGTATTAAGTAGTTTATTGTGCATTGGCCAAATTGTTGCATTACCGTTATTGCGCTTTGCATAATGTATTATTATAGGAGATACGGCTTATATCTGTCTTAAATTTTATTTTTATACAACTGTGCTACATCTTTTGTTATTATCTAACTACTATTATTTTGGTTATGATGGAAAGGAGACAAATGCAGAATAAATCCTTTTTTTCACGTTATGTATAGAAGGCTTTACTTTCTTCTCGTGAAATTGTGAGGAAAATTACTTTATTTTACTTCCGTTTAATAAGAGACTCTATATTTCTCTAATTTCAATTAGGTTATTGATTCCATTATTTCATTAGTGAAATAATGAGATCATTATTTCATGCGAAACCAAATTGCAAAGTACGCGTATATAGAAACATTAACAGCTACAAAAAAAGAACATTTAGTTCTTATTATCGTTACAAATATTATTAATACAGTTATTAGACTCACAGAGACTCTTATTTTACAATTCAAAAAACTTAAATGACAACTTTAGTTAAAATTAAGGAGTCCTTTGTATTGTATTTTTTCTTTATTTTGCAAATGTTTTGTACTTATTGAAATGGAAGTAGAAAAAATATTGTTTGAAACACGTAAGGAAACTAGCAGGGTGTTTAATTCTGCTCTTACAAAACTCGCCTTCGTCGCGTTTTGTAATTTTCGTATGCGATAAATAATCAACTTTTTTGGAAAAACTACAATGTATATCTAAGCATAAAATAATTTTTTTTTTACTCACATGGTTTATTCTCTTCGTCTATCGCCTCGTGGAATAAATTCCATATGCGTAATAAAAAATATAATTTAGTCCCTTGATATATAAATATCTATTGAGATATTTTTATTCGAAAATAGCTCGGAAAATAGTAACCAAATTTTTAGCATAATTATTATTAATAAATAGGAATAGTAGAATATTTTCTTGATAGGGTTGTATGTAGTAGTGTGAATGTGTTGGTAAATAGTGGAAATATTTTTATAAACTATGTCTGTGTTTGAGTTCCGAAACTAAACTTCTCCCGTTTATATGGTGACAAACATACCCCGTTAACGAAAATAACTCCGCAAACTTTAAAGTACTACAATAAATTCCAAAATCCTCGAATAAATAGCCCGCAACTAGGCCAAACCTCAACAAGTCTAGATGAATGTAGTTCTCTCAATGGCGCAGTTTAATAAAATAGCTACCTTCAACAATTAACACCACATTACGCAGCGGCGTACGTTGAATATGCGGTGATTTATGCTGACGTTTACAACCCCTTATGCGCGCCCCTGGTTGACGTGTCGTGCTGGAAAACGACTTTTCTTGACCAGATTTATTTACGTGTTTCATGAACGTTGTAAATTATAGGAAAATGGTGATTAAGAAATATTACAGGGAGTAATAATTGATTAATAGGCCATAACTCTTTCAGGCAGGAATTATTCCTGTAAAATGGAACCATTTATATTGGCTTCGCCACTTTCATATTAATTTTACTTTCCACCTTTCCTAAGACCCGTTTGACCTATATTTATATTACCTTAAATTTACTCGTCTCTTGAATATAAAGTTGTCCCCAAATAGACTCATATCCAAAATTCATTATTATAAGAAGGCAACATTTTTTGTTGATTAATTATAGCAATTGTTTCTTCTTTGACATTTCATATTTGTTATCTTAACCACAGTATAAAGAATATATAGTATCCCGAAACATTATTACAATAACAAAATATTAAAATAAATCATGTAGCAATATATTAATCATCTTCAAAATAATAAATGTAACGAAAATACAAAAAAAATATCAAACAACAATTATGAATATTTCAATTACAAATAAAAGAAGCTATTGTTAACAATAATAAAAATGTATATAACCTAAACTTTAAGTAAAAAAAAAATAACATGAAGATATAAAAAACTGGTTAATTGTTAATTGAACATTATAAATATTTTAACAAAATAAACTATTCATTGTATAAAATAATTACTTTGCGATATTTTTGTTGATATTTAAAGTTTCTATTGTGATTAATTTAATAAAGGAAATTTAATTTTTTTTTTTTCTGTATAGACAGCAGTTATGTATTCATAGTATTCTAGGGACCTTAATTCGTGCTCATATGTTGAAAACTCACACGAGAAATTTTACCAAAAAAATACCTCCTTTATCTACATATTGATAGACGGGAGGTAAAAAGGGATCCTATTATTTCTTTAGGTTACATATTTTTTTTGCTCTCTTCCAATTATACTTCCGTACCTAAATTTTCTTGTAAAGAATACAAGATCAATTTAGTCATTTATAGCTATTAACATACCTAGCGATTGTTACGAGTATCATAACTGCCGTAGATGTCGATTGAATTCGGAGCTCGTAGAACGAGGATTTTACGACATATAAGGCCTGGTATGATTCATAACGTTCGTGGTTTTTTCAATGGTTCACCGGTTTCAGAAAATGAATAAATATTATTTTATAAAATTCTCTCATCAATAACGTTTTCGTGATCAAGTCTTTATGGGTTAATATGATGCCATGTTTACAGTTATATTATTCAATTGTCCAAGTTAATTTTGATAGATCTGTCAGTTACCTACCTTATTTTTGTCTGTGTAAACAAAGGCTTAATATCCTATAACCAGCTAATTATTCTTTTATTGTGAATTTCCTGTTACCATGAAACTACTAACTTGCTCGCCTGAGGTGTTGGATTGAGGACAATGTATAACATGACGTCATGACGGTGACGTCCTACTATCCCCTAATTACATAATCCGAGTAAATACCGCCTGTAGCACCATCTCTCGGCGCAGAATATTATCTTAATTTGCAAAGTTAAGATTGGCATAATAACTGAGAGCAGTGTCCAAGTTGTATTTGCGTGTGGCTTCGAAAGGTGCATCGTTATTTCGTTGCCCCTAACAACGCAATAATTAATGAAAATAATGAGGGTTGTTTAATGGCGAGTATCAGATTTTAACAGGGCCTACTGTAGAAAATATTACAAGAAATTAGGATAATGATGTACTGTAATGAAATATGGTGCTGGATAGATGAGGAGGTCTGATTAATCACTCAAATATTGCAGAAAGGCGCAATTAATATGTTATCTGAACTTAAATTAAAGGAACAAAATATTATAGGTAATATAGAGCAATATAATCAAATTTAGGCGACGGCTTTTCGTCAAAACTTTCTTCGAATTCAGCTTCTTATCCTGATACAAATGTAAAAGGACAAGACACAAAAGTCTTACCTCCAACATTCGGTTTCTTGTCATTTACTGAAACTGCCCCTTAGCAGAATTTGTTATTTATTTACAATTTGTTATGCCACGATTTTTTTAAAGATATTCCTCAAACGTCATTTTCACCCAATGAGAATGCATCATTTGATGGCCTCAGGTATATTTTCAGTGAAGAAATTAGATAAAACTACAATATCATAGTCATGATTATATATTGTTGATACCAAAAATTTTATGTAGGATTTGTTTTATCGACTGGATGTTAATAAAAGAGGGTCTTTTTTTGGAGCTGCAGTCATTTAATAAAATCAACTAATACACCAACGTTTCGACTGTAAATTAATCTTTATCAGGGTGCTGATAACATACAAAACATACAATCATATACAGACATACATTCAACTCAGGTAACAAACTGATATCAATGGTATTAAAATATTATCAAGTAAATCATGTAAATTATTTTACAAAAATCATTCGTCAAACATAGATAAAACAAACACATATACATGTTACTTAACAGTTATCAACCGACTGACATACAAGAAGTTTCTAGTTGAGTAACAGTTGAAAATTGTAAAAACCTACCACTAGCCATTCAATCAAGTATCGAGAACAACGAAACAAGATTATACAACTGATGTAAAATAATAAACTATTGTAACAATTTTTTTAAAATTTTATGTTCGAATTGTTATCATTTGTGAAATAATCAAGCAATTATAATTCGGGCTATGAATTTAATTGTGATAATTTGCTCATAATTCCTGCGAAGTAACAATTCGGGTCAAAAATGAATCTTGAATAACTCCAGCTTCGCTGTCTTGATTATCTGGGGACAGATGGACTACCTACTGTTGAAGAGAGATGGATCAGAGGATTTTTATTGTTAAAAATATCAATTCTACCGGTAAACAGGAAAAAATCATTTAGGCACAGAAACAATCTGGTTGGTATTTCATGAGTTTTAAAGAACTGTTGTTAAATAGTTAATCAGAGGATGATGATAATGAAGAACCTAAAGATTATGAAAACAAATATGTAGGATGCAAGGAAAATTATTAAAAAAAAATACCAAGGAAAGTGTACCACATATGACAAATGACAACAATGTGTTAACCAGTTCATCTCCTCATAGCCTAGGTCCGTCTCACCTATATAGTCCAGGAAGTTGTGAATCCGAATAATTTTTTTTTTCAGTTTTCCTTATTCTTATAAGTAAGCCTAGACTATATTTTATGTTTAAATAAATTTTGTTTTTCAAGAGTAATAATTATTTTTCCAAAATGTGGGCCATCTCACTCACTTATTCTACATGTTACATGAGATACATATGGGTTTTTATTTTTAATTATTTCCCTTCAAATTTTGAGCATCAGAATTGAAACTGAATATTAAATAAAGGTCAGAAGTGAAATTTGATTAGCTCTGCTGACAGACAACAAATATATCAAGAGAAATTACCAGCAACTCTTTGTCCGGGAGGTAAATAAAAGGGCATTTCGTATGTGAGTAATTTGATTGGATTGTGAGTGTTGTAACAATTTAAGGTTTGCGAGCGGGGCAATTTCCGGGCGTTTGTTCCGACATGTGATGAGAGGTGCTCGAAGCGGACGGAGCTGAGAATTTATCGAGTACATTATTTGAAATCTCCGGAAATCGAAGCCGGGCGGGCACTTGGCCCGAGGCTGTTTAAAGTTATTAAGGCGACAAATTCAATATGTTCAACTCATCTACCATTCAAATATGCAGCTGGGATCGAAACGCTAATTCGTTGCGAATGTATGTCAATGAGGAAATAAAATTAAATAAATCTATTTTTCAAGAAAACAATTTATACTTTGCTTAACTACATTTATGTAAAATACAGAGACAACCATTATATAATAAACACAAAAACACTGTCAAAGAATTTTCTTATTTTATTTGGTTTGTACATATCTAGAGGCTATTTCTGGATCTAAATGAGTGGTAAGGATAATAACGTTATCTGTAAATTATCAAGTAGACCTGAAGTGTAAAGAAAATAAATAGAATCATAGTCCTAAAATACTCCCCTGAGGATCTCCTGATTTGATTATATAATTGTTTGATACACCTTCATTTTCCATCGTTTAAAGTATGTCATTTATTAGTTACCTCATTACTATCTCATACACTGACAATTCTAAGTACCTTGCATTATTTTCTTGTAATTCCGTACATGTACTTATACATACATAAGTCTGTATAACCCTTGTAAGATTTGGTCTTAGGCAGGGATAAATAGAATCATAGTCCTAAAATAATACATTGATAAACTCCTGATTTCATTATAAAATTGTCTGATACACCTTCATTTTCCTTTGGCTTGTAGGGATGGCCAAAGAAATTTAAAAATCGATTTTTAGATCAAATGATGTATCGAAAAAATCGATATTTAACAAAAATCCATTTTAAAAAATTAGAAAGTAAAAAAGAGTTTAACGTAAACATATTATAATAAAAGGTAAATGTAAATGAACAAAATTAAGCCTAAACAAAAAAGTTGTGAACACCAGAGACTAGTGGTAAGTATTTTATATTACTGGAGGAAATGAACAATATTTGTACAAAACTTTCATGTAGCTAAATTACAATTTTAATATGAATTTTACGAAATACATACATATTATATGCTACTCATAATTTTATTTACCTGCTAGTATAAAACTGAATAATGTTTCCTATATTTTATAATAAACGTATTTTTCCTATATCTATATTTTTTGAAAAAAATCATGCTCACTCCAGAAATAAAAATGATGTGGTTGACATCTTACAATGTAAAGTTTCCTATACACCACATTAATAAAATCTATAATTTCTTCTTCGTCGTCACTAACACAAAATACATTGTATTAATTCCATATTTCGACAATATTATCAAAAACTGACAAAAATTTGACAAATGCTACAGAATCAGCAGCATAAACCAGCTGTTAGTTTATCTTCCTGTCACCTAATATTTATCCTCTTGGTAACGCTAACAAGATATTGAAAAACCGAAATTCATGGTTACCACTAGAATTAAATTATCAGAGACTTATCATACACTTATCAGGACATTAACAACAGGTCCTTAGACATTTACTTTTATTTGGCGACTATTTAGCGAAGCTAAGATTGAACCCCAGATCTCACACTCCATTTATTTCGAGAACCAACACTCTGACCAACTGAGCCATCGCTCTCTATTTCCGCCAAAAACTCAACGGTATATTCTTTGGTTAAAAGTTTCTGACGATATGATTTGAACCCCGGATCTCACAGTCTTGTTAGTTCAAGTTGCACAGCGCTAATTCGGCGCATTTCCCCCTAGATTTTAGAAACGAGACGCAGCACTCTAAATAACTGAGCCATCGCTGTTTTCACTGAAAAGAACCTACAACTATTTGGTTAAAAGTTGCTGACGATATGATTTGAATCCTGGATCTCACAGTCCTGTTCAAGTTGCACAGCGCTAATTCGGCGCATTTCCCCCTGGATTTTATCAACGATGTAGAAATGAAACATCATCGGAAAGCTAAAGCATCGTACCGGCTGTACAATTAGTAGAACACTAATTCCTTTAAACATATCATCATCCGTAATAAGCTTTAATGACCTCAAAGGCACAGAATAAACACCCGCGCAACCTCAATCACAATCCAGCCATCACAAGGGAAATTCCAGCGCATATGATATTCCGTATGATCTGCTCGTGTATTGCTTCTGGTGCTGGAGTCGATCAACATTTGCAGTGACCAGGCGGGACGTAATTACCAAAGTATGAGCACTCCGACTTGCCAATAAGTAGAGTAAATAGCACTGAGGTTTGCTAATGGCACGTAAACTCCGTTAACTAATAGCGAATGCTCTGTTGATCATTCCAACTTAAAGTCTGGGAACGGCTATGATTAAAGGCATATCTACCGGTATTCATTATTCATGAATTTATGGAGTTTACAGCTAATTTCATATTTTTATTAATTTTTATTTAACCAGATGAAAAACCGTTAGATCTCTTTATTATGGTTTGCAATGCAACTGCAATCAGCTCGTTAACCCTTTTCAGGTTTTGTGTTATATTAACATTTTTACCTCTCTCGCCTTCAGTAAGAGAGGTATGCTAAAAATCGGATAGTGAGTTTATAATGGATAAGCACGTTTTGTAGTCCCTAGAACACGATTTTAATATTTTTACGATGATGTCTGTACGTGTATGTGGATGTGAATAAAAGTAGTTGAAATTTTGGATATAACATTCTGACACTCTAGATTAGATCTGATTAGATTTTCTTTTAATCGGAGAACCGGAAGTGATGATTCCTGAAGATCTCAAGTATTTTTCTGAAATATCTTAATAAATTATGAATATATGAGAATTTTTGTAAATAATAATTTAATATTTAGCTAAAATTTTATTTCCATATTTAACTACAGATTTCCTTTGGAAGTCCGTCGTACAAAAAATAGGTTTTGAAGTATACACTCTATAAACGAAGTACACGGAACACCTGATGTAGTAAGAATTAAAAAATATTTCTAATTTAGAAGATTGTTTTTAAAATTCAATAGCATTAGCTTACTGTGTTTTTCATCAATTATTATATTTTTATTACTTAATATCAATTTGAGTAAAACCTATATTATAATAACTTCGATAGAAAATGTAAGTACCATATTTTGAAATCCGGGAAGGTTCTTAGAACAGCAGGACACGCGACACAAAACAGGGACAAATCCCAGTTTTTGCTAATCAATCTGAAAAGTTTTTATACGTGGACCAAGTTGTCTGTTCCCCAGTTTTGTCGTTATTAGTTGTAGAGTACATTTCCTATTCTATCTAAATTATTCCCCTCAAATTCCGAACAAATTTTTACTAAAAATCCCAACTAATTTTAAAGCTATTCGCTGTTCGATACGTAATGAGTTTTGGTACATGATGTACAGTGACAAAACGAATGGAATAAAGCATTAAATCTAATCTGCAATCATGACAATAATTACTTCCATAGAAAATATAAGTACCACATTTTGAATCGCATTTGGAAACCAGGAAGCTTTTTCAAAACAGCAGGACATGCGACTCAAAACAGGAACAAATCCCAGTTTTTTATAATCAATCCTAGATATTTTTTTATGTTCACCAAGTTGCATGTTTCCTAATTTTGTCGTTATTGGTTGTAGAGCACATTTTCTATTCTATCTATATTATTCTCCCCAAATTCCGGACAAATTTCTGACCAAAACTAATTTTAGAGCTATTCGTTGTTCGATCCGTAATGAGTTTTGGTGCATGATGTACAATGACAAAACGAATGGAATAAAGCATTAAATCTAATCTGCAATCACGACATAATTACTTCTATAGAAAATGTAAGAGTACCATATTTTGAACTGCATTTGAAAACCGAAAAGGTTCTTCAGAACAGCAAGATATGCGTCTCAAAACAGGAACAAATTCCAGTTTTTGATAATCAATCCGAGATAATTTTTTAATGTTTACCAAGTTGCCTGTTTCCAAGTTTTGTCGTTATTGGTAAATTATTCGTCCCGTTATTCTCCGTACAAATTCCTGACCAAAACCCTAACTAATTTTAGAGCTATTCGCTGTTCGATACGTAATGAGTTTTGGTGCATGATGTACACTGACAAAACGAATGGAATAAAGCACTAAATCTAATCTGCAATCACGACAATCCTGTGAGTAATTAAATTGAGCGATATGAATATGCTTGAGTTTTGCGTTTGATTGAAAAGCTTATCACTGCACGCAATTGATAGCTACATTCACGCCGCGTGAATGAAAATTCCTGTTGGGCACGAGAACATGAGCCGAACACCCGAACATCCGCGAATCCTCCGGTCTGAAACAAATCACGGCAATATCGCCGGGCGCCCGCCTGCCAACTGCGCTTTGACAGCCCCGTGATTAATGTTTCATAAATAATATATTCATCATTCACGGTTTGTATATTGTTCTAGATAGAGCGGTTTGTCAGCACTTCGAGATTTTCTCCGGGCAATGCCAATCAACGATTCGTTTCCACAATTTGACAACATTTTATCTATTTTTAATTGTAGTATGGGCAACGGTGGTTCATCTGATGTAAAAAGCGGGAAGGGTTCTATATAAATAGGTTGAAGCGATCATAGACATAGACATGTTAACTCATAAAAGAAGGTCTTTTTTGGAGTTGCAGTCATTTAATAAATTCCATTAATACACCAACGTTTCGACTGTAAATCAGTCTTCATCAGGGTGTTGAATGGTATTAAAACATTATCAAGTAAATCATGTAAATTATTTTTTCTACTCCTGCTTTGAAAATACAATTTTCTGGTTTGTTTATTATGCTGAAAGTGACTCTTTGCATCACTAATAAATGTTTGTTGCACTGTTGCTGCCATGGATACGCATCACTTGCGCATCACAAATACAAAATTTTGCAATAAATGTCAAATTATGTTTAAAAAATAATTTTTTATTTCCTTATTTTTTATCTTGCAGGAGTAGAAAAAATAGTGTGTATAACACGTGTTAAAAGTCCTTTGTCGAACACAAACGATTGCAACCTTCGCTGCGCTCAGGCTGCAACTTTCGTTTTGGTTCGACAAAGGTAGACTTTCAGCACTTGATATACAAATAACTATTACAGAAATCTTTCGTCAAACATAGATAAAACAAACAAAAGCACATGTTACTTACCAGTTATCAACCAACTCTTTTATTAACATCCAGTCGATAAAACCAATCCTACATATTAACTCATGTTGAATGAAATTATGACGATGTTTGTTTAACGATTCATTTCCACAATTTGACAAAAAACATTTTATGTTGGTTCATCTGATGTTACCAGGCGGGAAGGGTTATATGTTGGACAAATAGGTTGAAGCGATCATCGACCAGGAAGCGGTGTTAACTCATGTTGAATGAAATTATGACGATGTGTAGTTTACACAACAAAACACAAATAAAACACGAATGGACGAACAAAGACGATTTTCTTAAAGTTTACATTATTTACCGGTTTCAGGATACTAAGCATCTGTTGAAAAGGAAAAAATGTAATCAGTTCACTAAATTGTAATTGTATCTATGCGGTAATATTATTACGTTATTGAAGAGTTCCGAATTCAATTGACGTCTGCGATGGTTATGATACTCATAATCATAACAATCCTAGGTATGTTAATAGTTATTACATATTGAATCGAATAAACTATGGTTACATTTGGACTAACATTATATGATGAATTCATTTGGTTGATCATATCTCGCCCAGAGATCATTGCTCTGATTTTACGTGCGTCTGAACTATACAGACGATGGAAAAAGACTCTTATGAAATAAGGTAAAACTGAGAGAGGGAGGAGTGAAAATCATTTTCTTCCCTGCTTACTCCGTTTTGTACACTTTCTCACGAATCCAGAATGACAGTTAGGCAATCAATTAAAGTTTATTACATTACCGATTTTAGGATATTAGCTTTTGTTTACATAGGCAAAAGTAAGCAGAGTGACTAAGTCATAATTGTATACCGTGTAATTTTGATTAGTTAGTATGTTAATAATATTACCGTACATTGTCAAAAAATCATGGAACTATTGTCATATCATATCAACCCATACAGACTTCATCACAAAAACGTTACGCATCCCAAGAGAATTTTATAAAATAATATTTATTAATAACGTGAAACCAGTAAACTATTGTACAAATTACGTGTGCTATGAAACATACCAGGCCTTAGAAGTCTTGAAATCCTCACTCTCCGAGCTCGGAATTCAATTGATACCTGCGGCGGTTATGATACTCATACCAATTCTAGGTACGTTAATAGCTATAACTGTCAATTCCATATGTAGATCTGGTTATCGTGTTTCGTCTCTGGGTTCCAAATCCCAACTTCCCCAATAAAAATATTTCTTTTCGAAACCTACTTTAAGTTGTAGGTTTAAGTTTAAAGACTTATAAGTTTGCAAAATATTGTTTTTGTGACAAATACGTTGAAAGCATTAAAAAGTCTTATATTTATTAACTGCAAGATGTAATAGGAAATTTACTGTTTGGTAGATTTGTTTTGTACTCTCGTTGTGTTTTTGCTGTACGCAAATAAATACATTGGTCTCAGGAGGCAGCTGCTACCAATATTAATACTTTCACATCGCGTGCACTTTTTACTGCGTCTTACACTTGAAAACGCTCTTCTTATTTGTATCCCCAACGCCTTGTAGCTTCAAGATTAAATTGAAAGAAATGGGTACATGTTGCTCTGCCACTTCTCCTTATGAGAAATCATTGACGTGCTTCTAAACTTCTACATGTGTCGCATATTTACTTCAAACTTTCGCAATTTTCAAACGATGTAGTGTACGTACTTCTGAAGATATTCTCCAGGGATAGGACAGGATATTTCACCAATCGAAGCATATATGCTAGGCTAGTAATTTTCCCAATTTTCCCAAGATCTTTTAATATTAATTATTAATATTAATTAGTTAAACTGTTTTTGTTATATTTTTTTTATGTCAAATTGGTCAAACAACTGCACCCCACACTTTAAATGTCAAATTGAAAACCTCAAATATTTTTAAATGTTTTTTAGTACAATTTATATTATTTCTGAGATTGAAAACCAAATAAACAATAATAATTTAAAAGGATATTAAAATTTCGTAAATCGTAACGTATGGATTTGTAAATATTTTCCACATTATTTACTTTATTAATTGAAACATTTGTTAAATAAGTGAAGCTGAATATATAAAATACTATATTATACTCGTTTTATACGACGTTTTGTTCCATTCGTGTTCTTGGAGCAACAACTCCTGGAACAATATACTATCTAAACAATATACTTGTATAATAATATACGATTATGCAATAAGTTCAGAAAGTCGCCTATTTCTCATGAAGTGTGAAAATTTCGGCACCAGAGTGAAAAATAGATGATTTTGCACGAGTCGCATATTACTCTTTTTCTATGACCACACTGCTAAACATTACAGAAGAAACATACATTAAAACTATTTGACATAAAAATATACCGTGAGTTTTAGCTAAGGTACAACATATTCGAATCTGTCATTAGTCATTACTATGGATACCACTTGTTATATGGCTCCGTATCATTCCAGATAAAATGCAACCAAATCTTTAGGTATACATTATAATTTTTCTGAAATCGTTAAATTATTTATTAAAAACATAAATAAATAGCATTATGTGTTTGAAAAACGACAGCTAGCTATTTAGACGGGGATGGCTGTGACAACAAACGTTTTGTCAAAGTGTTAAATATTTCTTTATAATTTTCATTTAAGGTTACAGCTGCTTAGATGTTGTCTGCATGAAATGAGATAAATTTGTTTGTTATTTTAGGTAGTGCTAAAAGAAATTGCAAAATATATACTATTAAAATATAGATTAATTCAGTTTGACACATGAGTCCGTAAAGTTAAATTTTGACATAAGAGTCTGTAAAAGTTTTACTTTAGCTAACTTCGTGAGTGATACAGTGTATTTTAGTATCGATTTCGAAACATAATTTTTTTTTTGAATATTCTATAGTGGCTTCACCCTGTAAGTGAATTTCAAACATACCATACCAGGGTTAAATATATTTTTTTGGAACACCATATTTTGAGGCATGAATAAAAGATTTAGCTAAACTAACTTTCGATGATCATTACTGTTTGCAATCCGTCTTTACAATTAAACAAATAAATAAATTCATATATTCCAGGCATCACATTAAGATATTCATGAGGCGATCTCTTTATTCTTCAGCTCGCCATAACAAACGGTTGAAGTGCGCGTGGTGTTTCTCCAAGCGACGCCGGGCGTCTCTATCGCTCCTCAACGCGAATCACGGCGTCGGAGTGAAACAAGCGCCGCTCCGCAACGAAACGCGGAATTAAAATTTATTATCCAGCCCCTCAACGTTAATAAGTTACAAATGAATTCAACAAAGCTTTGTTTACTTGACCTGCGTTGCTACGCAAGGAGCTTCTTCACTTGTCCTTCAATTATACTGGAAAAATACCACGTTTATTTAGACAATTCGTTAAGTATTTATTCCAGGCAAATACTAGTGAGAAATTAACAATGTATTGATTCCTTAAACTTACAATAAAATCCTTATAATTTATTATCATTGTTACTAGGATCGAATTAAAGTTTACAGAAGAAATCCATAATGATTTCATAATCTAATATAAATTAAATTAAAGTGTATCAATATTTTGATTAGGGACTTTAAAAGACCGCGAATGTTTTGATTAGCAAGTGAAAAATGTTGCCATCAAGTCGCGAATGAACTTGAAAAATACAAGTTACATTACATTGAGTCACAGTAAACTACAGTTGTGTACTTTTAATAGTTATTTATGATATGTGTTAAAAGTGACATTTTATGAGTGAGTGGGGAAGTTTGTGAAACAAGGCGAAAATCACTTTTAACACAAATATCATACACTATTTTTCCTACGACCCTAGTTATGTATTAGTAACTAAAAACGAAGCATTATAGAATGACATTTATTACAGGTCTTGATGTATTTGTTATGAACAACTGAAAACATATAATTAAAGTAAATTTGTTTTTACTTTTATTTGAATTTGTTTCTTATATATTCATTTTTATTATTTCTTTCACATCTGACAGTATTATTTTTGAGATTAGTGCATAAATTACAAATGTATGTGTAATTTGTTAAAAGTTTGTATCATTAGCGCCACTGCTATTCTCAAACAGTTTTTATTTAAATATAAATATATAATTTAAATACACGTGCAATATACTGTATTATACTTATACTGTATTGTAATATTAATTTATTTCTTATAAATATAATGTAGAAACAGTATATACTTCAAGAACATTTTTTGGTCTACAAAGAAAACAGTTTAACAAGAAAATTCATATTCCTGTCGTCACATTGATTATTTCAAACTTTGGAAGTCTGTAACTCGCTTATTACGTAATATAAACATTTTCATCGTATTTTCACTAATAGTCTTAGTGTCCCTCATACTTTAAAATGAAATTATAAAAAAGGGTAGAAATCCTCTATTGTTAATTAAAAACTGAAACAGATAAGTGATATAAATAAAATATAAATACCAACAAGACAATTAATTGTTTATTGATTTCCTCTTTAAACCTACAAAAAAATCATTATAATTCATTATTGTTTACTCTGTTTGATAATATTGGACCATAGATTATTCAAAACGGTATGACAGTTAAAATATACCTAAATCTAATTTTTGTTCTTGTTGCAGGTAAGCAGTGTTTTGTTTCCTACTGGAATTCATTTATTCGTAAGTATTAATATTTCTAAATACATTTCATGAATGAAAAATTCAGAGATACAAATTAATTTCTGCTATTTTTAGTAAAAGTAATTATGTATTTATAAGCCTTGATTCTTTGAGTAATTTTTTCGGTGATATTAATTATAAATGCCATTAACAACAGTATTGATTACAGCTAATATCATTATAAAAGATAAGCGGCTTGTAAAAAATTATAAAAGAATGCTGGTGATAAATTATAAATTTTAAAGGAAGTTCTTTGCATAAAGACAGGATACGTTCGAACGTTTTAGCGCCCATCAAACTTAAAACTTCCTCAACCAGGATGCGTATTCAGAACTCAGTGCCATAATACACACTCTTATTTTTTTACCGGTTTCAGGATATTATACTTTTGTTTACATAGACGAAAGTGAGCAGGGTAACTATATCATACTTGTATACCATGTAATTTTGACAAGTCATGGTAATAATATTACCGTACAGATTTGGCAAAAAAACTTGGGACAATTGTCATATCATATCAAAACATGCAGACTTGATCACGAAAACATTACTCACAACTTTATAAAATAATATTTATTAATATTATTACAATAATTTCCGGTAAACTATTGAATAAACCACGGATGTTATGAATTAGGCGTTAGATGTCTTAAAATCCACGCTGTCTGAGCTCGGAATTCAATTGACATCTACGGCGATTTTGATATTCATAACTATCTTAGGTTTTTATGAAAGGTTATAATAACAATAATAATGAAAATATTTTCGATTTTGTTTCCAAAGCAAACTTGACGAAATGAATAAAATTAAAAATTTTCTAATTTCTTAATTGATTTTCAATGTAATATGCATGTGTTTTATCTCACTGGAAAGAGAAAAATCATCAAAATTGAAAGTTAGCATGAATTTCTCACAAAGTATTAGAGCTACAAACATTTTGAGGATCACTGTTAATTCCTCGTAAAAAGTGTCTGTAGAAAATGCAAACTAGAAACTTTTATGAATTCAAAAAAAAATTTATAAGTCAAAATAGTAAATTTGCCAAAATCAGTTTTCTTTTTGTTCATATTTAGTGACCTATGCATTTTTTCTGGAAAACAAATACATGAATAAAATGACCAACTAATGTGGCAACTTTTCCCCAATTTTACCGACTTTTTTGATAATTATCATTTCGCCGTTCGCACTGGTCAGAATTGGCTATTTAAATGGGGTATGTGACCATAATCGAATTTCAGTATATAAGTCATAAAACATAAAAACTAACCACTATAGCTATATAACCATCCATAACAAAAAAAAGGCTATTATATATAATACAGTCTATTTTGAATTGTTATAAATATATGAAAAAAAAAGTTATTCGAAACAAGTGCACGTGATCAGGGTATCGCCAAAATTTAAATCGAAGTGAACGTTCGACCTATCCAAGTAAGAATTGTTCTCAATTTGCTTTCTTAGATGACATTTCCGAACTGATGGTTTGAACAAACTTATTAATACACAAAAATAATTTCTAATGTTTTTTTAAAAAGCGTCTGTTCCTTGCACATCATACTACTGAAGAATACCTCATCCCCACGAATCTGTGTTCCGAGCCCAGCATGTAAGTTAGCGCCGCCCTCGTTTCCTTTATAAATCATGCAGAGATACGCCGGTTCCCATCGCACTGTGATTTTTGTTCCGCGAGACACCACTTAACGTACTTGTCACGTGTCAATCACGCTCTTCACGTTGCGGGTCGCGTGATTCGTTACTGCTTCAGATAACGAACATTTGGAAATATGTTCATCCTCACATGAGCGCTAGAATAAAATAACTGTCGGAATCGGAGAAATCCACGAATTAGTACAACATCCTCTGCTGTTATACTGTTATATATTTCTTTTTTCGAAAATAAAATTTCATTTTTACCGAGCACGATGTATTGTAATAATATCCAATATGAACAATGTCCGCAAACTGAGGTCTTTACTATACATCGGCTGGATGGCTGAGCGAGCTAACGCACGTCTCTAACTCGCTGTGACGTCATTCGAACTTGAGATCGTAGGTTCAAGTCCCAGCGACCGACAATGTGTGATTTGTCGTAAAATAAAAAACACAGCTACTTGTGTATCTTACTCGGATGCTATAGACTTGCCATGTGTACAACATAAATAGAAGTAGCGCTGGCATGAAACAACCGACAGTACGGTAGTTAGAACTGCGGCTCGGTAAGTTCGGTTGCCCTATACTCCACTTGGGAGATAAAGGGACACATTATTTTATTATATTACAACATATTACCCTCTGATGTTAAACTGTTATATATTTATTTTTTCGAATATAAAATTTCGTTTTTACAGAGCACGATGTATGGTAATAATACCCATTTTGAACGACGTCCGCAAACTGAGGTCTTTTCAACACATTTCTTCTATTTTATCGTTAACCATGGTGTCTAGATTTTAGAGATGTCTCGAGATTTTGAGAGATGTTTATGAATTAAAGGTCGATATATAAAGCCACAAGTGTTTATATAGTATTTATTAAATACTTTGTGTAGAACTCTGATAACTTCAAAAACACGGTTTACTTGTTTTAATGCATTAGGAATTTTGTTCAATAAAGTGGATGTGATAACGAATAAACTTAAATTAACAATTCCCTCAGGGAACAAAACTAATGTAACAAATCTTTTCGATAGATAGTAGTTATGGATACACTGAAACTAACAAAATTCTGAAGAAATAAAACCTAATTTAACTTTCGGGTAAATAAAGATTACACTGTGTGTTCCGAAAAAATGTTGTTATATGCCTTTAACATGGGAAAACAGTTTTTGGTAAATTAAAAATATTCGGCTAACAACTACGTCACCATATTGTACAGGGCAGTACTATATGTATTTCTACATCTTATTTAATAAAGATTACTTCATTTAATTCAATATTGTTTCCCTGAAAATAACTTCCTTGGGAACGGTTCTTCCTATCTTCATTGCAATGCTGGAACTCGGATACTGGAATCACCTTCAGCTGGTCATTTACAGCCATTTAAATGTTTAGAAGTGCTCCAAAATTAGATGATTGAGATGATTTTTCAATCTTAGGAAGAGGAAAAAGTCTAAATAACTTAAGTCAGGTGAATAAGGAGGCTGAGGAGCCATATGAATGATTTTACTGACCAAAATTTCCTTTTTTATACCATTTTTGCACAGATTTTTCTCATCGCTAATGAATTACTCAAAATTTGATGAACGGTGGCGCGAATTAAATTTAACATTCTTCCCCAATCATTCAGTACTGTCAACCGACGACCTGAATGTACAAGATTCCAGATCCTTTCAACATTTTCATCATTTCTTGAAGATGAAGGTCTTCCGCTACGTGTTTCATCTTTAGTCAACTCTTTTCCTTCTGAAAATGCTTAAAACCATCGAAAAACTTGGCGCCTGAAATATCACTATCTCCGTACGTCTGTTTAAGTTTTGTAAAAGTTTCTATTGCACTGTACCCAAGTCTGAAGCAAAACCTGATAGCACATCATTGTTCGAAATTAAGGTTACATATTTTGAATTAGTCAAAATCTGATGAACGGTTAGCGAATCAAGTTTTACTCTTCTCGAATCATTCAGCATTGTCAACCGACGATCTGAATGCACAAGATCCCAGATTCTGTTGACATTTTCATCATTTCTTGAAGATGAAGGGCTTCCGTTGCTTGTTTCTTCTTCAATCAACTCTTTTCCTTCTGAAAATGCCTAAAACCACCGAAAAACCTGGCCCCTTGAAATAACACTGTCTCCGTAAGTCTTCCCTGTGCCCAAGTCTGAAGCAAAACCATAGATAAAACACCGTTGTTGGAAGACGTTACTCATTTTAGAACGCACAAGAAAAAACTATTTTACGAAAAAAAATCGGTACTGACAACAAAATGACTCTAGCAAGTTCAAACTCGTACTGAATGCATGTAACATGTTCATCTACTTCCTCTCCAAGTCTCGCGTCCCAAGTGTTATTATTTAAATTTATATACCTCGTATATGTTTACACACCTTATTCCAAAAAAATAATTCCAGTTATGTTTGTTTGTACATGTAGGTGTATAGGAAATCCTGATCCTCTCTGAACATGTTTGGCAAAACACGTGTAGTTGCATTTGAATGGCAAAATATAAACAAGCTTGAATTGCTAATTAACCATAACCTAAATAACAGTCGGCACAATGCCATTAACAACAAACATGACAGCATTAATACCCCGTAATGAAGCCCTCTACCACAGTTAAATTTAATGAAAACTTATTATAATGAAAGCAACAGACACACATCCGCGTAACCTGGCGCCGAGAGGCCGGGTTAATGCAATTTGTTGTGATTTACGGTGCAGGAATTGACAGGAATAGGCAAGTCCAGGCCTGCGAGTGCGGATTGCAATATCCCTGATTTATGGGTGTGTGCGTGTCCGTTGTCCCCGAGGTGCGATCATCGGCGTTCGGGATTATTTGTTTACGTCATCTCTGAATCTAGCGGACACTTTCGCAGTTCGATGTTTCCTTGCTCGATGTTTTATTCATTCTAAATATATGGAGATCATGCTACAAGTGATGGATGATACAAAAACTACGTTCAAATATAATATTTTATCAGGTACAATACCCAGAAATATGTTTTGCAGACATATATATCATGGTCTGGGATTCGATTTTTAAGTGTTGTCAAGTTGTAAGGTTTTTAAGGTTTTGTATAATTTCACGTGTACCCCACTGGAGCAACTCAAAATAAAAATGACCAACTTGTATATAATATATAATGTGATTCTCTATTGATGACTGATGGTGGCCGTCCTGTCTGATCAGAGTCCGGAAGAGTCTAGAAGATTCGAGATTAATTACCGACAGGTATAAAGTGTTGCGACGAGGAGCACGAGTTAGTGTGTGCAGAGAGTTAGTGAGGGGTAGTTAGAGTGTGAAGCAGAGTGAAGTGAGTCGAGTCGAGGCAGTCGAACAGCGATATGTAAAATAGAAATAAATATTTTGTGGAAATGAATAGTAATATTGTGTGAAAATAAATAGCATAAAATAAATACTCTCGTGTGAAAATAAATAAATATTAGTTAATAATTACTGTGTTAAGCACAGAATAGTTATATACAGAAGCGACAGTAAGACAAAGAAACGAAAATTAGAGAGAGATGGGGAATGCCAATAAATTTAAAGAGCTCATCGTTTAAAATCGAAAGTTTCGACACATCTTCGTGGTTCGAGTTTCTAAAAATTTTTCAATAAGGAGGCAATAATAAAAATATAAAAATACAAAAATTGATTTTAAACATGCAACAAATATATTATCACTTTTGATAAAAGTTAGAAAAAATAATTATCAAAAAGAAATTATTATATATCACACACTCCAAACGGGAAGAAACTGTATCAGATTTCCACGCTTTGTCGACGTACATGTATATGATGATTCTGGCTGATTCAAAGTTGTACTTTTTAATCAGTAGTTTAAAAATACACAAATGTGAAACTTGTAAGACAATTTGTTAACAAAATATCTAATTAGACAACAATATATTCATACATTATATACATCATAATTTATAGAATTCTGAGTTTGTAAATTAAAAAACAACACACGAATATTTTTATAATTACATATTTTGTTTAGAAATTACTGTTTATAAAAATATTGAAAAATTGATTTGTATTAATTTTGTTACACAAAAGTTTTATTTCAGATCTTTAATTTCTGAATTTCAAAATCTATACCTATTGGATTGGAGTCGAAAATGTATAAAAGTAAACACAACATTAATATTTCCTAATATAAATCTCATATGGGAGAAATATGTTTCGATATAAAATTTTATTCTGGAAGCAATATCTACCTGACAATACACATTTCTTATTCGTTTATTTATTTCTGTGTAATGTAAATTCTTTCCCCAGTGGAAAACATGTACATTTGTCTCCAACCTATGTTGCTACATAAAATATGAAACCGCGACTCGAATCATTTGAAACGACAGAACCACAGTCGAATGACATCTGGGAAAATTCTCTGATTATAAATACAGAACTATGTTCCATGCCTACAAGTTTTAATCGTTTAAATTTCCCAGTTAAACTGATGCTCGAATTAATGTAGTTATTAAAATTATCTGGCGAAACACTGTGTCTAACTTTGTGGTAATTTTTAAACCAATATGAACTGAATGCGGAATTTAGTTTTGCTTGTTGCAACTGTTGCAAGCTATTAATTTGTAAACAACTATTTCTGGACTGTTTCATTAATTTAATATTTAAATCGAAATGTTGCTCTTCAGTTTATGAATTAAAACTTATACATGGTGAATTAACACATTTTATATCACTTCGTGTAATATACCGTGTGTTCTAAAAAAGTATTATCATAGATATTTAACATGGGAAAAAAGTTTTTGGTAAATAAAAACTGTCCGGCTAACAACTAAGTTACTATATTGCACATCTTATGTAGTCAATGAAATTTACAAAAATAATTTTAAAAATTTTGCCTTATATTTTTATTGCTTTCTACACGCAATGTTACTGTAAATCGCGGTTATGATGTCAGAGTTACGGTCTACAGAGTTAAAGGTTCTTAATTCGATTCCTACTTAGGACTTTTTTTTGCTTTCTGTTTTTTTATGTTTACGACTGACTTGTCTGGTCAGGTAGTCACGTTAAAGGTCAAATGAGATAGAAACGACACCGGTATTATTCGGGAATTTTGTAGAATCCGAAAGGCTCTGGAATATTCGAGAGATTAATTGTTAACAGGTATAAAAGTGTCGCATAGTGCAGCGCAACAAAGTCAAAGTGTGCAGAGAATCACTGAAGGTCAATGTTGTGTTACTTATTTTTATAATTTATTATTTGTTTATTAAACTTTGTTTTACAAATATTCGTATTACAATAATTTTTGTACCCTACACATATTGTAAATAAGATTTTCCTGCGTATGTGTGCGCAAGAATGTAGACATTTGCCGTACACAGTTCGTGTACGGACTAAAAGACGGCGTTTAATGCGTTAGAAATAATTACCAGAATAAAATACGTCAACATGCTTTTAAAATATTGTAACTTTAGATAATTTTGATACTTACTTTAGATTGTAGGTATTTTTATTATATATTCTGTAAATAATAGTACAGAATTGCTAACCTTATTTATATGTCAAAGTAAAATGTATTTTTTTGTTCCTTTTCTATTTCTAATTTTGGTAATCAATTCCACAAATTTTATTGAGTTTAAGTTAAATGTCAAATTAGTCAGTGTTCGTAAGATGTTTATGTTATTTTAGTATGTTGTTTTATCGTGTAGGATAAAAAATAGTGTGTGCTACATGGTGGTAAAATTGTTTTCTGGTACTCAAGAAGTATCTAGCCTCAACTGCGTCTCGGCTGTATACAGAAAAGAACAACTTTTGTACCTAGCAGCACACATAACTATTACACTTAACCAAAATAAATAAACGCTACAGTACATATTCTGCATAACATAAAAAGAATTATCCGTAGAATGTCGATATTTTGTATGTGACACTGATTAGAGTATCATATCTCATTTTCAAATTAAATAAGTTTAAATGAATTGCAGCAAAAAAAGTGTCTAAATTAATAGGCTTACAAGGAAGTCATGTGGTATCCACAAAATAGATTTTTTCTTTCGTTAAATCGCTGTAAATCTTCCCACAGCTTAACTAGACAATTACCTCTGGTGACAATTTAATAAACACCCAAGCCGGCCTTAATTATAAACTATCTTTTTTTGCGAGCCGCAAGGGTCGACTTAACACGACAAAAATGTTTTGCGCGAATTATTCTCAACTTAGCGCGGAAATTAGGCCGCCTGGTCTCGGCAACGGATGGCTAGGAGTTGGTGTTTGCCGCCTAACTTGAGGTGCGAATGCTCTCCTGCTTAACTTGAATGCTAGCTCATAGGCAGATGTGGCCTAGATAAGGGGTCCTCTAGGATTTATTATAGTTTTCAACTATCCTCCCTCATATTAAACTTAAAACTATGTGGGTCTGATGCTTGTTTTGTACAGCTTTTGTTTGAAAACAATGACTATTAAATAAAAAATTATATTGTAAAACTTTAAAAAAATAAACTTTTGTAACTTTAATTCTAAAAATAACAAATTTCCGCCGTTACATCTCAGTGATATATTTATTTTTTTATATTTATACCTAATAAATAAAACAAACCTTAAAAATTGACTTATAATATAAGGATATAAGTTTAATATAGCGTTCTAGTTCCATTATGAGATTTTAGTTGTGTCAAATGTACATCCTTCAATACTTTATCTATGTCAGTTTAAACTGATCTAAAAATACTTTTTTCTTCTCTTACTGTATATTGGCAACTTTCCTTCATACTATCATGTACGGATATATATTATAACGTTTATTTATTTAGGTGAAGTGTAGAAATAATTGCAACACGAATATTTATATAGCTAGGTTCGATAAATCAATAATAAATTGTAAAAAGATAATAAAAGTAAGTAGCAATATAAAGAAACAAATATTTACACTAATTTAGAAGTAATTGTTATTAATAAAGATTTAAACACTTTGAACATTTATTTAAATATTTAAAACTACGCAATATGTATTTCCACAATATATTTATATCACTATTTATTTATTTATATCACCAACTACTCATTTATATCACCAACTATTTATTTATTTGTACTTTACATGTCGCTGACATGCATTGACCGACACTGACTTTCTTCAGTAACTTTCTGCACACTCTGACCGATTCTAACTTAACTTGTGTCCGCGCGTAGCGACTCTTATATACATGTCGGCAATTAATCTGTAGAACATTTCAGAGTCTTTCGACAGGTCAGTTGTGATGACTCATCTGCTCACAAAAATCATCCTTGAATACAATACTAACATTTCGCAATGTAGAATCAAAAATAACTATTTCACTTAATTTTTGGCATAAAAACATGTGTTCAGTTTATTTATTGTTGTGGTCGATTTTTTTCCAGAAATAATTAATGTACCTATAGATTTATATGTGTAGATTTAAAATTTTCAAACAGCAGATCGAGATCTGTTTTGTTGTTGAGTATTTACATTTAAAGTTGTTATGACGAAAAATAATTCTGCGCGTATTTCAAATTACCTAAGGCCGAAGTGAAAATAACTAATTATAAATTCTATTTGCTGGTTGGGGAAGCCTATTTTTCTAACAAAAATATGAACTTGTCCGTTGATACCACAACGCAAATGTAATTTATATTCCACTTTTCATTTTCATGCAAAATTGGTAAAAAGTAGGTCATTTCAAAGCATAACAAATTTAAAATATAACGTCGAAAATTCTCACTTATTTATCTTTATATTTGCCACGTAAAGATTTTGACAGGCAGAAAAGTGCGTCAATTTATTTTCATTGTAAAATAAATAACCGGTGACACTAGAAATTACTACCATTTAGAGGATTTACTAAATATAGGAGATAACGCACACCGGCATTATTCTTTATTTATGTTGAAAATTTTAAAAATTTATAACGACGCAGAGAACAATAGGTTCTCTTTATCAAAAATAAATGTTCGTTTCTACAACAAAATAACGCGGACCAAAAATATATTATCGCTTTACTGAACTCTATTATTAATTACATAAATAACTCAATAGCCTTTAAGCGAAATCAGTTGAAAACCGAAATTTAGAAAAATTCCCAATCAATAGGTACTTTTTGTTCTAGCCCTTAATGAGAAACTATGTTATTTAAAGTAATTTTATAATTTTTACCTCTCGCCTGTCAATATATAATTAAGGAAGGAATTGTTTCTAGTCAAATTTCTTGAGTGTGGGTTTTCAACATGAGCACAAATTTGGGTACATAGAAAAATTTTAATTAACATGAAATCATTGAATTAGGAAAGATTATTATTGTATTAAACCAAAAAAGTATACCGAGTGTTTTTTTCCAAAACTTGCTTCTCTTCTCTTCTCTTTTAAGGACTTTCAATTTCCCTAATTTAGCAAGGTTGCAGGTAGCATTACTAATATTGTTAATAATATATTTCCTACAAAATAATCTCAGCATCACATTGTTTGAAAACTTCAGCAATTTATAATTCTACAATATTTCGGCAAATAATTTTTGTTTTTAACAATTTTCCTCCAAATCAAGCAAATCTTTATAATGTGTATGAATATGAAATTCCTTTGTATTTCAGATAAATATTAATTATTATTTTCGTATCATGAAAAAAGTCCTACATTCACGAATTTTTACCCAGATATCTCATTTGCATTCAGGCTGATATGGAGAGTGAACACAGGGACAATTTTTATGTAATAGATGGTAAAAAATGTTAAGCAACATCTTTTTGTTAAAGAAATGGAAATATGGTTCTGATATCACTAGAGAAAGAATCTATTTTCCATTTTCTCATCTGAAGAATAAATTACGAACCGCTGGTATGATATACGCAATCTCATCCGATCAGCACAAATCACGTTAACGTTTTTACATTAACGGGAATAGATCCGTTAATTTCACTTTACCTAATGCTTTTATTTTATTCGCGCCGAAGTCGAGAAAGAGATGTATTTGCTCTTCATCCCAGGTGAAGCGATTATGACGGCATTTCTCTGATCTGTTTCGATTGGAATTTTATTTGGTTTTGTCCGATGTGTTTGAGGAATCCGTATTGACAATGAATGGAAGTTTTAAATTACGGTAGGAATGGGAAATAATTTTTGAAGTCATTCTTAACAAGCAAGCCTTTGTGTGCGATATGTGGAAGAATTTGTTCTCTCTGCTATTTTCCTTTTTTACAAGAATTGAATCGTACACGTACCTGGATTCTTTAATAAAAATAAAGTAGTGATATTATTGATTTGAACATAAATTCAATCGATCAGCTTTGATTATCAATCTACAATATATACTTTACTTTATAATAATAACAATATTCCATCATTCCAGTGAGGAACTAATTAGTAATTAAATCGCGATAAGAATTCCATCTGATTCTAAATAATTTTACTAGCATTTTAACATAGTAAGTTGTTAGCCTTTAGCCTCAATGTCAGATTTTACTCTCCACTATATAATATGTATTGTATTGTAAATATTTTTTCTACGGCCATTATGGAAAGTGGCACTTTTTTCACACTATATAAAGCTTCAAAGTTGCGTGTTTCCCACAGTTAATTTAAAGTGTAAGAAATCATTTCTCACATTATTTGCCAACACTGCGCATGCGCAGTATATTCGTAGTAAAAAAAAAAACTAAAAATTTATTATTGATTTAGGAAAATGACATTTCTACACTTGGTATATAAATAACTATTTTGTAGGTTAAGTGTACATTACGGAAGGCCGCGTGTGTAAAGTATTTCGAACGCAAAGTTAGGGAATTTTTGATTTTCGAAATTATGTAATTAATTTAAAACATTACGACTAATGAAGAAATAAACAAAAAATGTACGACATGGTATTATTTTATTGGGGTGTAAATAGTTTTAATTTATTATTTTGAAGTTGACAGTTTTACATTTTTATTGTTTTTATGTACTAGTTATTTTTTTCAGTACATTGTGTGATTGAAATAAGTCAAATAATGATTGTAGAAAAAGTATAGTACATAATTCGAGTTGTAAAAGCACCATTTCGTGGCTCTTGTGTAACTTTTCCACTTTGTGTGTAAAAGGCATTTTACAACTCTTATGTCCAGTTCGCAATAAGGCTTAAATATTAAACAACACTTAAACAAACAAATTTTAATCGAAATTTTGACAGTAATGTTAAATATAGGTATGAAGGAAACTAAAATTTAAATAATATTAGTGCAACCTGCTATTATTATGTAATGTACTACGATTTGTTACTCATTTGTAACACCGTTTATTTAAACTATTTATTCACTAGGGAAACTATAACCTTTATCAGTAAAAATTTTACATATTAGATTTTAGTTCTGTTGCATGGTTTACATTTCTGATAATTATGTAATTGACAGGATTCTACGAGATGCCAGGTTCGTAAAAACTATTTTGTCCTCAAAATTATCTTTATTACTAGAGACAAAGATCTTTAATATTTAAGTTGTTTACGAATCAGTATATCTAACTGTTTTTACACAATAAAGTTTATAACATTTCGAACTGTATTATGAGTAAACAATTATTATTATTGAAGTAAGTTATTTAATGTTACAGAGTTTTGGAATAAAATAATGAAATTCTCTCCGAAATAATAATAATAATAAAAGGAAGTAAATATTGCCCGTGTCATATTTCAATGAATATTTATTTTAGTTAAATAAAACATTGAATATTTATTATAAAATGTAAATAGGAATATTGGAAGCATGTTAAAATGTTTTGAATTGAGGATTATTCTCTGGCCATAATGAGCAAGTATTGCATATTTTATGAGCGACAGCTTTTACAGAGGTAATTTTTGTTGAATACACATTCAATCATTGTAAACCACTGCCATTTGGCACATCAATTCAAAAATACCAAAAATTCTATGAATGTTTTGTGGGAGCCAATGCAAACGTCACAATTCGCGATTTGATTTACATCCCCTGGATAATATTAATTAAGCATATCACAACATCAAAAAGCGGAGAACAAAACAAGCATGCATAATGCAAGTGCAATATTTCCATATAATTAACCCAAATTCAACTGCCGGTTGCCTTTTAGGCGTTCGTGAGACCTGCCTCTGTTTGTCCGTACAACTAGCGAAAACTAAACATCCAAAATCAACCGACAATTATATATCCCTTACCCAGAAAATAGTTAAGCGTAGATGCGATGAACACTTTACAATTTTTTTTGGCCTATATAAATTATAAAATATCAGTTTGATTAATCCTTGTATGACCTGACTCTGCTTTTGATTGCCATTGATTTAATCAAGTCATTTATTTCAGTCAACATGTCTTTTATTTTCCTCCTTTACATTAAATTAAATAAAACTATAAATAGGAAATATTAAACCAAAACTATAATTACAGTGCACACTCTCGAATTGTTATTCAATCAGTACAGTGTGAGAAAAAATATAAATGCTTAAAGTTTCTAATATTTCAAAAATCAACAATTTTTTATAACATTTTTCTTCTCAATCATGTTTTTTTCTTATCTACTTTCAATGTAACTAACATTTTACTCAATTTTCTGTTTTAGTGGAGGTTCCCATTAGAAGAATTTTATAAAATTCTCTAATAGAATTAATTTTGTATAAATCTTTCAGAAAATTCCTTTATGAGTGCCGACTCGTCTTATCGTCACATAATTTATAATTGAAGCACATACAGTGGCTCACAAAATTATTCGTACACCTAAGTTTTCTATTTAAAAACTGATACATAGAGTACTTTTAAAAATAATATTGATATATTACTGACGGCATCATATTCTCTCATATTCCAGTAATAAAATTCAATAGCCAATTATGAAAAAAATATTGTTATTTTTATGTAAATTAAATAAAAACACAATGCATACAAAAAACAGGTACACAAAATTATTCGTACACTTATGAAATCTTACATATAATGAGTCAATATTAATAGTTATAAATATAAAACATCTGTGATTACATAATTATCATTTGTTTGAGTATTTTGTAAAAGGTTTTTTCAAAAATGGGTCGCAAAAGCAAGAAATTACGGTAGTTGAAAGACGAATCTATGTGAAATGACTTTGCCAGTGTAAATCTTTAAGGGAGGTTGTCAAAATTGTATGAATATTGCTCTCAATTGTTAACAACATTAGAAGTAAATATAAAATGAGGAGTAGTTGAAAAATATTTGCCGTGGGGACCGTAAGAAAATTTTTAATCAGCTGAATGAACGATTTATTGAGCATTAAATGAAATTAAATACTAAAAACTCCTGAATAAATTAACAAAAAATATATCTGAAATTTTTGAAGGATATATTGAAACATAGACTATTCGAAGAACTCTAAGAAATTTTGATTTTAATGGCCATATAGTCATAACTAGCTCCTACATATCCCCAAACTAATATGATCCTCCCACCGTGTTTCACTGTACTACATAAATTGCAGTTATTAAGCTCAGAATTTGGATTTCTCCAATCAAAAGATTTGCCATTCCACTCAAATCCGCAAAATTACCAATTTCCAAAAAACACAATCCGTGCTAATGTACTATTTCCAAATGCGAGTCTCTTTATTTTATTTTGTTTGGAATTATAGGACCCATTTATTACTATAAGACCATTAGAACCAAAATTTCTTAAAGTTCCTTGAATAGTCTATGTTCCAATAGACCCTTAAAATATTTAGTTATTCTTAATATTAATTTATTCAGGGGATTTTTAGGATTTGATTTCACTTAACGCTCAATATATAGTTTATTCTGATGACTTAAAAATAATTTAAGGCCTCCACAGTGAATATTTTTCTACTGGTTCTCATTTTTATATTTACTTATATGGGTCTCAACATTTAGCGCGATCTTCGTTTAATTTTGTCAACCTCCCTTAAAGATTTACACTGGCAAAGTAATTTCAAGCAGATTCGCCTTTCAACTACCATAATTTCTTATTTTTGTGAACTATTTTCTATAAAATCTTATACAAAATACTCAGACAAATGATAATTATGCAATCACAGATGTTTCATGTTTATAAATATAAATATTGACTCGTTATATGCAAGATTTCATAAGTGTACGAATAATTTTGTGTACCTAGTTGTTGTATACATTTTGTTTGTATTTAATTAATACAAGAAAAATAATATTTTTTTCATAATTGGCTATTGCATTTTGTTTCGGGAAAATAAGAGAATCTGATCCCGTCAATAATACATCAATATTTTTTTGAAAGTACTCCATTTTTCAATTTTTAAATATAAAACTTAGGTGTACGAATAATTTTGTGAGCCACTGTACATAATTCAAAAGGTAGCGCGTCAAGTCGGTCGCTATTTGATATTGGGAAGTATTCCCAATTTATAATTGCACACAAGTTAGTAAAGTATAGGAACGTACGAGGCAGCATTTATTAATCACATGATCACCGATATACTTCAAGAAATATAATTGCCAAGGACAGCGGAAAAATATAACATTATTATTTAAAATATTTTTGGAACGTAAATTGAAATTATTTTTGACTCTTGTAGTTACACAACTGACTTGCGCTGTTATTGTTATTTCGTCAATATTTGTTTGGTATTTGCCAATCTATAGAAGATATTCTATAAGACACTAAAGAACTAATATTTATGAGTACTTATGATGAGAATTTTATTAATATTATTTTTTCTTTCTCTATTAGATAAACTGGACTATCAACGAAATATAAATATCCAAAATAAATTGCCAAATAAAGTCACTATTAACTCTTGTAGAGAGAAAAAAAAAAGTTTCCCACAAATGTTCGTAGTGAATTTCTGGCATTTTAATTATTTTTAAAACCAACTGAATGAATAATATAACAGAAAAATGAAAACAAATTTATATTTTAAATCAAAATTCCGAATATGAAATTAAAATCTGTGGAATGTAAAAACAAAGTTTACTGGAACACTGGTTTATGAAAGTATTTTATTATTAAAAATTGAATGCATATGGTTTTCAATTTAAAATACCTTGCGCTCCATTCCGGTTTTGAACAGCTGGTTTAAATTTTAATTCCAATCGTTGCATATCATAAAAATGTAAATTGATCTAAATAACTTCGGACATATACCTATTTACATACGCAAATGTGTTCCCATTTGTCAAAACCAATAGGAAAATATCACTATGTACAAAGCAGCCGCATGGTAGCAAAATTCATATCATTCTCATGAGAAATCTAATGATTTATTCCTTACTTAAAGCATGATTAGAAAATCATACTTACTTTAATCCTTTTAGTAACTCTTTTTGCCTATGGGCTAAATTTAATACTTTTTTTTCTGTTTATGTATAGCGGATATATGCATGACATATAAATATCAATTTTAAAATATTGTAATATTCACCGCAGATGAGTCATCACGCCTGACCTGTCTGGGCAAGTAGTCGCGTTAAAGGTCAAATGGGATAGGAGTGACACTGCTATTGTTCGAGAATTTTATGGCGTCCGTAAGGCTCTAGAATGTTCTAGAGATTAATTGGCAGCAGGTATATAATGGTCATTTTAAATGTAACAAGCAAGTATACATTGCTGTCCATAGGCGTGCGCAGAACTTTTCTTTTAGGGGTGCCAAAATAAATTATTATAATTATTATTATAAAATAGTATTAAATGTAAGTGGAACTATTTCACACTATGATGAATATAGTAACAAAAGGGAACGTAATTCCCAAAGCCGCTGACTCTGTATTTTTTCATAAACCCGAAAATATTTTAAAATATCGAATCTTTTGTTCGAATATTTTCAAATTTTACAAAATTTTATTTATAATATTTTTTAAAGAATTCGTTACGCTGATGCCAAATTTACAAACAGAATTTAATTATCTCTTTTCGTTTCGGAGATATTTGCTCTGAAAGTTATACCTCAAAAAAGGGTGTTTTTTGAGTATGTTTCAAAAATGATTAGAGATACAATCTCAACTATTTCACCATTCGAATCTACGGGAAAAGTTATGTAAAGAAATGTTTTGCCCACATATATGTTCTTTGGAACGATTAGGTGAAAAATAAGAAAAACGAAAAAACCTAAATTTCAATTTTTCGCCTCGTAACTTTTTGTCTCCAAAATTTTTTATTTTCTGAACTTAAGTAGATATCAGTGCGCTGATTTCAAATTTTTAAACAGAATTCAATTATCTTTTCCCATTTTCGAGATATTTGAGTTCAAAGTTATACCTAAAAAATTAGGTTTTTTAGGTATACCCCTTAAATGGTTAGGTTTATGGTTTCTACGATCTCACCATTCGATTCTACGGGCAAAATTACATAAGTGTACCAATTTTCACATTTTTATCTCAACAGGTAGAATTTCTACAAGGAAAAAACTGAAAATGGCCAAAAATCGAAAAAAAAGGTATACCCCTTGCCATTTTTTCGATTTTCGTCGATTTCGTTTTTCCTTTCTACAATTTGTGTCCTTTGCAATAAAAATCTAAAAATTGGTATACTTATGTAATTTTGCCCGTAGAATCGATTGGTAAGGTCACCGAAGTCGTAAACCTAACCCTTAAAGGGGTATACCTAAAAAACCTATTTTTTTAGGTATTGCCGAAATTCAACTTTAAACACGAATATTTCGAGAATGGTAAGAGATAATTCGATTCGGTTTAAAATTTTGAAATCAGCGCATCGATATTTACTTAAGTCTAGAAAATGAAAAGTTTTGAAAGAAAATAGTTGTCCGGAATAATTTTGAAATTTAGGTTTTTTCGATTTTCTCATTTTTCACTTAATCGTTCCAAAGAACGTATATGCGGAGAAAACATTTCTTTATGTAACTTTGTCCTAGAATCGACTGGTATAATCGTTGAGATTATATTTCTACCCATTTTAGAGAAAAAGCCAAAAAACACACTTCTTTGAGGTGTAACTCTGACAGCAAATATCTTAGGAACGAAAAGAGATAAATAAATTTCGTTTAAAAATTTAAAATCAGCCTGTCGAGATTTATCAAAATACACTATTTCCCAAAATCAAAATTTTGGGTACAAAAATGAGTATTTTTGGGATATTTCGCGTTTGTCAACATCGTTTTTTGGTTTAATTCTATGAATAATGAGAGATTAAAAAATACGCTTGCATTGTCCTCGTCCGCAAAATTTATCTATGTAAGTACCTTATTTTAACATTAATAAACTTTTAATTACTAGTAATATATTACCTACCGTATGCACGCCTATATTACTGCCAATCAAATAGCAAGTCGTAACCATGGATATGATAAATCCCCATGTTTCACGTTAAATATAGTCGCCGCCAGCCCATATAGGAGTGACGTCACTCGATCGTAATGTGAATGTTCGTATGAATAAAGATTTCGTTTTACTTAATATTAAGCTTCAAAGATGACACTACTATTATTAAATATAATTATATTTTATTCTAAATATTTAAATTTTAATAATTATTAGTAGTAAGAAGTAGCAGAAATATAATTTCATTTAAATATCAATAAAATAGGATATTGAAAAAATATACAATGTAAAACAAAATAATCGAACTGTCACATTGACATAAATAGTTTAAAAAACTCAAAAATATTTAAAATTAACTGATGACACATGCTGTTAATAATATATCTCGGCATTTTTACTAAAATAACTAAAAATTAGTATATTATAGGTATAAATATTGTTATTATCAAATAAAAGAAATAGACATAACCTTAAAAACAAATAAGCCCCGCCCCTTAGACAAACTTCAAGTCATAGACTTATATGACTGTAATGAGTAAGATAAAGACAAATGATACTTTGAATGTGCATGATAAAAATCTTCGCAGTGACGTCACTCCTATATGGGCTATTTGGTTCTTCATACGACTTTCAATCCACCAAATCTATCTCCTTGGATGTTAACCAGTATAACACTCATTGAATGGTGGACAGCAACTGTATTGCATATTGATAGGCTGTGTTCTGGCTGCAATATATTATTCGGTTAAAATTTCGCCGAATATTTGTTATTCGGTTATTCGGCTGAACTGCTATTCCTTATTACTAATTCATACCCTCAACTTCTAAGTTATGAATCTTGTGTCAACTACATCACTTGCCTTACTACTTGATTCTCCATACGACTTTCAATGCACCAAATACCAAATCTCCCATCTTGTACATTAACCAGTGTACCACGCACTGACCTGCCTGTATTGCATATTGATGGCCGTGTCGTGGCCGCCTTGTAGGCCGGTGGTGTGTACACTGCCGGTGTCCCTCGACACCATCGCCGCATGTGATGATGCATGGACACGTGTGTGTTCGATTTCCCCCGGGGGAGTAGCACTCACAGCGTGATATAACGCACAATGGTGGGTTCACACTTACAGAGTAGTAATTAGAAGAATGTGTAGTTTTATTAATTTGGTTTAATGATGGAGTTATTAGCGGTATTTATTTTTTCAGACGACCACATATGAAAGTAGCCATATTTACTCTGTTATTAACACTAGAAAATGTAACATAGCACACGGCGTGTGTATAATAACACACTAGTGTGTTATATAACCGGATATGACGATTTGTGGTCAATAGATGAAACTTTGATAATGAAATGTAACAATATTAATGAAAATTTGCTTAAAACTACGATTTTAAAATTGGTAGTGAATTAATAACAAAAATAAAGAATCAAAATGTACTGATAGTTTTATGAATTGTTCAAATAATACGTACTAGACTTCCAAATCAGTTTCCGGTTAACTAGTGATACTTAACCTCAAACCAAAACGTCAATGTTTTCGTGAGGTGTGTTTGACATTGACACTTTTGTATAAACCCTGTTTTTATTATAATATTTTGTGGTCGTCTGAAAAATAATGTACATAACTCGCTTGAAAGTGCATAGCAACGTTCGTGTATTAAATCACTCGGCGCTACACGCCTCGTTCTTCAATCTCTACACACGCTTGCTATTTACCACTTTCTACGCTTGTTATGTAAATAACTATTGGGATTATTTTCTGGAGAGTGATATGTATTAAGAGCATAATCAAAAGATTATGACCCGAGGGAATGTTTAAAGCTCGACGCGGAGCTATATGCAATACAGTTGCTGCGCGAGCTATAATCTTGATTATGCTCGTGGTACATATAACATTTTATTTCATTCTGGTACTTGATATAAAGAAAATCTTCTTTGAGTAGCCCTGGAAAATTATTTTTCCGCAGAAATTGAGGATGCTGGTATTAAGAAAAAATAGGACCATTTAAATTAATTTCATTAAAAATGCATGGTTATCCTTTGCCGCATTGTAAAAATCGTGGTAAAAGCATGGTTATATATTTTGTTATAAATTAATATATCAAGTAATTCGTAACATCATTTATGCCATTCTATTATTAACAACTTACTTCTAAGCAAAGCAAAGGGATTTCAATTTTATGGTTGCCTAGCAATTTTTGACTACCTGTACCATGTAATGAAATATTCCTAGGTAACTCGAACTCTTGTTAACTTCACATTAAATATTTTCATTTCTTTTTACTCATCCAAGTTCTAGAGATATGTAAATTTAAAAACGCAATCTGTTATGAATATATCAAGTAGATTGAAAATGCTTGATATCAAGTAAAGTAGCTAAAATAGAAAATCAAGCGAAGCCAAGTAGTAAATATAGAAAAAGCTTGATTTTCATGTCAAATTAAGTAATTTACATAAGCATCAAGCTACTTGACTTGATGAAACTCTAATTCAAAACCAAAATTTCAGTTTTCTGCACTGAAAAGTACATACTTATAATAGAATTTCAAATTTTAAGAGATTTTTAAATAAAAATCTCAATTTTTATAATTAAGGTCAAAATATCAAAATGCCAAAATCGCTGTGGTGATAATATCTCCCTTATAGTATATAGCGATTGTTAATAATAAATACAAGTAAATGTTCAAAGCCTAAAAATAAATATAAAAACAAAAACTTTTTTATCAAGTTGATAGCATGTTGATATAATTTCCTGTGTATCTACTTGACTTGAAATTCTGCTCTATACAGTAGCTAAAGTACTCTAAAGTCTGGTAAACTACCTTTACGATATAATAACATATCTTTACTCATATCTACAATAAAGCGGATTGACATAAAACATTAATTCATATATTTATTTATTTATATTTTACTTTTGTAATATTTTATTTACATTAAATAGTAGTTAGTTTCCAATTTACTGACAACAAAATCAATGTATAGTACATAGTTCGAAATTAATGTTTAACTTGATTATTATTGCAATAAGTATATTTGATTTTCCAATTCTCGGGTCTTTTATAGCATTGAGAGAAGTAATAATCTCTTCGGAATATGTAAAATATTTTATCTTTTAATAGAATGCATTTTTCTCGTAGAGAAATAGAACGAAGACATAAATGTTATCTACGACGACGTACAAAACTGTTTGAAAATAATAGTTTTAAAGTAAAGTAACTTTGAAACTAGGTTAAAATCTTTTGAATCCATTGTTCGTATCAACAAATATATTTGTCAATTGCGGTGGAAAGCAGTTCTAATTGAAGTCATTCTTCAGGCGGAGAAACGAGCCGAAGAATATTCATTTTTCACAGCCACGCCACCTCGCGAAATCTGCACTTGAAGCCTCACAGTACGTCATTTGTTCTTACGTTGCGTCGCTAGGCGACCTACATAAAGCCAACAGCTTCATAATTTCAATTTCTGGTGCAGCGGAACACTTCAAAAATTCCAGCAAATCGCGGGAGAATTACAGCGTCATGTGCTTTATTTTCACGTGAATTGTGAATGCAAGTGTTCTTAAGTCTTGCTCATTTGTCTTTACAATTCAGGAAAATAGAAAGGAGTCTTGTATGATGCAATTTACTGGATAAAAAGGAACGCCTAAAGGAATTCTTTGTTGTGACTTACACATCATATTTTTTGACCAATTTTTGCTTCCTTGTACGAAATAAAGGAAGTATTGTAATCACGAAAAAATTTCTGTTTTCAGATTTTGACTAGTTTTAGCGTGACGTCTGTACGTCCGTATAAATGTACATAAGTATCTCGCATAAGTGAAATATGATTAATCGTCAAATTTTTAATTTTTTTTTTTATATTGGACTAACATTTACTTGTGCACCTCCCTTTTTTATTGCAATCGGCAGTGCCAGAAGAGCATTTTGCTCGTAGTGTTTTTTCTTATACGTAACGATTAGTCATAGTACGTCGAAATTTTGTTTTTGGAATTAATGAAACATCTGGATATGAACCTCCATTTTTTGTTCCAATCGGCCTCTTCAAAAGGGCTCTTTACTTTTGGCAAAAACTTAATAATAAAAAAAAGAAATTGCCTCTAAATTTTTGTAGGAAACATTTTATTTATTGTTAATAAATTGACATTGACGACTGTCAGAATATATTCCAGATATATGTACGAAATATCTCTTTTTTAACAAGTTATTGAGTAATTAAAATAAGTTTGTGTAGTGCAATAAGGAATAGTGATAAATATTTTAATAAAATTTTTAAAAGATGATCCATTTCGAAGGGAAGTTCGAAGATATAAAACGAATGGAAGTGAAGAATGATTAACTCTAGAATGATCTCCCTTGCAAGTGAAATAATCCGGGATTAATAATAAATAAATCATAAAAAGAGAAACTAAAATATATTCTTGCATATACAATCCAAAAATAATCAAGAATGGATTATTTGTGTTCTAACATATTACTAAGTTGTTAAATATATATCCCTCTTCGCATTCTAATGCCCGGTTGAATAAACGGTAACGTATTAAAAATACATGGTATCAACATGTAGTTAATCATGTGATTAGCTGATCACGCTTTATGTAACAGGGCATAACTCTAATAACTTATTAAACACGTTGAACTTGTTCAATTCTGCCCACTACATCAGTCATGTTAAAATAAAAATTTAATTTGAAATGAATGTAAAATTTATTTGCCAGATCTGTGATCTTTCTATGAAAACAAGGTTTAAAACAGCCCCAGCCCTGTTTTAAGGAAGTGTATTAATTATCATAGCAATAAATACAATTGAATATTTAATACAAGTTTTAATACAATCCTTGAAACACTCTAATACAACCCACTGAATACCATCCCTTATATTTACTAACCTAGCGAATTCTGTTCTTGAGAGGTACAGCCAGATTGGTCAATGCATTGCCAAAAAGCGACATAGAAACTCAGTTATTGTATATTCAATACATGTAGTACTTATGTGCCATAGAAGACGAATGTCCCGCTGTAGTTGTCAGTAGGAGTAACAACATTATAACTTCTCCAAACCAGGGCCTGTTGCACAAGGACCAGTACCAGCACGTCAGAGCCACAGTTGCCATACATCACCGCATGCATTCGGAATAATTCATGTTGCCTTATCAAGTTAATAATGCGCGCACGATCACGCGGCCTTTCAGTCGATGCACCCGCTCGGCGACAGGCTGTTTACACGCGCTGTATACTTGGAGTGATTGGTGTTATTGCTGCATGCAGATATTGCACTTGGTTTGTGTGATCTGCTGATGGATGGGACAGGAGTGGGTAGCGGTATCGGTGCTTGATTCAACTGCTGTTTCATCTACCAATGCATTATGGAGCTGTTAAATCGCAAAAGGTGCAATGAAATGCGGAACATTGGACTTTTATAACGGGTTTCAAAAAAATGCTGATACTCTTTCTCGTGATAGGTTTAGAACAAAAATTACAAGAGTATGAAGTTGGTCAAAATTAAATGCTTGATCATGCAACTGCTGTTTGATCTACCAATACATTATGTAGCTGTTAAATCGCTAAAGGTGCAATGAAATGCGGAACATTGAACTTTAACAACGGCTTTCAAAAAATGCTGATACTCTCTCTTCTGATAGATTTAGAACAAAAATTGCAAGAGTGTACAGTTGTTCAAAATTAAATCATATAAGGTAATATTTTATGCCTTAGATGAGGTATAACATAGAGATATGGCATACTCCTATAGCTACGTACTACTGAGCAAGCAAAAGATGTATGGTCGAGAATCGCCTAACAGTTAGCTGCGTGAGAACAATCCGCTAGCATAGTAGTACACACTTACAGTTAGACGAACGAAATATTGGTCATAGTGTTAGTCACCTATTCTCATTATTTGTTTGGTTGAGTTTTCCATATAACTACTCCACGGGCCCACTGTTCTCACACTGCTGGCTGCAAGCGATTTTAAACCTTAGATATAAAATGTAACGGAAGATGGTATTATTTCTTGACTAGATAAATGTTGATAAAAGGATGAATAATGGAAGTCAGTCAGTGTTAAAGTTAGGATGGCAGTAGGTATCACGGAGGTATCGGTGCTTGATTGTTCAACTGCTGTTTGATTTTCCAATGCCTTATGTAGATATTAAATCTCTAAAGGTGCAATGAAATGCAGAACATCGAATTTTAACAAGAGATTTAAAAAAAATGATGATTCTCTCTCTTCTAATAGATTTAGAACAACAATTGCAAGAGTATAAAGTTATTTAAAAGTAAATTCTACATTAGATAAGGTAATAATTGATGCAATAGTATGTATGCAGTACGAGATTTATTAAATATAAAATGTAACAGAAAATGGTATCATTTCTTGACTAGATAAATGTTGATATAAGGATGAATAATGGAAGTCAGTCAGTGTTAAAGTTAGGATGGGAGTGGGTATCACGGTGGTATCGGTGCTTGATTATTCAACTGCTGTTTGATCTACCAATACATTATGTAGCTATTAAATCGCAAAAGGTGCAATGAAATGCGAAACGTCGAACTTTAACAAGGGAGTTAAAAAAATGCTGATACTCTCTCTCCTGATAGATTTTAAACAAAAATTGCAAGAGTGTACAGTTGTTCAAAATTAAATCATATAAGGTAATAATTGATGCAATAGCACGTGTGCAGTACGAAATTTATTAAATATAAAATATAACGGAAGATGGTATTATTTCTTAACTGGATAAATGTTGATGTAAGGATTAATAATGGAAGTCAGTTAATTTTTTTAAGTCTCATGTTAAAGTCCTATGTTCCGCATGCACACACTGTATAATACTATTTGTCTATACCATGATCAAAATAAACGCAATTTTTAAATAACTGTTTTATTCTTGTAGTAGTAATATTAAAATGTGGTATATATTTGGTACTAATGTCTGACCGAAACAAGATTTTCAGCCAAAACCAAAATCGTAACCGAATATACGTTCCCTATTCTAGTTTCGACCGAAACTGAAACTTATGTAGTTAAATTATTTTTTTTATTATACACGGAAATCTAGTATTTCTCACCTTTTGTGTTCGAGCTACAAACTACAAATGGTACAATGCCATATATAATCTGAAGAACCCCAAACATAAGTCTTAACTCATTATAATTTTGTTTTGATCTTCCAATAGGTCAGGAAACAAATTACTAAATGATCTGAAAACATATCTTCTTGCATTTATTGGATGTATCCTATATTTTTTTCTTCATCGCCTTTTTCTTCTTTTTTGAATTCTATATAAAAATACACAAGACGTGCTTAATGCAAAACCTAATAACTTAACGAGACTTGACTGGACTTATTTGACTGGTCGGGACTAGATTGAATTGGTTTGGTGCGAAATGGCCCTTAAAACGGACACCCTGTAGAACCTATTTATTTTTTCTCCATTTATACTCGTACGATGAGACCTTGAGTATTAAGCCTAATCTAAATATTTCATATCAAGTACACTATGCAAGAGCTAATATGACGCTAATGCGGGATATACATCCCAATGTAAACGTCGTCATTTTATGTGGTTGTTGTGCGTTTGATTTAAACCTAACGACTGTGTGTAAATCAATTTACCTAGCGGAAACCAATAAAATATGCACGGGCTTGACGTACAGCGATGTGTGCGCGTGTTCATCATGAGCTGCTGCTCGATTTTTAGATCATTGTGAGCGTGAATTGGAGCACGAGAACGTGTTGTAAACAGACTCACTATACGCCCAGATTTATGGACTGCTTGTCATGGATTTTAATTTCTTCGGGAAATTTATGCCTCTATACATGTTTCTATTATGTTAACACTAACTTTGCCTACATTCAAAACTACAATACTGTGTAACAAGCCGACAAGTGATACGGTCAACATATTTTCAAGCACGACATCGGGATATAAAATAAATCTCATCTTTAATCACAACGTACAAAACAGTGGTAGGTTTTCCACAAGTCATATTTGTCTTATACGCATGGCATAGATGAGACGTTTGTTGGCACTCATTATCGTACGTGTTATGCCGAGGCCCCACAAAGCGCTATTTTTATATAATACGTTCGCGATGTAAGCTATATCACATATGCCCAGTTGCACCAACAAGGCTTAAATTTTAAGCGGTACTTAAATAAAAAAAATCTAATCGAAATTTTGACAGCAATGTTAAATATTTCATTTGACATTTTATTTCGATGTGATATTATCCGTTTAAGGAAAACTTAAAATTTAAGTAACAACGGTGCAACCGGCCCATAGTGTTTGATTGTCGGCTATATTTTTATAGCTATATGTTTATAACTTTCAGAATCATTTTCAATAATGACTAAGAGTTCATCAAACTTCTCTGGGCTCATTCCAAACTACTCTTTAAATTTGTTTTTATATTTTCGCAACTGTTCTATGAGATAATAAAATTCGTCATCATGTTGAAATTGTGGACCCATTCCCTTTTACTTTTATTTTGGCACAATGAAAGTAATTCATCCTCGTCACTATCACTATCCCATGACAACATCCTTGATATCGTGAAATAAAACTGAAAACATAAACGTCATAGCGATCATAGCGTATATAGCAATCTAGCATAGCGATCTGTGTAACCTCGACATTACAAAGAGGTATATATATATATATATATATATATATATATATATATATATATATATATATATATACCGGGTGTAGAAATGGAAAGTGGCGCATAGCGATTTCAATGTTATTTTTTTTCAACTGCTGTATCTCTTTACCTAATCATTTTAGCGCAAAAAGCGTAAGAGTATAAGTTGTTCTGAAATTAAAAAGGCATCCTATAAAGTCAACTTACTTCCATAATTATTCATATTTAACGATTTATTAATTAAATAAAATTTAAGGTTTTTTAGAAAAAAAATAAGACTGCCTTGATAAATGAAACAAATTTTGAAAATTAGTCATAGTGACATTTAATTTTTGAATAATTTCTGTTAATTATAGACCTTATAGTGACTGTTTCTACACAAATACCATTCCAAGCATTGAATTTTCTCTTGGGTAGTTAAATTTGCCATTTTCAGAGTCAATCAAAATTTTCTATGACAAGTAATTGTCACTGTCAATAATTTATTCAAAAATTTTTTTCATTTATCAAGGCAATCTTAATTTTTTTTTCTAAAAAACTTTAAATTTTATTTTATTAATAAATCGTTAAATATGAATAATTATGAAAGTAAGTTGACTTTATAGGATACCTTTTTAATTTTAGAACAACTAGTACTCTTACGCTTTTTGCGCTAAAATGATTAGGTAAAGAGATACAGCAGTTGAAAAAAAATAACATTGAAATCGCTATGCGCCACTTTCCATTTCTACACCCGGTATATATATATATATATAAGCTCTCTGCGTCCAACCAACGACAAAAATGAAATAGAAACAAAATTGTAACTGTCATTTATTAAGTTGATTTTGGAGTTGACAATTTGTGCTTAAATCTATGTTGGTAGTTTGTTTTGTATATTTTATTAATTCTTATATTTGTACATAATATTCAGCCACAATATAATGTAAAATAAAGAAGTATTTTTTTTTAAATAGGTATATATTATAATAATTTACTTATATTATTAATTAATAGTGGACATTTTTATTTGAAATTTTTGGTTGTTCTGCAGCTTTGCAGCATTTAAGGTCAAGATGCCAGTGAAAGTGACACTTTTTATTCTAATTCAAAAAATAAGGATATCTAATTTCATGAAGAAGAAATTAATATATTTATGGATGTAACATGTCTATAAAATCATATCTTGATAACCTGATTCCGCAGGAAACTGATATGTGAGAAGTCGCTTACAATGTAAACGCGATACGGCAAAACAAATACAAGTACAGCAAATGTAGAATATTTATGTTATTGTAAAAGCACCAGCAGGTGTTTGAATAAATCATGCAGGAAGACGATCCTCCTGGATAAATGCTGGAAAAGGTTTACGCGTACTGACCCAGTTATTGGAAAAAACGGTACTGCACACAACGTGAATTCCAAATAACACTCTAAATGTAAAAGTTTTTATTTTTATGTTTACAGATGCAATATTTGCAGTCATTTGCATATTTATGGGTATCATTTGATCCTTTACAGTTCTCGGGCAAAATGCTTTCATCGAAATTCATGAAATGCTGATTGGACGAAGTAATAACTTCCAAACTAAAACTAGATACTTTTGTTTTTACTGTGGAATTAGTTTGCACTAATTTGAATTTTTACTTTTTGCATTTTCTTAAATTTTCCTCATAATAGTCTAGCTGGAAAATAACTTTAATTTACTCAAATTAGCTAAATTATTTTTAGGTTAATTAGAGTAATTTTAGTTCCTTCGCGTAGTCGAATTACTTTCTTAAGAGGGAAAACGGTTAGGAAACCATCTAAACCTTAATATGAAATATTCGTTTTCTACGACCACTTTGGAAACTGCTGCTTTTCTCATACTATATAAAAGTTCAAAGTTGTGAATTAAAATGTGATAAGCCATTTTTTACTCATGCACACACTGCGCATGTACAATTTGAAAAATATTAATCATCTTTCACAGTAATTGCCAAATCTGCTACTGCTCGTAGGTACATGAATTTACCTGTGCCATATTGTTCTTTATGACAAATAACTTTTTTCACGACCTGAATAGAAAGCTCTTCTTTCTTCTCGCGATATAGTAAGGAAAATTACTACTACTACTACCAACAATATAATTATTATTATAGAATGAAATATTGGAAAAAATCATTATTATATTAAAAATTCTAATTTAATAATCATATTCTTAAAAATATATGGCAATTATTTCTTGTTCTTTTCCTTTTCTCACATTATTTCACAATTTGACAACTTGAACTTGAATTCGCATATTTGCAATAATGTAACAATTGCACTGCTGAACGTCAAAGTTTACATAACCTAATTTTCTAATTTGCTGTGCCTTTTCGTCCGAATAAATTGATATTTGAAACAGGAAAGAAAAGCACTTTTTCCACTCTCACTCGAATGCCAAGTGTTAAAAAAATATTTTAAGCGACCAGTGCAGAAAGTTATTCAACAACTTAAATAGTCGAACTGTTTTTCAATTTTTGATTTTTCAGTAAATTTTGGTTTTAATAACCAAAAATCATACTTTCCCAATAGCTAATTTATGTAAAGGATTTTTCATTAAAAAAAATCATATATTTTTACGTTATTTTAACATTTTTGCTGTTGGTAGACTATTAAATCTGCACTTTTTATTCTGTCTAGTTCATTCTTCACTAGTATTTAGTATCTATGTAGTATTTGAAAAATAATCTAGATAATGATTTTTATCACACTTGATGACCGTCGGAAATAATTTCATAAAATTGTTTTCTACAATTTTCCCTTGTAAATACCTGTGACAACTCTTTCCTGTTGTTTCAGAATGATGACTTTCAAATGAAATTTTATCACTTGTTTCACGAAAAACATATTCAAAGGGTAATATAAATATCTAAAGTACCTTATAGAATTGTCTATGAATTGTACTATATCTTTTATATTACAGCATTAAAAACAAATTATCTTGTTATCTCTTAATAGTCTTAACCTATTTCCATCAACGATGCTGCAATATTGTTTAAAAATTCATAAAACTCAAAATAATACAGTTTTATTTTACTAGGTACTAAATTTGTTTACATCTGAATTTTATGGAAACAAGGATATGTTTCAAATAAATTAAACATAAAATGAAACATTTTATTAATGGAAATCGTTAATACAGGGAGGGGCAAAGCAACTTCCCTAATTTTGAAGATGAATTGAAAAAGAAAACTAGCAGATATATAAAACGTTTTGAAGTCACTACAACACGATTTTAATATTTTTACGATGATATCCGTCCGTGTGTGTGAATGGGTGGATATTGTCGTAACGATTACTCAAATACTAGTGAATAAAAAAGTTGAAATTTTGGACTTAACTTTCTGACACCCTAGATTAGACTTGTTTAGATTTTGGTGTTTATCGTATAACCGGAAGTTTTCATAAAAATCTGAAATGTTCTTTCTGAAATATCTTAATTATGAATATATGAGATCTTTGTAAATAATAATTTAATAATTATGTCACTAGCTGTAAATTTTTTTAAACCGAGCGACCATTCAATAATATTTTTCCACTTATCTGTAATTCGGAGTTTCAGTAGTGAAATAGCTGAAATATAATTAAGTAAAGAACCGTAAGGTATAAATTTTCGTAAGATAACATCCAATTCTGCAGTAATTTACTAACAATGAATTATATGCGAATAAATTCAGCGTTATTGATGTGTTTCTCATTTCGTGTCTTGTAATTTATTGTAGATGTAAGAAAACAAGTACTGTAGAACAATGTTCATTTGAAATTCAGCTAAGTAATGGGCACCAATTAATTCAATTATATCTACACAAATTAGACTTGCAAATGTTTAAAAGTGGATCCATACTTTTGCATGACCCACTTTATTTAGTTACATACCTGTAGATCTTTACAACAAGCACTAATTTATTTCCTAATGGGAATAACATTCTTGGATGCAAAGGAAATCGCTATTTCGTAGACATTCGTGAACGTAAATCCTTTAACTACAAACAGAATGAAGTTATTACTATGTACTATTTATCTATTTACAAATAATATTAGTTAATCATTGTGGCTAATCTTACTAGGTTAGCGAGAATCTAATTGAGTGGAGTGTAAGATTTGAGGTTCTAATCCCAGCGTCGCCAATAAAAAAATCTAATGTGGCCAGCACATAACCTCTCGCTTGTCCTCTTTACATTTTTTTTACAATTATTTATATTTTAATATTTTTTTAAAAGATGATCCATTTCGAAGGGAAGTTCGAAGTTATGAAACGAATGGAAATTGAAGAATTATCTCACTTCACGTGAAATAAGTTTATATGAAGTGCAGCAAAAAATATATAATTTAACGTATAAGGAAGTCATTTGGTTTCCATATGATTTTTTTTTCTAGTTTTTCTATTATTATATATTAACATCACTAGTTTTTTTGAGGCGTATACATTTTATCCTCCACACATGTTATATTACTCGTCATTGTACTTTGCACACATTCAATCCTGCACACCGTTTATCGTGCACACTTTTAATCCGTGAAAAAAGTTATATTGAACACATTTTATCTTTCAAATCATTATATCATCCACACATTTTATCTTCCACTCATTTTCTTCAGAAAAATTTAATACTATATATCTCATCTAATTATTATGTTAATTGCATGGGCAATAAATGAATGACAGGTATAATTAATATGTTTTAAAGATGAAACGTTGACGAAGATAAAATGTGTGAATGATAAAATGATTTGAAGATAAAATGTGTGTAAGATGACTTTTTTCGCGGATTAAAAGTGTGCACGATAAAAGGTGGGCAAGATTGAATGATTGACAGATACAATGTCGAGCAATATAACATGTGCGCAGAATAAAATATATACGCCTCGTTTTTTTTTTCATTTTGTAATGACGTCTCTTCGCTCTTTAAATATTATGCTGTACCTTTTTCCTATGTTAATTGCCTATGACAATACTTATATGGGACACCCAATATAAAAATTATATAGATTAGAAACACAGGGTATGTTATGTAGATTTGAACTTCCCAGATCTAATATATGTAGTGTCCGAATGCGGTCTTTAGGGTATTGTTCATACACCTATATTGAATAATATAGCTTGGTGTTTAATATTAAATTATGCCAGCATCAGAGAGACGGAAATATACCAATACATGACCAATAGCAGTTAATTCCACGGTAGATACCCCGTTCGGAAATTTAACACATTTCCATAATATCCACCGAAACATCCAATTTGACCTGGGAGCTAGTACGTGTACTTCACTCTATATTCATTGGACTCCTTTGCATTCGTAATGCCGACAAGAGAAGGCGTGTTAGAACAAAGCACTGCGGCAATGACAACTAACTTCTTCGCTTATGTCGTAGATTCAGCTCCTGGTAAACATTTCTCACAATTACTGCATTCCCGGGCGCTTTTATTTTGCGGCTAGCCAGTGGCGTAACTACGGGGAGCACATGCCTGCAACGCGAGTGGACAAAACTAAACAAAAATAAATAAGTAAATATGAAGTAGCGATACTATTGATATTTCATTAATAATTAAAAGTAAAAAGGAAATAAGTCAAAATTATTTCTTAACAATTGTATTATTGACGTTGGATAGATAAGGGAGGTATTGTTTTTGGTCAGATTTCTCGAGTGTGAGTTTTCAACATAGGATCCCGAATTAGGGTCCCTAGAATACGATTTTACTATTTTTACCTTGATGTCTGTATATCCGTGTGTTTGTGTATGTATGTGACGATTTCTCGTCCACGATAACTCCAATACGATACATGTAAAAAATTAATATTTGGTATTTAAGAATTATATTCAAATATGATGAACTGATTAGAATTGGTTAATCGGAAGTAGTATAACAAATGTTATATTGCTCGACATTGTACCTTTCAAACATTTAATCTTGCACAATTTTTATCGTGCGCACTTTTAATCCACAAAAAAGGTATCCTACACACATTTTCTTGCGCACATTTTATCATCCACACATTTTATCTTTCATTCATTTTATTTTCCACACATTTTATCTTCGCCAACATTTCGTCTTTAACACATTGTAATTGTACCTTTCATTAATTTTATTGCCTATGCAATGAACATATTTATAATGTGAAAGAATATTTAGTATTACCTTTTTCTGAAGATAAAACGTGTGGAACATAAATGCGTGAAAGATAAAATGTGTGGATAGTAAAATGATTTGGAAGATAAAATGTGTGCAAGATAACATTTTTCGCGGATTAAAAGTATGCACAATAAAAGGTGTGCAAGATTGAATGTGTGCAAGGTACAATGACGAGCAATATAACATGTGTGGAGGATAAAATGTATACGCCCGCGAATTTTAGTTACGCCACTGTGTTCAGCTCACTTCAGTTAGGAATAGCGCTTGTCAATACTACATGAAATGAAGAAAAACGAACGCCGGTATTGATGTAAACAAACGTTTAATTACTGCCGATGTTGTAAGTTTTCACCGAGGAACTTTCAAGCATTTGTCCGCACAAATAAAAATATCTGATTGAGGTTTTATGCTGCAAACTTCAAAAATTAAGTTAGAGTTAAATTTAGCATTGCTTGTTCTACATTTAGTTTCAAACAAACTTTAAGAATACTTAAATTAATCCCACTTCTATTTCAATTCAAAATTTAATCAAGATTATAGTTGTTCTTTTATTTCATAAAGTAAAACATTCAAATTAAATTTGTACAGCTAGGTATTTCAATTAAAACAGATTTAGGAAAATTATAGTTTGATATTTCAAATTATTACGGGATTTATTTTTAAATACATGCTACCAATTGTCACAAAAAAAATTAATGTGTCCGACACATTACTTACCGCCACTGTAGTAGTATGTATATTCTATATAAGTTTTTCAGTACATTTGTTATTGTAGGTCAGATTATTTTTAAATCATTTCATACCTAAAATATCTTTCATAAAATTTGTATGACCAAAAAACAGCTATTTTCGGCATTACTAAAACCGGAACCGAACTTACCATGATTATGTATATTTCTTCCACCTTTTTTATTTTTACAATAAAACTACTTTACTTATTTTATCTTTTAAGCTTACTTACATTAAATTTGACATCATGTGTTATATAAAGTTCCGCTTTAAAATAACTAAAGCTTATTTATTATTGTGAATTATTATGAACAATTTTTTCTTTGTTTTAGTTCTTGTAGATATGTGTTTACTTTTAATCATCATTCAGTTTATATAATATGCAATAACATGGAATACCTACATGTTATTTTTTAGTACAGAACATTGATGAATAATAATGATAAAAGAGTAATTTCACATTAGATTTTTTCACATTGACATTTTGTAATTAGTAATTAACGCCAGTACAAACATCTTAATCTTAATAGCTTTTGAACTTTGAACACACCAAGCAATTTACTGCTATGATTTAAAATTTTCATTTATCTTTGATCGTTCATTTTCATTAGCAGGATTGAGCTCCCGCCTACTTTCTACAAAGCTCTCCTAATAATGTAAAGCAATTAAAATTGGATAAAAAGTGATGAGGAAATATATTCCTTTGCGTCCAATGGACCAGAAACCGTTTTAATCAACGCTGTTTTTAAATCTTCCAGGGAATTCATTTTCACGTTTTCTTGCCCCTGACATTGCTGGCTACTTTCTCAAGCATGCCAATTCATTTATTGCCTCACTGAACATTCATAAGTAAATATTATTAACAATTTTTTCTTATTCTCAATTATTTTCCGCGTTCCAGTATAAAGTTTTAATAAATTTGAGCAAATATTACCAATTAAGTGTAAAGTGTAGAGAAAAGTGAAAAATATTGTAACCTTTATGCTTCAGAAATTAAAAACGACGTAAATAACATCTAATCAAAAACTTGGCACAAATTTTCTGGAAAGTCAATCAGAATATGAGACTTTATTTTCTCTCACTTGAGTCTTTCTCAGGAATTGGTCAGAGTCGAAATAAAGCATGCCATATTCTGACTGACTTCCAGAATATTTTTTTGCCTTATTATACATTGTACGATTTATGAAAATCGTCTCATAATTCTTGAATAGATTTTTCTTTGAGAGACCTACAGTTCTGAACTATTTGGACACAGGGGTAAATAAAGTGTTATATTTTTCTTGAAGCGATTCGTCATTTTAAGTCAATCATACGAGATGTGTAATAAAGTAAGTAAGACTGACAACGTAGCGCTCGATCTGGTAACACTTGGGACGCAAGATTTGGAGAGGAGGTAGGTGAATATATTGTATGCCTTCAGTAGGAATTTGGTTATAGTGCAACGGAAACTTTTACAAAATTTAAGCAGACCTACGCAGACAGTGTTATTTCAAGGAGCCAGGTTTTCCGGTGGTTTGAGGTATTTTCTGAAGGAAAAGAGTCGATTGAAGATGAAACACGCAACGAAAGGCTTTCATTTTCAAGAACTTTAGAAAATGTAGATAGAATCTGGGATCTTGTGAATTTAGATCGTCGGTTGACAGTACAGAATGATTGGAGAAATAACCAAGACTTTAGGGAAAAGTATTCTGGCGATGTACTTTTATGCAAAAAGATAACCGTGCTTATTAGGCTTCAATTTCGGAATATACCATTTAGTTTACAAGAAACCTAAATTGACCAGGTAAAAACATTATAAAGTATAAACTAAAATAGCTAGGTCTACTAACATAAATCATAGTAATACTAGAATTACTAGGTCATTACATATTTTTGTAATAAATATTCTTGGTTGGTGTTTGGGTAGTTTACCGATCTAGATTACAGAAGAGCATAGTCCTGTAAGATGTTTAAATTTTCCTTTAATATTGCAGGTATTTTGACAAATTCAAAGTGATTTATAGCGTACCACGTTAAACAGTTTTTATGTAGTTTTATGGTACAGAGACTGATAATCATTTTATGACTCAACTTCTAGTGACACAAACTATAATTCAGTAATACATTTAAATAATGTTGAATTCTAATTCCTAAGTTGCGTTCTGTCAAATATTTATTTTTACTTCGATGTCGCACGGCTTCAGAAACTTTGTAAAACGTACGACATTATTAGAATAGAGGAAGAAAATAAATACCTATATTAAAACATTGATGTTCATTTCGATATTTTTCATCATCAGATGATGACCAAAGAATATATTTCTTTACTCTGTGGTTAAAACCATTCGGACATAGCGGTATATTTATTTAGATAAAGATTTACGAATCTAGGATTTAAACCCCAAATCACACACTTTACTCAGTTCGAGTTGGAGGGTACTAACCAAGTGAGACACCGTTTCCCGAATGAGAAAGATACGATGAAATGAGAAACATACGTATACACAAATTCATACCTTCGCGATGTTCGACACCTGGATTGCGAAACCTTTCTGTAATATTCCTGCTATACTTCGCTCTAGCACGTAATAATCGAACATGTTCTGAGATAGAACATAAGTATCTTTAATGTTGATGGAATTGGGTGGCGTGCGAAGTACAAAGTGCTTGCAATCGAGCTAATTATACCCCATCTAAGAATTAGCTCATTTAAAATGAATACATCAATACAGCGAGTAATAAAATTAGATAAAGCAGTTAGCCGGGTCCCGGGAGGCATAATGAAGGGACGCCGAAGACGCTCGTACCTTCGCTTTATATGAAAGGGTCTTGTAAATTTCACTTAAAATCGTAAAGGCGCCCAACTACCGACACTCAATTAAGTATTCAAACGCTGTACATGCACATGTAAGGGCGCAAATGGAATACGTGGCTTCATAAGAAATTCCCTTAAAGAAAATGAGGCGACCGAAGGACGCACACACGACCGTAATTAAATATTACGCGTTCGCTTCTTTATTCCTTTATTTACTGCTTCCTACCGGGAATTTCCCATGCAGGAAGTTATTGGAATTTCCTTCAAAGAAAACATCTATTATTATTCAGTTGTCCTTTGTTGTTGGCTTCCTCCAAATGTTCACGCGACTTAATTAAAAAACTGATTGCTTAAGAAGCCTTTCTTATTTTTTACATAAACATGTCAAAATGGACTAAGCAGGTTATATTATTCGATTTTCCTTTGTTGGTCTCTTATTCCAAATGTTCGCATAAAAAACTGACAGCTTATTTATTATTACCTCTGTTCTATAATCAGCAATTATTAAATATTTCAAAATAAATGAGACATATAATAATAGTTATTTTTGGCCTCCTGAAGTCTAAACATAACAATCACCCATCGTTGACGTCTATGGTAGTTACAATTTTACGCATTATGGTGCTGTAATAAAGTATCTTAATGTTTTTTTAGCTTTTAGAGCTTATTAAAAAAATTACTATTATTATAATAATAACGAGTACTTGAAAAAAGCTACCTACCGCAATTTATGGTTTAATAAACAGCAGAAATTATTGATGATCTTGACTGATTTTGACGTTTCATTAAAAACGTACAGGGTAGGCTAGTGGAAGATGGAAACAATAAAAATATCAGTAGAGCTACGTTATGCTGACGATATGGCAATCATAGGAGAAAGCGGAAAGAACTACAACATAACGTAATTATATATAATGACGAATTGAAAAAATATAACATGAAAGTAAATATAGGAAAAATGAAGACAATGATAATATGAAATACAGATATTAAACACAATATAAAGATAGAAGGAGAAGAAATAGAATAAGATAAATTCACGTATCTGGGAGGAATTACAAACATTAAAGAGATTCTGCAGAAGTAAAGGCTAAAGTCATCAGAAAAGTAGTAAAACCAACTCTTTCCTTTACGTGTGATTGCTGGACAACAACAGAAAGGCAAATAAGTAAAGTAACGAACACTGAGATGAGGTTTTTGAGAAAAATAAAAGACGGGAAGAAATATGATAAGGAAAGAAATATACAGAGAACAGTTAAATGTAATACTAATCGAGGTGACAATACAACATGGTCAACTAAGTTGGACGGGACATGTACAAAGAATGGACCAACATAGGCTAACAAAAAGAGTATTTGAAGAGAGAAAATCCAGAAAAAGAAAAAGAGGTAAGCCCAGAAAAGCATGGTGGGATGAAATAAGAAAGGCAGCGGAGAAAGGTATCAAGTGGGAAGAAATACCAAGGGCTGGTAAAGCACAGAAAACAGTGGAGAGACATTTGGAAGAAACTACCCTAAATCCGCTCTACTCTGATAACCTTACACCAAAAGGTAGAAAGGTTCAAGGATTAAGTAAGAAGTAATTGAAGACCGCTCGATTTTATTAAATATTGAACCTCGTACTCTAATATACAATCCACTATACTTATAATTTAAATAACAATTTATTTATTTATCTATGAGTCTATGAATTTAACCAATGAGCGTTATCCACATATTTTACGTTACAGTAATAGCGGTTGATTATATTTAACGTGAATTAATAAATAATTGCCGATGAATATTTAACTTCTTTAATGTTATCATCCATAAATACCTGTACTTTCTGCAATTCAGTAGTTTTTTGTTACAATTTTGATATGGTTCCCTACCAAAAGCATGTCTGAGACAGCAGGCCACGCACGATAGAGAATCTCTCGACTAAAACTTGGAATGGACTTTTTTATTTCCCTTTCAGTGAAATTATACGGGAGCGATGACGAAAGCTTCCGGATTGTAATGTGGCGAACCGGAGTTTCCTCACCGATGGAAATATAGTTTTTATTCATGTGTGTTTTCTAAGATGAACAGATAAATTCGGAAATGACTATTGGACCAGTACTACCAACACTTGTTAAATAAAACTACTTTATTTTGACACATAAAAAATAATGGTTTTATTTTTCCGGAATTCAATTTCACAAATGGAAATTACTAAAGAATTTATAGGTTTCCTTCCATTTAATTTTGCTTTATTGACGATCAAATATGAACAATTCTTTTATAAATTGAACTGGATTCACAAATGTGTCTGCTTTATTTCTAAGAACTAAATGAAAATTCAAATAATATAGCTCACATATACTACTATCAGATGAGTTTCACATAAATATAAATGTAATATTTTGTATATTTGCAACTCAATATTAAACACATACACGCATGTAGATGTTTCGATATTTTCTACACAGTTGAAAAATCAGGTCATAGGATGCGACAATTAAAAAAGTAAAATAAAATATTTCCTTTGTACAATATACACGTGTGATAAAATAAAATTTCATCAATCCAAGAACATCAGGGTTTCGAAAATATGGATAAAACCAGAGAAGTAATCTAGTCATTCTATTTCCTAGGACTCGAAAAATTCTAACATTTTATAGTCAATTTTTTAAAAAGTTATATCATTCTCATATAAGTATACACATGCAATTAATTACAGTCAATCAATAAAATTAATGGCGCAAAAATAAAACAATTAACTTTATTTCTATTATTTAGTTAAATTAACAATAAATGTACCCGACTACAACGAAAATATTATCCTATTATGGTACATTGATTGTTTTTTACGCTCCTTGTCACTTCCTACGTGATAGGTACATACTATTTTTTTTAAATGTACGAGAATGCTTTAATATCGGCCGGAAAAATATGTGATTTTATTTTTTATTTAAGTGAAGTGTAAATATAATTGAAACACCACTATTTATATAACTAAATTTAATAAACGAAATATGAATTACAAAAGATAATAAAGATAAGTAACACTATGAATAAACAAACATAAACACAAATTTAAGAATAATAATTATTAATAAGAACTTAAACACTAAGAATATTTATTTAAACATTTAATACTATGCATTACTTATTTACACGATATTTATTTCCACCAAATATATATATATATATATTCACTGTGCGTTAATATCAGACTGTCCTCGCTATCACCCCTGCTCAGGCTTAAATACTAGACCAATTAAGTTCGTGAATGTTCTCGCACCCTCGAGACTGAACAATAGAAGAATTGCGAGCGGGTCTCGACAGATCTGCTAGCGGCTATCCTCGCGACGCGTCCTTGGAATCGCTACCGGTCTGTTATTTTTGGAATCCTAGCAACTACATAATAATACCGGAATAATACACTTTCCGATATGATAACAAACCGGAAAGGTGTCAGTATTCATCCAATTGAAAATATATATTACAGTTATATTTTATTAAATATTTTTTACGCAATATAATTTGGATATATTTTATATTCACATTTTTTGTATTTTCTGTACCCTAAATTGTGTTATTTTGTTTCAGGTATGTATTCATTCCTTCTAAACATTTCAAACATGTGTAAGTACAATAATATTTCTCAACTTATAAATTATTTTGAAAACAATTATTTGAGGATATTGGTTTAAATTTTGTTAAATCAGAAAATAATTTATCTTCCACTTTCCATTCGTAAAATGGCAAAAAATCAGGTAACTTTAAACAACTGAATAAATCTCCCGGTGACAAAAGATCGCAGTAACAAAAGACTTTAAAAGGGCGTGACTTTTCAGCAAATTTCATTACTTTTTTAAAACAAAACTATTTTAATTGCATTCTGAACTTCGCACGTATAGAATATCACCTATTTGAAGAGTATTAAATAACATAATAAAAAATTAAATAAATAATGTTTTTCATTTCGTTTTCATGTAGCTTTTTATTCAATATATTATTTCGTTTGAAATAGTTAAATAAACAACACATATTTTCTCAGCGATAGTAAATATATATTTTGCACCAAATATATTTTTTATAAAATGAAAAATATTCGTGTTTTACTTTATGAAATTTTATATTTGCACGAAAAATATATTGTGAGTGAGAAAAATGTATTTTCATATTTCATATTTTTGCCGCATATGCACATATGTCATTATTTACAAATGTTTCTTTACTATGACAACAATTGTTCGTATATATACATACGTATATACCGTGAGTTTCAGCGAAGATGCAAAATATTCGAAACTATCATTAAGTCATTACTATGGATACCATTTGTTATGTAGCACCGTCTCGTTTAATAAATTTATAAAATAATGTTTACCAATGAAGAAAAAATTCAAATGGTTATATGGTACAATAGTGGGTACAAGTTAAGAAATGTTCGTGACATGTTTGTTAATTTATATACTGACTGTAAATTTGCAAAATTGTGGGTATTGGAGCAGGCATAAGTTACATTTATTTAAAGAAAGTAGGACTCAATATCCAATAAAAGTTAATGTTTGGTCCGGCTTAATTGGGGATTGTGTAATTGGATCACTTTTTATTAATGTAAATATTAATGGTGAAATATATTTGGACCTATTACAAAATTGGATTTTACCAAATTTAAATAATATGAATTTAAATATAGACGTAATAGGTTTCAGCAAGACCATCAAATAGTAAAAGAATATTTGGACAGAATATTTCCTCATCGCTGGATAGGACGTGGGGGAGAAATTAACTGACCAACGCGTTCACCAGATCCCTCTCCTAATGACTTCTTTAACTGGGGGGTTTTAAAAATCTAACGTTTATACGGGATAAACTGAAAATGTGGAAGAACATAAATTCAAAATTAGCGAAACTTCATTTACAATAATTCCCGATATATTACATTTTGTAATTGATAATTTTTATAATCGTTTAAATTATTGTTTAGTTGTGAATAGTGAAGTTTTTGAAAATTTGTTGCAATTCGTTCTATATGTAGTAAATATATTGATTTTTTATTAATACTTATTCTCCTTTACATTAATTATAAATCAGTAAATTATGATGACAAGTGCCTTTGACAGTAACAACCTATGTTCCCTATGTTCCATTTTATCTGGAATGATACGGTGCTATATAACAAGTGGTATCCATAGTAATAACTAATAATAGATACGAATATGTTGTAACTTATCTGAAACTCATGGTGTATCATTATCTATGGGACAACATTTCTAGATATAATGCAATATATCTCAGATACTCAGATACAATCCGCTCAATTCGAGTCGGAACTGCTAATTATCCGAGTCCAAGTTCTTGATCTTATTTACCGTAACATACTTCTTTGTTTGTTTTAAATGGATATCGACCTGTCAATCATTCTATGACAGTAAGTATTGAATAAAACAAATTTTCTAGTTTTAGTTCTGTAATTATTTATTTAGAGCTGCTGCCTTCTTCAGGGTAATGACAATTACAACAAAGCAAGTAAACAAATAACTAAGAAACGAATTGTAACATATTTAATATAGAAAACCATTCTTTACTAATTTCCAAACTATCGTCACAGAATAGTTACATATAGAAGCGACACTCCGTGTCGGTACCTTTCATGTTCCCCTATCAAGTTCTATGACCTTGAAGCATTGTGTAGACCTTTAAATTTGTGCTCTTCTCCTATCTCTCTCTAAGATGTGAAGAAACTTTCCGATTTTAAACAATGAGCCCTTTAAATTTGTGCACATTCTCCATCTCTCTCTAATTTTCGTTTCTCTGTTGTACTGTCGCTTCTATATAAACCTATTCTGTGCTATCGTTGTGATTGAGATTAATATATTTAGTTTTAAAATTCTCAATGGCTTCTCTATTTTATTGACACTAAGTATTATTGTAGTCTGATGACTCAAAAATCGAAACGACATTGTAACTTAAGTAAATAAAATTGTTTCTTTTTATTCTTCTATTACAACTTGCAAAATATGTTCCACCAAGAACCGACTACATATTCCCTATCAAGAACTATACGATTCTTCGTTATCTTCAAATCTACCAATTTTGTACAACTGATATTTTAAATACATTAGAAAATATGAAATTGTTGCTAATTTAAATAAAATGATTTCTATATATAAGAAGACATTTGCATGAACAAAACTATGAATAGTTCATTCCGCCGTTCTGGTAGGCAATTAAATATCCTATTCAAGTATTTAACAAATGAGGGTGATGAGAGTAATGTATGTGGGAAAGTGAATCTTCACATGTGTTGTGGGGTTAAGTCTCATGTTTGTTTTCATAACAATAGTTTGTTAATAACACCCTCGGAGGGTTTACTTGTTATGTCGCTGGAGACTAATAGCTCCATGAATATTTTACTAATATTCTATTTTGGGACTGTTATCTCAACGCACGAAGTTCTATAAGAGGCAGGTAATGAACTATTTATACACCGTATCACATTTCTATCAGCATTACTGAATTACGAATGTATTGATGGAAATTATATGGTAATGATACTAATGATAAGTACGATTTCAATAGTCCGATATGGTCATTCATACCTTAGCAACGATTCTAAGCCTGTTTATTTAAAATATATATGAGTAAAGTTTAATATCATTGGATTAATATATTGCACACAGATTTTTCAAATTAGCTGTTGTGGGATCAAATTCCACGAAGGTATAGATTTGTATATGTATTTGTTTCTCATGTCATCGTATTATCTTCATTCAACTGCACATATTGAAAAAATGGTACTGAATGAATCAAATATTTTCAAGAAAAGGTTTATGATTTGTATATATCTGGATTGATAGATGGACAATCATGGATGAAAGTATGCAAAATTGTGAAATAAGAAAATGCAAAGGATGGTACATGACTTTTTCACAAAAAAATGAGAAGTGCTAAATGAGGAAGAATAATAAATGTATCGAAAAATACAATATTTCTCATTAAGTATATTTTAAAACACATAAAAAAAATTTTTCGTAACCATGGTATGTAAGTGACAAATTGCATACTTCATTTGAGGTTAACAATGACTGTAAATATGAAAAACGGGATGATATGAATAACAGTGACATCTACCGATAAATTAAAAATAAAAAATAATTTGATTACAACAAAATACTGTTTTAAGTTTTTAGTACAGAAATCTCACTCCAACGTGTAGTTCGTTTCTTCTTTTTCGATATTATTCTTAAGAAACAAATAAGTACCTAATAGAGGAAGAAATTTTTGACGCCATTATAATGTCTTATGTCCGGTTGCAGAAAAGCTAATCAAAAAAATCACTGATTAATTTGTCGTTTTTACCATGGCCACGTATTAAAAATACATTGCTGTCAAAAAATTAATCATTTATCAAAATTGATGAAGCTTTGTGCAACCCGGGTTAGAAGTCTAAATGATTATTAAACAGCCATGAAAATAGTAAAATTTGTGATTGGGAAACATATGCCCCCTTTTTTTTGCTGTCGTAATTTAAGCCATTTTGACATGGGACTCTCGTCCTAAATTCAAGACAAGATGATATTAAAATATTTAAAAATGTAATGTGCATATTTTTCGCACAGTTTAAGAAGAAAATTTTCTAATTAGTCTCGTTCGGAAGATAAACAGGAACAGCAACAGCAATAATTCAAAATTACCGCTTATGACAAATGGCCAAACTATGATAGTCCATCGAGAAAAACTTCGATGAGTAGTCGATGACATTTGAACATCAACAGTAACTCACGCCGCCATAACTCACATAAGCGAGACATTAGCAGGCATTGACGCGTTCGGGAAGCAATAATAGAACGGGTTCCAATTAATCAAAAACCCTTGAGTTGTCTGAATGGCGGTGTGGGTGATCTGCATAATGGCGGCTTGTCTCACCTCGTGACAATGCTACACTGAGCCCACAGGCTGTGGACAGCAGCTCACATGTCAAACCGTGATTTGCGGCCGCTAATGCTAATTTGCGTTCTGAGCACGCGGGACGGCCATGTCAGGTGGAGTTCAAAGCGATGACGGATGAGGAGAATTCGAGTGGAGTGGGCTCTCCTTGATCTATGGTATGTCAATTCAACATGATCTCCGATAGGAGCCTTTTTGTTTCATCACTTAGTTTAGGTTTATTCAGCAATTATAGTTTGTCTTGTATAGAAAAGGACAGACGCGAAATATGCGTTTTTAGGTTTTGCTTCTGACTTGGGCACAATGCAATGAAAACTTTTATAAAACTTAAGCAGACCTACGAAGACAGTTTTACTTTAAGGGACCAGGTTTTTCGGTGGTTTTAGGCATTTTCAAAAAGAAAAGAGTCAATTGAAGATGAAACACGCAGTGGAAGGCCTTAATCTTCAAAAATTGAAGAAAATATCCGATATTCGCCTTTTTCTCTTATCACTTAGTTTAGCTTCATTCAGCAATTATAGTTCGTCTCGTATAGAAAAGTATCTTTGCGAAATACGCATTTTCTGTCATATTTTGAGCAACCAATAAGAGAAGGTATTTCCCGTTACTTTTGAACAAGTGGCATACTTAGTACTAAAAGGATAAAGAATGTTTTTCCTAGAAAGTCTAAAGATTGGTCCTATATAAGCCGTTCGTTTCTTCTTAATTTGCAAAATAATAATCATATATGAGATGTGTATAGTATAGTACGTCAGCCAGTACGGTTGTGTGGTCGTGGCGTGTCTTGTCTGATCGTGTGGATAAGCAACATAGCCCGCCCTGTCCAATTGGATGGGTTGCCGCACAACGGCTCGGTGTGTGCTGGCCTTGCAGAGACTGCTGACAACCTGCATCTCTAAAATGCAAGTAAAACATGTCACGAAACAAGTACTTCAGGTACTTGAGGCCTTGTTCCACAGAGGAATGTTGTGCCATTGATGATGATGATAGTATAGTACAACGTTTAATCTGGTCACACTTGGGATGCGATATTTGCAGACGAGGCAGGTGGAACAAGTTATAGGCTTTCAGAACGAGTTTGAATTCGCTAGTGTCATTTGGTTGTCCGTAGCGGTTTTTTTCGTAAAACAGTTTATTCTTGTGCGTTCTAAAATGAGTAACGTCAATTTCAAATAACGGTGTGCTATCAGGTTTTGCTTCAGATTTGGGCACAGTGCAATGCAGAAAACGTTTACAAAACTTAAGTAGCCTTACGAAAACATTGTTATTTAAAGGGTCCAGGTTTTTCGATGGTTTTAGGCATTTTCAAAAAGAAAATAGTCGATTGAAGATGAAACACCCAGTGGAAGGCCTTCATCTTCAAGAACTGATGAAAATGACAGATCATCGGTTGACTTCACACCACCGTTCATCAGATTATGACTAATTCATTGAGGATGAGAAAAATCTCGAAAATTAGATTTTGCCCAGTAAAAACATTCCTGTGGCTCCTCAGCCTCCTTATTCGCCTGACTTGAGTTGTTGTGACTTTTTCCTCTTCCTAAGAGAGAGAAATCACCTCAAGGTAATTCACCTTTAAAACATTTAAACGGCTATAATTGATCAGATGGGTGATGATAATGAAGAAGCTGAAGATTATGAAAACGAATATGTGGGATGCAGGGAAAATTATTTAAAAGAAACGATATGAAGGATGATTGGATAAAATGTGTAATTTGTGGTCGCTGTTTGCACGAAGAGTGTACCACATATGACAAATAACAACAATCTGTTAACCAGTACATCTCGTCATAGCTTTGGTCCGTCTCATCTATGTAGTGGAGGAGAGTTGGACTTTTTTGAGCCCAAATAATTTTTTTTTGTAGATTTCAGAATATAGTTTTATTTTTTTAAATTTTTATAAGTAAGCCTAGATTATATGTTGTTATAAATAAATTTTGTTTTTAAAATATTATTCAATATTATAGAGCAATAATTATTTTTCCAAACTTACCTTAACAAATATGATTTTGAAATAAAATTTTGGTAATTACATTTCAAAAGGATATGATACAGACGTGATAAACACATTTTGAATACAAGCATATTAATTTCAAATATGATTTGTATGTATCATATTTATTTTTAATTAATTCAGATTATTAAATACGTATTTATTTAATTTAATATTTAGTCTATCCGTCACAGGTGTAACGAGTATTAATATTCGTTTTTATAATTTATAATTAATTTTTAATATATTTGTATAATTAATAACACGCAATTTGTATCGACAGTGATGTCGATGGCAATAATAATAGCTTAATAATAATGTTAACAAAATAACTCAATTCAGGGCTTTGATCGCGACATGCTTTCAAATCCTTTCACAACACCTTACTAAGCATAACTCCAAATATTATGATTCCATCAAAGAAATATTGACATCTTAAACGCATTGACTCCATTTACAATATTACTTACAAGCGATCAATTTCACTATCATTATTCACCGGCTGTCATATTGAGTTGAGCCGGGTCTTGTATAGCGACATTTTCATGGGTGACGTTCGTTTGAAACAACGTCGATGTATAATAGGTATTTTTGCTCCTAGGCACTAAAAGTCATCCGATGTGGTAATCAATGGAATCATGAATTTGGTTCTATAAATGTATAAATATCTCTCACTCACAATGTTTCACATCGGGCACTTTTTGAGTAATTTCTATGCTAGGCTCTGAAGTACGCTATTTCACCACTCGGCTAGAATCTCAACTGTGTTTGTTAACTAAAAGTACGATAAGACGATGACAAAGTGTAATACAGGAGTGTTTTTTATTTACGATCACCATTTCTTTTATATGAATTCTTGTACAAAATTTTATTGTTGTACAAAATTGTATGATATTGGAGTAATTTATTGCCAATTTCATGTTTGTTTCAAATACTATATTTTTGAATAATAGAAATGACGAAAAAGAAATTTTTTATTTATTTATTATAAGAATTTCTTTACAATTATTTATCTTTAAGAACATCGCTGTTGTTTTACAATTATAATATATTATAGTACTTCACTGCCCATTGCGTCGTTTTTCTTGTAAAAACCATGAAATAATTATTTGTATATCAAGGGACTAAAGAAACCATATGAGTAAAAAAAAATTCTTAAGTTCTGAGGTATTGATTTTCTTTCCGAAATCTGTAAATTAATAATTTGAAACATAAATAAATAGGAATCTGTATTTGTAAAACGTCAGCTAGCTTTTGAGACGGGGATGACTGTTTATTTAATTGAGATAAGAATTTCTTGACAATCGTGTTGTGAAAGCTGTATTATTATTTTACAAATTGCAGTATATTCGAGTAGTTTTCTGTAGTTTCAGTCTTTTGCTATGCATTTTAATTTATATTACAAAAAACAGGAATATTTTGTAATGAATTTTTGAAAATAGGGTATATGATTTTTTATTTTACTTGAATAATATCTTTAAAAACCAATATCTGGGAGAACTCTATTGTTGTTTTAAAGAATTGTACTATATTAGAGTCTTTTACTGCTTATTTCAATATATTTCCTGGATTGTAGGTTTTGTTTGCAGATAGAGTAAATAAATTTTTCTCAGTACAAACAAACGAATATTTACTAGTGTAAAAGCAATAACAGTAACAAATAAAACCGGTGTTTTTGTTTTAATAATGCAGGGCAATCAATGCATACATCATGTTTTATTTTTGGAATATATAAAAAACTTTTGCAGTTATAGTAAAATATGTCCCATATACAGTATATCTCAATATGGAATTGGCAATAATTTAACTTTTATCACGTTTTTTCCAAATAATTTTATTTTGTGGTCGCAGTGCATAAACATCAGTTCTTTAATAGTGAAGTTTGCTACAGGCAATAAAGCTATATTGCATGCGTGGAAAAGGCAACGAAAACGAAAGAAATTCTGGTAAAATACCCAGCGGCAAATTCACGAATCGAAGAAATAACTTCAAGATGCGAGCACGAGAAAATAGATATAATAAAAGTCAGATTATGAAGTGCACTGACTGTGAGATATAAAAAATTCTTGGAATATCTTTGTATAATATTCCAAATTATTTGCTGTAGGAATATCGAAATTCCTCCGACTCTAATACAAACTTGGATGTCAGGGACATTGCTTCGATATTGGAACATAAAATGATGCACATATTTGCCATAAATAAACTTCAATTTGTAACGAAAACAACATCATATTGGACAAAATTATTGACTGTTTGTATAAGTTGGAGAGAACATTTTAGAAAAATAATTATTACTGTACAGTGAGTCATCGAAATGCCCGTCTTCAATATCTCCCTTGTCGTTAGAAACACAACAAAAAATAATTAATAAAATTTATTTGTCCACTCACATATACAGGGTGTTGCATTACGGTTCGGCGAGAATTGTATTTTTATATGTGTTCAATTGTATTTTATTACCCTATACGAACATATGTTTATTCTCTAAAAAAGATCAATTACACATATTACTTTGTAAAGACGTAATGAAGTTATTTTAATAGTAGAAATTAAGAATTCTTTTCTATACAACTGTAACTATACTCAATATTCCGACATTATTTTTTTTAAATGTAAAAATTATACAGCGTGTTCAATTAAACGAATCAAATGTACTCAATTTCAAATGACTATAATTCGTATTTTTCAAATAGAACACCTATATTTTATATTTCCGTTGGGTGTCCTTTTGTATTATCTTTATATGTTAATAACGGTATCCTAAGCATAAAAACAATAATTTCGAAGTTTTCACCATTATAAATTTATTTCTAAAAATTATATTACAAAAGATTTTTAATGTAACCGCCATTCTGAAGGAAACATGTTTGCAGGCTGTTTATAAATGAGTAATTTATGTTTCGCTGATATTTGCGTCGACAGTTTCAAACCAGTTACGAATTTTAATCTAATTTTGTGAGATCCGGAGATCTAGCGGGCCAATTTCTTGGACCACCTCTTCCGATCCATCTGTTAGGAAGTTTTTCATTTAAATAATTCCTAACCCGAAGAATGTTTAAACTGTTGTACCACCATGTTGGAACAATCTCCGGATAATAATCGTGGTATACAAGATTTAGTTGTTAATTGAATTAATAATGTTAGAAAAAAATGGTGAAAATCTCCGAAATGATTGATTTGAGGCAAATGATACCCTTAATAACATATGAAGATAATACAAAATACACACAACTGAATTATAAAATATAGGATGTTCCATTTAAAAATGACGAGTTACAGTCATTTGAAATTAAGTAAATTTGTTTCGCTTTATGAACATCCTGTATAATTATATAGTATAGTTATCAACATGTTCATAACTTTAACATGTAGTTGTGCTTTCATTTAAATAATTATTTTTGAAATTTATTCCAACAAGTAAAATTTTCACCACGAATATATAAACCTTTGTAGGTATATACTTTTTCACAAAGTACTTTTAATATAATATCATGAAAAAGAATTTTGTTGTTATTGTAACCGACATTAAATTTAATAAATAAAATCACATGGGTATACATCTGTCGTAATACTTGTAAAATATTAAAATCTTGGTGGAAGAATAGATGAAAAGGAGTGACAGAATTTCAATTCCAGTTTGTATACGTTGAACATGATAGAATTACATATCACTTGTAAATATTGCAAAGAACGTTCCCACATTTAGAAAATTTGAAACCTGTCCCCAAGATTGAATCCGGCACTTCATAAGCAACCTTTCTCAACACAGACGTCCGCGCCAGCGGCGGCGATACAGGGGTAGCCGAACAGGGGTCGATTTATAAATCGGTGATATTAGATCATCGCTATGAACACGAAATCCGTAAAAGCAGAATCGTAGACGGCTTGTTACCCATTTCTGGGTGTGACAATCTGATCAATAATGATATTAGCGTTAAACAGGTATTTTAGTTGTTGTGGAAATTGCACTAGAATGGTGGAAAATTTCGACTCGTCTATAACTAGAACTTTATTATCAGAAACTCAGATAGTTCAATCGGATATTCGACCTATTCGACCATTGGCTCTATGTTCCAGAAATCTAGTTGACGGTATATTCCTGTATGTGACGATTATATGTGTAATAAGGGAATCTCTTGTCAGTCACGTGTGACAGTGACTTACTTTCTAATGCTGACGATGATGACTATCGGACACAAGATGCAACAGGAACACAATTGTCACCAATGAACCACAAAATTGTAATTAATTTATAGCTATTAACATGCCTATGATTAGGAAAACAAAATGCAGTGTTGCGATGCAAATTATTTATTTGTAGTTTACATGTCGTTGTTTGGACCGTCTGCCTCGACTCGACTCACTTCACTCTTCTATACTCGACTAACTCTACAGATTCTGCGTCAGACTCTCTACAGTCCACATACTCTCTTTCACACTAATTTTGCGAGCAACATCATCTTTAGCGATGAGATGCGACACGATGCCGTGTGACTTTTTCTGTGGAGTAACGTGTTTAGACGAATAAACCAAGAACAATTTCTTAGTTAAAGGAAAAAATTGAACGCGTCATTGCAGAGATCGAGCCACAAATTTTGTTAATAGTGTAAGAGTTTATCGATAAGGTATTGGTAGTCATTTGTCCGATATTGTTTTCCACGCATAACTGCATTCTATACTGATTAGCTGAAAATAAAAATGATTAAATTTTTCAAGTAGCTAATATGTTTTTTGTTGGGACATCCAATAGATTTGTAAAATTATATTGTATTCATAAAAAATTACCACTTTCAGCATAAGAGTTTTATGACATTTGTACATTTGGTTTGGTCTTAAGAGGCACAGGTGAAATGAAAACTGGTCAGAGCCAAAATAGAGCCTTCCAAATATTGCCTGAATTTCGTACATAATTGCCTCATTGACCACTTAAGAAAATATTGTAATGAAAGAAGTCAATGTCAACATCCCAATAAGAAGGAAAGAAAGGCAGCAATTTCTTTTTTACAATGTCTCAGAACCTTATTCAACTATTCTAGTCATAAGACTATGGACCCGATGGTCTAGTTATCAAGTCAATGATGTATTCGTATTTGAGAAGGAGCGCAAAAAGTTAGTGGCGGACGTGGGTTGACGGACCCTATCGATCGGGATCCGGTGCAACGTTGGGAATGTCAGCTCATTTTTCAGGGAATTGTTAGCGCTCCCTGCACCGGTAAGATATATTTCACACCACCCGCTTCTTATCCACGGCCGTATTCCAGCGCGAACGTATTGTGAAAGCCCCGAAACTCCCGGCATTTTAAAACAATCTGTTAAGATTGATGTCACTATTAAATTTCGATTTATTACCGTGTTCCGAAATGAAATATCCCGGACGGAATAAGGTGTTACATGCGGCTGCTGCGAATTTAAAAAAGGATTTATAATGCGGACAACGCCTAACGTATTCCCAGTGCCAAACCGAATCAAATATTTCCATTCTTATTCCAAAACCTATCGCCTGAGTTGAACCTCAAAGAAGCATGAATTTTGTATATTTGGAAAACTGCTTAAAATGTAATTATTGTCAGATTTTTTTTTTTTTAATCCAAAACAGGAGTTCAACAATACCTTAGTATACTTTACCCTTATCAAGCAAAAAGTAGAGTTTTGTAAATTAAGTAATAAGACTGTCAACGTAGCGTTCGATCTGGTAACACTTGGGACACAGTACATGTTATATGCCTTCAGTACGAGTTTGAATTCTCTAGACTCATTTGGTTGTCCGTAAAGATTTTTTTTTGCAAAATAGTTTTTCTTGTGCGTTCTAAAAATGAATAACGTCAGTTTCAAACTATGAGGGTTTTGTTTCAGATTTGGGCACAGTGCAATGTAAACTTTTAGAAAACTTAAGCAGACCTACTGAGACAGGGTTATTTCAGGGGGCCAGGTTTTTAGGTGATTTTAGCTATTTTCAGAAGGAAAAGAGACGATGGAAGATAAAACACGCAGCGAAAGGTCTTCATCTTCAAGAACTAATGAAAATGTCGACAGTATCTGTTATCTGGGAAGAGTTAAATTCGACTCTCACCACCGTTCAGAATTAGATTGACTAAATCTTTGGGGATGAGAAAAATCTGCGCAAAAATAGTTTAAAACAAATGAGATTTTGGCCAGTAAACATTTCTGTGGCACCTTAGCCTCCTTATTCGCCTGACTTGAGTTCTAATGACTTTTTGCTCTCCCCGGGATTAAAAAATTATCTCAAGGTAACTCATTTTGGGACACTTCAAACATGTAAACTGATGTAACCGACCAGCTGAATATGATTCCAGTATCCGAATTCCAGCACTGCCTTGATGATAGGAAGAATCATCTGTTAATTTTCGTATCATAGCAACTAGATTAAAATATTGGAATAATATACATTCCGGTTCGTAAATACATAGGAAGGGTGTCAATTTTCGTCCGATCGAAAAAAAATACATGTTGTTGTCTAGCACCAAGCAAAATTAATTTTAAAAGTTGCAAATAATTAAATCTGAATTGTCAAGTGGTCCACATTTTACAAATACTTTAATATTGTTGGAAGTTAATTTTTGCTGGTGGTGCGTAAAATATAATAAACGACTCGGAATATAAGTACCTACTACAACTATTTTCGAACGGTAAACTGTAATATGAACATGAGCTACGCAAGCTCCACCTCAGTTCATACCTCGTCGAAAGTTATAACGTACTTACATTCCTTGCTTAATCTATTAATCCACTAGGTCAAAACTTTTAAATGTATCAGTTAAAAAGTATTTTTAGTAACATTTATGTCTTTTTACTTCGTTTCTTTACCCTTTCGGAAACCACACATACGATTTCGGGACCGCAAATTTAAAACAGCGGTTGTGCACACGCTGATAAGAAATGTGACCTAGTTACTGCTTCAACGGTGCATTACCTGAGCTGGTACAACGGTTTCCAATCGTCTTCTACGACTATTTACCCTTTGGAAATGAGATATACCACAGTAAAGTAGGAGAAAGTTTATTGAATGACTGGAATCAGAGCTGAATAGTGTCTTTCAGATTGAATTCAAATTTGAAGCATGTCAATATGGTAATGCTTAACGATTAATCATTAACTAAGATCATATAAAATAATGGAGTTTTCCATCATATTTTAATACTTTTTAAGTTTTAAGTTCTCGATACACGATACAGTGTATCGATGAGAAACATTCTCATCCTAAATTCAAAATTATATTTATTTCGGAAAATATTGTATTCAATAAAAATCATTTTAAATTTTTCTCGTATTGAAAAATGGCGCACGCTTGCGCAATTGCAAAAATATGTCAACATTTACATCAAATCCGTCAAATTTCTTGCAAATTGTTTTCATTTATCTAACAAAGTTAAAGTCAAATGGATGAATACTGTATGTGTGGCCAAGATAATATTTTAAAAATAATTTAACTTTCAGTTATATAATAATCATGATTAAACTTAAGTAATAAATTATGACATTTAATTTCATAAATCTTTGTCGTATATCAATAGCATAGATGAGACTTTTATTCGCTATGTCATTATCGTACATGTTACAGAGGGATATACAGGGTGGTGACTGGGACATCCGAATATAGGGATTTATCATGTAAAATCATATTTTCTTAATTTCTTGATTCATATAACAGTTGTAGAGCAAAAAATTTTATATCTGAATCAATAAGCAAAATTAATTTTAATTGTAAACGGAAATATTAGTTATGAAAATGACGTGAATCATCCTAAAAATAGCAATAGCCATAGAATTGAGACAAAAATTAACTAATGTTTATTGATTTATGTGTCTAATTAGCTGCGTTAATTTATTCTTATCATTATTTGAATTTACTGTCTCGTCAAGTTACGCTAAAAATATGGCAATTTTATTTTGTTTTTTTTTTAATTATTGACTTCAACAGACTGTTAAACATTCGTTTATTTTTGTCTCAATTCCATGGCTACCGTTTTTTTGGGATCCTCTTCATACCTTATTTCTGAGCTTATGAGGCACATAAAATTATTTTTACCCATTGCTTCACATGGAAAATGATAAGCTCTACAACTGTTATTTGTAGCTTTTTTGCCTAAACTAAACATACGTACGAAATATCTCCTTTTTTACAAGTTTTTGAGCGATTAAAATAAGTTTGTGACGTGCAATAAGGAATATTGATAAACATTTTAATAAAATTTTCAAGAGATGATTAGCCATACAATGATCTCACTTACAAGTGAAGTAAGTTTAAATGTAGAGCAGCAAGAAACGTGTATATTTAGAGTACAAGGAAATCTTGTGGTGTTTACATCAGATTTTTTTAAGTTTTGAAATTCTCTTATACAACTCTTACATAATTATACTTTAATTAACAAAAATTGAAATATGCAAAACTTATTTTTTTTTAAATACATCCTATTGGAAAACCCCATTCTGGATGATACGATGAAATGTAAATCGTGATTCTAACCAGCGCCACCTGGCTTATAAAGTTTGAGTAGAAAATGAAATTGAGATATTGCAGAGTAGAGAAATTCGTGTTTCATATACTTGTAATATCTGTCAAAACGAATTCACGTTGGCTTACACATAATAAAATAATTCAGCTTGACAAATAACGCTGCCATATTTTTTCCTGTTTTACATCCACGGCTTCGGAATATCAAATAGCACAGCAGTGTATATTTTATTGCAGAACAACCGAACAGCAAGTA